>JAIEZT010000054.1:38022537-38080037 GCA_019594935.1 Periophthalmus modestus | reverse complement strand
GGTGTGACCTGGGAGCATGATCCCTGAGGGGCAGAGGCAGGGTGAGACAACGAGGAAACAGAGCAGATGCCAGGGCAATTAAAGGGAAGGGGGAATGTGACAAATGCGGTCAATCTGTCAAACCACCCCCGAAGTCACAATATTACCTCTAAGATATACTATGGTGCCTGAGGGGGCTTTTGCTGCAGATAAGATGGGAAAAGAAGGATTGGGTAAGAAGATTTAGGGTGGGGCCAAGGGGTAACTTGAAGCACCCCCAATGACTACCAAAATATCACCAGCTTTATCTTCCTCCTGCAATCTCTTCCTCTTCCATTTTCCTTTCAACTTGTCCACTAATGTCCATCTCCTCCTCTGTTACTACCCTCTACTCTTTAAACTCCCCTTTCTCCTCCCCCTTCTCACTGCCTGCCTGCCCAATGCATACCATTTTCCTTTCTCAGTGCAAGTGTAAACACCTTAGACATACTGAGGTTACAGGCCAATAGCAGGGGCAAAGGAAAATGCCTTAATAAACTAGAGGCTAACTAGGTCTGACTTCCAAAAGACATTGAGCAACAAGTTGATTTAGAATAACACAAGTGAAAACATATACATCTGATAATACATCAGTGGAGCCGCCAAGCTGCAGCACTTTCTGTAGGGAATACAAAAAGGTGACAAAGTTGTTAATCTTACCTAATGTACCACAAGGCTTGTTCTTATAGGTGCATATGTCATATCTGTGAAACAGATAAATTAAGTCAAATATTTTTGTTTGTTTGATATTTAACTTTTTTTTTGGCATTTTATTCCATCATAGCTTCAGATGCCATATACTTTTTTGTCTTTATACTTTCAACCGCACCTTCTGAAAGAGTTTATTTAGGTGTAGTCATTACCCTGGTTCACTCTATCCACTGTGGTGAGTATGAACATTTTTTGACTGTCAATTTCTCCTCTTGGATACTTCAGAAGTTGCCCCTTTTCCCACAAGAACATTTCATACCCTATTCAGGAAATTATTTTTTTTTAATTTATTTCCCTAACACCCCAGTGTCTCTTATTAAAGTGACAGGTCACATTTCAAAGAAACAACAATGCCTCAAATTCCTATTCAACAGAGATCCTGACATGGAAACAACAGTCACCTTTATGGAGACAAATGGACAAATGATACTACACGCGCTTTCAGCAAGAACCCATGATATTGCTGTACGTTTATTGGGACAAATCCAATATATTAGAAGAAGATAATTTAACAATTACAGGCAAAATTACATGTTGCCCAAATTAAACCAAAATAAAATACTAACACGCATATTTAAAAGTATATGGCACCTGATGGAAGGAAACAGAAATCTGATCAAGTCTGACAAGAAAAATGATAACTGTTAAAACAAACACAATGTATACAACAAATGAATTCACTGTAGGCTGGAGTAAGATATGCCTATGCACAAAGACACTTACCTTGTGATTAGTACGGCATTGTCATGATGAGCCATGCCATTTTCAGGGATACTGTTGCCATTGCTGTGATGAGAGAGAATAGATTTCTGCCACTTACAGAAACTATCCAGAGACTTGTCAGCATGGTGGTTAATTTCTAGGTTAGGCTGCAGAGGGACAAATTTAAAAATGGTTTGTTTGCACTTTCCAAAAAAATTTATTGACTAGTTAAGTTGGAGCAACTGATTAAAAATACTGTAAGTTCTGCTATAATAGTAACCATGATTGTAAACTTCATACCTGATCTTCTGTTAGAACAATCAAACGGGTGACTATAATGTTCACAACATTTCCTAGACTGGCATCACGATAAAGTTTGGCAACCTGACCTCCAGAAAAGAATAAAAAGGCATAAAGTCAGACATTTGTATTCAGGCCCGTAAATTAACAGGAAGAGGGTCCGTTTCTAGGCTCCTAAGACCCCGGCGCAAAGACAACAGAACCCTTTGTCTCCCCCATCGACTCCCCTGTTTGCACCTTAAGTTATAAATAAATATAGTCATAAACAAAAACAAAACACTTACAATATTCATTACTGACAAGATGTAGTGCTCAATATCTTTTCGTCCATGATAACCGACCATCATTTTATCAGCAACAACTAGAGTCTCCACAAAGCGCTCAGTGCTGACAGAGCGCCTCTGTCTGTGGGTGCTATTGGACAACTCATTTTGTGAAGCAGGCGACTGGGAACCACCCGAGGATGTTCTTAACTGGCAAGATGCACTCAGATCTGTAAACAACAAGTGTAGTCATATAGTTAGCCTCAATGTACAGAATATCATATACTGCTGCTATATACACTGCTTAAGTAGGCAATACAATGATAACCAAGTATTTGAAATGCACACAGGGAATCTGCCCCTTTGAACCTTACAGGCCTTTGCTTTATGACCCAGATGCTCTGGGAAAAAGCTATAAGATGGTACATGTTAGGGCATGCAAGCTTCCTGGTGAAGGCAGCCCTTTCTCCGTCTTACAAGACCATGGCCCAAATACCTGCCTTACCATCTGGTTCTTTTTTCCAAGTTGTCATATTTCTCCAAGACCAGATTTTAACTTTAAAATCTAAAAATGTAGTAATAGTTGGTTTTGTTAAAATGCCAAGATTTCTATAAACGTCTGGGTGAGTGAAATTTAAAGGGGCCTTTTACAGTTGATGGATGTCTGTGACAGCCTGAAGGGTATCCAGACCAGACCTAAACACAGCACACAAGAGGCCTGGTCATGTCTACCAAACACCAAACCAATGCTTCCTCTAACCAGCTATTTAAATCATTCTTAAGCGTCATTTCCACCCACACAGAGTCCAAACCCAGATGGAGGTGTACCAACCTGAAAGGCCACAGCTGAACTCCTGGCTATGCTCTTGTGGTGAGGGAATGGCAGACATTTTATAAATAACATGCTGCTGTGCTTCATCCAGGTTCCATTCAGGCGAGTTTGTCAAGGACATGTTCTTTAATGGCTCTATTAAATACTGTTCTTCCTCTGTTGTTATGACACCATGCTTTAGAGTAAAGAGAAAAAGAGAGATTAGAGCTTAATTAAACATAGGCACATAATTCTCATCTGTAAAAATGAATGAATACTTCCACTGAAATGTGTCATATTTCTTTTTTTAAACTAATAATTGTAAGATTTTTATTGTAATCTAATGCAGCCCTTCATGAGAAAACTCAAAGATGGTTGTCCATAGACACATAATCAGGAAACCAAATGAACCACTCAAAGATTAGTCTGTATATATTTAAAACTGACACAATATTACTTTTCTGCAGTTAAAGCCACTTTAACACTGTTAATTGCTCTTAATAAAAGGGAAATACTTTTTAGCCCTAGCTAAAGCCCGAGCTGAAATATTGTCAAAAATGGCATGGTAGTAGGTTATGTCACACCAGCACTTGCAAGATAAAGTTTTAAGAGACTTTTAAATTATGCAAGCCAATTACATTTCATATTAATTTTTCTTGTTATATTTGCACCAAACTGCAAAAAAGCACACTTATAGTTTGTGAAATTCTCTGACATTGGCAAGAGTTTCTGAGTCTGTTCTCTGCCAAACATGTGCCATGGATATAAATGTTAAAGGATTGTCACAGACATATGCTACAACTTTGTGATCACTTTTATGAGCTTCAATATAAAAACTCAACCTCAAACGAGCAAAGGATAAAATTTAAAAATACAACATTGTGCACGAATTTGGCCAATTGGGGTAGCATTTGAGTAAAGTTAAGTCAAAAAGCACATTGTACTCACCAAGCCTTTGCAATTGCTGAGGGCCACTCTGGATGTGCTATACTGATTTTGCAAGAATCCAACATAGTGACAGTTATCTACCATGTTATGCCGCCACTCCAACCCTTCTTTCCCCCAATACTCCACAGAAAAATGTTCTGACATCAAGTGAGGGTTGAGTGTCAGGTTTAATTGAAAGTGCTTTCCATAAGCTGAGAGGCTATAGAACAGCCTGGACTCAACAGGGTCTTGCAGAGGTTGTGGTCCAAATGAAGGATCAGCCAAATCGCGCCTCCACCGACCTGATTGTTTATGTTTCACAGTATAGCTCAAGAACTTGCCATTTTCATCCACTCGTACCGGGACTGTCAACTGATAGTGCTGTAGGTATGACAGGAACTCCTCTTTTGCACAAAAAGCAAGCACATGCAAGTTACACACAAAACTACATAGAACACTTGAATAATGTAAGATTAACGTTAGCCTTACCTTGAGAATTGTGTGACAGCCTGTTGGTGTCTTGCATTTCAGTAGCAGCCATCACCACCAGGCTCAGCGTCCAAGTCAGCATCTTCCACAAAATTTCCATAATTCTGGGAAGCGTGTGACATGGGTGGGACAGAAGCTGCTAGAGAAAGTCTACAGGCAGACAATCAGTTGGATGACACACCATAACAAGCCCATGGTCTGCCTCTGTAAACGCTATGAAGTGTCTGTGGGCCAATTTCTAGCTCATCCAGGGCTCAGATTTCTTCTGAAAGCCAAAGCTTCCAAGTCTTATTGGCGTCTAAAGTCATGTCTGGTAGCAACACCGTAATCCACCAGAGACAGTCTCCGTTGTTAGGTAGTCCTTTAAATGGGGAGTTTGTCCTGAACAATCCATCCGAGTTTCTGTGAAAAGATTACATGTACATGCTGGTTAATCTAGGTTTCTGTGGCTATTTGCTGACCAGATGCAGGGTGCTTGGGTTTAATTAGTTCTTTACATCTCTGAGTAACAAACTGTTAAAATTGTAGGCTAGAAGTAGTAGAAGTAGGTTGTTTAATTAATAGGATATTTGACTGAGAGCCTGTTGAAATAATTACTTCAATTCAATAGTTGTTTTTTTTTTAACTGTGTTTCAACAAACTATATCCAGTATTCACAGATAAACCAAGCTGTAACAAAGGAAAATCACGAATCGAGGTTTAATGTCAAGTTACTACTTTCTGAGCACTGTATATTTCTCCAGCTCAGACTCGCCTAGTCCAGACAGCAGTGCTTCCCACTTGGCCACCATGACCCAGACATTGGCAGGCGGCCCGAAAGAACACCGGCATAAACTCTAACAGAGCTGCAAGCCTGCAACCACAAGAAACTGCGTGACATCACATCAGAGAGCTGGATTTGTTTGAAAAGATGAGTCCCCTGTCTGGTGAACTCGGTCTAGCTGACCAGAGATGCAGACCTGAACCAATCTTTAACAATAAGCAGCTGAGTAAGATTAAAGTTAATAATAAAAACGTCATCTTTGTGATGCATGCTCTAAAAATACAGTGAGTCAACTTTAAAAAAGGCTCGTTGGTGGTTATTCAAACATGGTAATGCTGCAAATATATAAAGAGAGTTAAAGACACAGGCCTACCAAGATAAACTTCATCGTCATCTTCAGTCCAAATGCACAGGATGACCACAGAACAAAAGCTTTGCGCTCCGCAGATGTAGCGCACTCCCAACGCTGCGCCTCTCCTGGGCTCATCTCCTGTTGGGTTCAGTCATCCTCTGAAACCGCAGTGTCGCTGTCTTCAGATCAGACGCCCAGACACTGAACTCAAAAAGTTACTCAGCTTTTTAAGTCTTGGATGTGGTCCAGCAGAAGGCTCTATTTTCAGCCTATCAGTCGTCTTTATAATCTTGACTTGGTGTGGTGTGCTCAGGGGGCTTAGGAAGTTAGTTCAGGTCGCAGCGAATTGTCAAAGTACATGCACAAGCGCAAAACTTTGTCTTGAAGCTGCTCCTCGCACAAACGCTGCAGAGACCGGGTTATGTCCCTCTCCCGGACACCTTCAAATTAGCAGCTTTTTCAGAGGGAGGTGACGTCAGTGCAGATGTGCCTCTCCATCAGCTGTGCGCATGTCCATCACTGTTACTCACCTAGGCTGCTGCTGCTAGACTTTACAACTTCAGTTTTAAACATCATACAAGCATTATCCTACAATTGGGCTGGAGTAACACCTAAAAACACAATTTCCACGTTATTAGCCCATTTCTTTTAAGTAACAGTTTAGTTTTAGAAATCATCATAGTGGTTATATTAACACAGCCTTTGTACAAAGTCTTGGTATGTCCCACTCTTGGCTCACGACCAATCATTTGTCTTAAATAGAAAATGTCGGTTATTCTAGTTTTAGCTGCTAATTGATGGCTGGGGTCTTCAATGTGTTGCTCGTTTTACAGGAGAGAGAGACATCTTGTGGTCTGAATGATAGTGACACCATGGACACTAAGATCATCTTACATACACGTTTTGAGAACGGACTTGGCCTATGTCCCACTGAAACTTAAAAACACATCAATAACACACATTTAAGCATAATGTACCTAAAATGGCCCCATGACTCAGTAATCTCCGTTTAAAAAGTGTTGCGTAAAAAAGAACCTACTCCGCGCTCAACACAACCCTCAGGAAGAGTATGTAGGTTAATTACACCATTAGAAGTAATTTGCTACTAACAAAAAACAATAACACATTAACTTGAAAATGTTATGGCAGGGCCAAGAAAACTTGCTACCAATAAAGCTGCTTCAATCATCTTGTGCCAGATTTAATTGATAAAATCCTTGCACTTACTCTTTGCTTGCATTGTGTACACTTTGAAAAACTTAGATGCATCAGTTTTGTCAAAGTTCCTTATTTATTAAATGTTTTGTCCGTTTTGAAAACCATGCAACAAATAAGTCAGAAGTATTAAATTGCAAAAGCTTATTAAGTACAACAAGGGATTTAATGAATTCTAATTCTTTTAAACCATACAACAGTGTCAAATTGATGAGGTCACATGCACATGTTTTGTGTGTCACACAAAATCAAACACTGACTATACAGTAACTGAACATAAAATGCAGGGAGTGCGGATATAGAGAATATCTTCTCAATCGGCATGACAAATAAAAATTGGAAGTTAGTTACTTAAAAGAATTACTGAGTCATCTGTGTCTCCATTGCTTGCGTAGCCCATTCAGGAGCTGCTTGTCGGATCTTCTCTAGCAGGTTGTTCACTTGGAAACAAAGAGATTGTATCTGTTTGTCCCAAGTGGGAAGGGGTTCACGGGCTGTTCAAAGACAAAAAAAGTAATCAAATCAAATGTATTTGCATTGTGGACTACAGATACAGATACACTTGTACACTTACTTTCAAAGTGTACAATGCCGTCAATTTGATCAATGAAGCCATTCATGCGTCCTTCAGTAATCATCTGAGAAGCAATTTTCTCAGCCTTTCAGAAAAAAAAGAGAAGCTAAAATCTCCAAATAACTAAAACAAAACTCACTATTTTACTTTAAGACATTGTTTGAGACACAGATTTTTTGTATTGCTTACTTGTCTTCTGTCCTACCTTTGCTGGAGGTATTTCCAACAATGCCCCTAATTCTTCAAAAGTTATGTTATTGTAGAGTTTGCTTGCTGACAGCAAGTTGTGTTCAATAACAGCTCTGTCCAGTATGCTGGATCCTAAAGAGAAAATGTTAAAATGTGAACAACGTAGCTTCAACTTCAAAATTCAGCTTCTGTATCAAAACAGGTACATAGTGCACATAAAGTAAGCTCTATGTTGCTCGCATTATGTACAGTACAGATACAATTAGCTTGACCGGTTTCAAGTAGTTCATTTCAGTTTGACATGGAAACACTCACCATCTGCTGTGGTGGCTTTCTGATGGGGCATGAGCATTGCAGCAAACTCCTGCAGCTGGTTTCCTCGAATAATGCGATCCAAATACATTTTTTCCAGTATACCATAGGCTGCTAACTGTTGGCAGCGTTCATCTTTGAACAGAGTGGCCAGCATGCGAGAACGCTGCTGGCCTTGAAAATAAAATATCCCAAAATATTAAGGTTAATTGCTGTGCATCAACTAGTTTGCACAAGTTTACTTCACTCAATCATTAAAGAGGGGGTATTTTACTTCTATGGGCACTTTCGTTTTTGATGCTCTGAATCTTGTCGCTCCCCCTTCAGAGCACTATCACAACACACATCAGTGTGCATCCCGCTAATGAAACTACTGCACATCACATCAGGTCTTGTCAAGTTGTCATGTACAGTTTTCTATCATGCTTTTCTGTTTTTATGGAGGATTGTAATGTAGGAGCATGGATGACATAGGCTTTAGGGCTGATTATTGCACAGAATCTTACAGCTAAATATAAAAAGGGTTTGAATAGGGCCCCGGCGAAATCACAAAATTGTACCTTAAAACATACATGAATGGCAATTAAAGCATCTTTGTTTTTGATGAGGGAATAATGTTAAAACATGGTAGAAAGCTAAAAAAAAACAAAAAAAAAACAAATTCTACATATTACCCCCTCTTTAACGTATTGCATTAAATACCTGCAGAGGCCAGTATAGTACAGTTGAGAGCATGTTTCAAGGCTTCCAATCGTTCACTTTCATGGACAATTGACTTGTAAGACAGCTCATTGTATCTTTGTGCAGCTTCAATAAACTTCCTCCTGAAGTCCAATACTCTGGCATAGCACACCTAAAATGATGTAAAATGATAAGAGTAATTCTTTCCACATATAGTTGAAACCAGTTTACATACACTGTATAAAAAGACACAGGACTTTTTTCTCACTGTCTGCCATGAAATTAGACTAAACTTTTCCTGTTTTAGGTCAGCAAAATTATATCTGACTGCTAAATGCCAGAATAATGAAAGAAGGATTTTTAAAAACAATTTTTAATTACTTTCTTCAAAGTCAGAAGTTTTATTTGGTACCATTGCCTTTAAACTGTATCACTTAAGCCAAACGTTTTGGATATCCTTAAATATCCTCCACAAGCTTCTCACAATAGTTAGCGGGAATTTTGGGCGATTCATCCTGACAGAATTGGTGTAACTGAGTTTGTAGGCTTGCCCATGCCTTTTCAGATCTGCCCATACATTTTCAATAGGATTGTGATGGCCACTCCAAAACATTGACTTGTTAACCTTAAGCCACTTTGTTATGGGTTTGGGAGCATGCTTCAGGTCACTGTCATTTGGAAGGCCCATTTGCACCCAAGCTTTATTTTTCTGGCTGATATCTTGAGATGTTACTTCAGTATTTCCAAATAATGTTCTTTTCTCATGTTGTCATCTATTTTATGAGCCCTTGTATTTCACAGTTGGGATGGTGTTGTCATGCTTGCAAGCTTCCCCATTTTTCCTCCAGATGTAACGATGCTCATTATGGCAATACAGTTCAATTTCAGTTTCATCAGACCACAGGACATCTCCAAAAATTAAAAGTCTTTATCCCTGTGTGCATTTGCAAACTGTAATCTGGCTTTTTTATGTTTCTTTTGGAGGAATGGTTTCATCCCAGCAGAATCGCCTTTTAGCCCATGTCATACAGTGCTCATTTCACTGTGGATAATGACACTCACCAGCTTCATCCAGCATCTTCATCAAGTCTTTTGCTTTCGTTCTTAGGTTGATAAGCACATTTTGGATCAAAACATATTCACCACTGGAACACTGAACCTGTCTCCTTCCTGAAAAGTATGATGGCCGTACACTCCCAGGGTGTGTATACCTTTATATAATAGTTTGAACCACAGTTCTCTTCCTTTCTTTTTACTTTCCCATGATGATATACCAAAAAAGCTGTGTTTTCAAGTGTGCCTTAAAACACATCTACAGGTGTGTGTCTAATTAAGTCTTAGCTGTTGTCAATAAACCTATCAGAAGCTTCCAAAGACATGACATTATCATCTGAGTTAAAAAAAAAAAAATCTTTAAAAATCCTCTTCTCATTATTCTGGCATTTAGCAAATTAAAATAATTTTGGGAATGCTAATTGACCTAAAACATGAAAAGTTTAGTATGATTTCATGTCAGACAGTGAGAAACAAAAGCGTATGTGTCTTTTTAAAGAGTGTATGTAAACTTCAGGTTTCAACTGTGAAAACTGCATACTTTTCAAATTTTACCTTGTAATGGATCTGCAATTGCTCATTTGAAGACTCATTTTGTAATAATGAAGCTCTGTTTATGTAGGCTTCAGCCTGTACTGGATCGTCATCTTCCAAGTAAAGTCTGGCGATTTTCAAGTATGTATCCAACTTGTAGTCAACATTATACTGTCTTAAAGATGAGAAGTTACGTGATTAGAGCACACAAAACAAACTATAATAACACACTGCAAGTAAACTTATAAAACACTTACTTTTGTCCCGTTTCCAAAGGAATTCCAACTAATACCTGGGCAGCATTTCTCCAGTCTCCTTCCTTTTCATAAATGGTTGCTAAGTGTTGTCTGATTGAGGCCACCTAACAATGATAGTATGTGATGAATACAAAGTAATAATGCATAGACATCACAATTTAGCTGTGCAAGTGCTATGGAGAATATATTATCATGGGCCTCATGTGATGTTTACTTAGTGGGGCTTATTTTTGGTCCATGGTACATGTTCAAAATATTTTTTCTCAATAATCATTATACAAAAAAAAAGTTTTGTTTTGCACAGATCACAAAATTCTTGTTATTAAAAGGCATTCTATGCATTTTCTAGCCCACAATCCTAGTTAAAATTTTAATTGGATACTTTGGTTAGGCCCCTCCAAGATGTCATTTTTAACTCATCCAAAAGGCCTGTCAAAAAAATGTCAGTGGTTTTCTCCAGAATTTTCTTTTTTTTATTTTATAAAAGCTGGTATTGATCTAGAATATTTGGCTAAATGACACAACAATGGCATTATTTATCATAATGCCATAGTGGTGTTGAAGACGACTTCTCCCTTTGTATTCAAGAATAGTGTTAAATCTCCCTGTCAAAATGATTGTATTTTAGGCTGGTCTAAACCCAAAATTGTCTCTATCCAGATGTGCCTGTGATAGGTGCAGTGCCTGACTTGTTCTAATCTCTCACAATGTATTGTTAAACCATAAAAACATAGCCAGACATATTGTGTTGACATTTACTTGTTCCTCAAAGGAGATCACTCTTGGCTGAATTCTTTCCAATGTAAAATGATAAACTGCTTTTGCGGTTGCATCTGGCAGGTTAGGCAGATGGGTGCAGAAGTCAGTTAGTAATTGCCTTGAGATTACTAGACTGACATTTTCATTGACCACTGAAAAAGCAAACAAACAAATGTCTTACAAACAAGATGAATGCACCACAATGAGATACACAGATGAGCCATACTTACTTGCTTCAACAAAGGCCTTGAGGGACTCTAACTGGTCAGCACCTGTTAACTGGATAGCTTTTTCCAAAATTTGACGATATCTAAATAGAAATACCCATAAAAAAATCATTATTAACTGACCTTTTATATATATATATATATATATATATATATATATATATATATATATATGCAAATAAGGTTAGACCAATTAAACATGGAATAATAAAAACATACATGATGATAACATTAAATTTCCCATCCTAACTTTACTTTTCTATTAATGAAGAAGAAAAATTATATTTTATTTGCATGGCTAAGGTTAACCAGCCTCTACAGGTAGCAGCAGGGTGGCTATAATTCGCCAAAAATATCTTGACTGTTATATTTGGGGAATTCTGTGGCTAATCACTATTCGCCGTTCAGTTAGCTTAGCTTAGCTACGAAGACGTTCATATTTACAGTCGGGCCAGGTACACGCTGTATCTTGTTTGTGTGTGTGCATACTAACTTGGCCGCTAAGTCTTTATGGGATCCACTTGAATTCATCAGTTGTGAAAGCTCCTGTTTCACTTCAGAGGCCATTATTTCCTCGCTAAATATCGACAACAGCTAGCTACGGTGCAGGTTCTTCCTCTGATCTGAATTCCGACAGACGAGTGTAATGCTGCCCCTCATGGATAATTACGCTGCATTACACCCTTGAATGTAAACCACCAGTGTGGCGGAGAAAACAAGTACACGAATAAATACTTAATACTTACTTAATATTTGGTTATGTTAGAAAAAAAAGAAAAAAAACTTGTGGACGAATTAATAATTATTTGCCTTTCTTCCGTGTTTACTGCATGACATATTTTATCCGTGAATCAGTTTTGACCCATATACTTTCATGGTTTGACTACACTCAATGTCGTGGCAATTTTTCTCTCTCTCTGATCTAAAATAAAAATTAGTTGTCCATGGTGACTGGACTGTAGCCACTGACGAACCATTTTACTCGAACATTTTCAGTGTAACTTTAGAGAATAATAACGATATTTAGACTTTTTAAATTAGCACTTTTTATAAGTATACATGCACGCAAGTTATATAAAGTTTTTTACTTTTCATGAGTAGATGGAGGGTATTTTAATAGATCCTGGTGGAGGGCTGTGTTGTTGCGACTTTAAGGCGTTTTTACGTGATGACGTACAGGGCCGTGGGCGTGGTTGGTTTGTGAAATGTCAGGGAGGAATGGCGCTCGGCGCGGTATTTTGAACAATTGCTTTTCCTTTTCTCATTTTATCTGCAATCGTTGCTAATCGTCAAAAACACGGGTAAGCAAGATACAAGTCAATGCAGAAAGGGATGTTTTGCTCTGTATGTTTCAGAACGCAAGGCCCTAAAAGATGGCTTAGGTATTGAAGCATATTACAGCTAGCTAGCTGGGGTTAGCAGGCTCAGCAAGTTTGCTATTACAGTTGTCCTGCTGATGGGTTGACCTGATGAGGCTGACAATAATGAAAACATGGATGAAAAGGAAGATATTAAATTCGGAAGAAATTGGTCTAGCGTGGCTGGTTAACTAGTTTGCCTTAGTATTGTGTTAGTTCACTACATCCAGTTTAGACTTTAGAAAAAAAAAATCACTTGTCAACTTAGAGTTATTATATTATTTTTATTGATATGTCATTAGAGCACGTATTAAAAGTATCAAGAGAGAAAATCAATGTACCATTATGAATATTGCTCACATACTGCCACTGTACGTAAACTGGCCCTTGTGGTGCAAGTTTACTCAATTATTATAAGCTCGTTTTGTTTATATTGCACACCCTAAAACAGTTAAAAAGTTGTCCGTAATCTTAAGAAATAACAACTGGTTAGTTCTTGTGTAAACCTACCAATGTCGACTCATCTTATTGTTCTGTTTACTTTAGTTGTGTTTTTTGTATTTGAGTGATGTAGCTGTTTTTAGCCGAAAGCTAGCTGTGTTGGTGACGATATAAAAATGGCGGATCTTTCGAAATCCTACCCTTGCCTGAAATAGAATCGAAGCCAACAAGCTGCTGTACGATTTTGTACTCCGTCCTGTCTGAACAAACATCTAAACATGTATTTATGTTGTGTTGGAAGACCTGTCAGTGCGATATATCGTTGGAGAAAATATTGTGATAAACGACACTGACACAATGACACAAAATTTTGATTATCCCAATCCCAAAATCTTTCTAAATGAACCATATTGCAAATAGACCTTGCATTATAGATAGAACAATGTAACAGTTGTAGTAGATAGTCTCCATTATGAGTCCTGTTTGTCATATATGTTTACTCACTCGTGGAATTCAAAATCCTCACAAGTTATCTTCTTGTTTAAATAAAAGTACATATAGTAAATTAAGACCCTATAAAACATATTTCTCAAATATTGAACAATAAGTGGATACAGTAGTTATTGTGGCAGGCCTAAATGTTGGGTTGTTTTTTTTTTCTCTTTAAATTACATTACACAACATTGACTGATATTGACTGAGCATTATGGCAAGGAATTACTGAAAAATAATGCAAAATAGAAATGCCTGCTATGTCCTTCCATTTTTCATTAAATTGACAATTTGTCAATGATTGGCAATTTCAAAAGCAGATTGTGGTTTATTAAATACTGCAAAAATGTTAACGGGAACATTTCATCTACATTTGACTTGACATTATTTATTTCAATTTTAACTCACATTGATTTGTCTTGTTCATTTAGTAAGGACCCATATAGAAGCAGTCATGGATGTGGTGTCTCCAGAGCTCAACAGCCTCCTCCCAGACGAGATAATGGATACTGAGGCAATGGAAGACATGCCTCATTCCCAAGTTCATGGTACCCTTGCCCAGTGCAAGGGCACTGACGAGACACTGGTTCCAATGGAAACGGACAAACCTGTGGCTTCACAAGATATAGCACTCTCCTCGGGAGTCACGTTGGCAGAGGAAACATTGATTACTTCCACCCCAAAAGACCCTGCAGTATGCAGCAGTGCAGAAAATCAAGTACCGCTGTCCATTTCAAATAAATCAACACCTTTACCCACTCTCAAACGATCACTTGCCACCTCCACTGCCACCACCAAAACTACAGACAGTGTTACTGGAACTACTGTCTCAGCGGGTGGAATGCAAAAGCTGTCTTCCCCCTTCACAATTTCTGCTGCAAACCATCAAATTATTCTCAACAAGGTGGCCTCAGCACAGGCTGGTGAAGCAGCAAAATCTGCTGCTACCTCTCATCAGGTTATTAAGCAAGAAGGCCAGAAACTATTGGTCAGAACCATTGGAAAGTCAGGTCAGCCTATAGTTCTGCAGTTACCACCTACTGGCAGCAAGGCAGCTGTTGGTCAAACATCTGGAGACCTTAAAACCCAAACTCCACAATTTAAAGTTGTGACTATTGGTGGGAGAACTGAATTGAAGCCACTTGTTGGAGGTACAACCAATCAGATGACCACATTACAGGCCCAGCAGCTAAAGACTGTACAGGTATACACTGTTATGCTATAACAGTTATGCTTTCTCTGAATTGTTTAGGAATATAACTCTTCAATGATTTTTTTTTTTTTTAAGTGGTATTCAAGAAACCGGTTTTGCTTTTAATACACTGTTAATGCTTAAAAATGTATCAGTTTCATGATACTGCTAACATGATCCAAAATATGTTCTTTCAATATTACCAAGTTATAAAAATGTCTAACAGATTGCCAAGAAGGCACCTGCATCATCATCTGCACCAATTAAGTTTATCATCACAAAAACCGTAAACAGCAAAGGGGCCAATCCACAGTCTCCAGTTATTGCAGGCAAGTTTTTACCATATTTTAAATTCACCATTTCCTATTTTTCTTTAGTAAACTTTGTGACACATGAATCTGTATTTTGTTATTTAGGACGTGTTCTAACACAAACTTCGCCTGTTTTGCCTGCCAGAAGCATTACTTTGACTGAGCCTCTTAACACTAGTTTACAGAGTCTCCCCGGAAAGAAGATTGCCATTTCCCCCTTAAAGACACCCAGTAAAGTAAGCTTTAAAGATAACTGTTAATGTTACATAATGTGCATGTGTAAATAACAAAATATTGTACGCTACACACCCACAAGAAGCAAGTGAATGTAGCAAAGACGAGATACAAATACTAGAAGGTTAAATACTAAAGGTACATTACATAACTTTCTGAAGGTGGCATGTTACCCGCATGATACCATGAAATATAAAGTTTTATTTAGCGTGGAGTAGGTTTAATTTGAGTCAGGCTTGTAGAGATCGTCCGATCAGAGTAAGGAGGCAAGCACAATGAATGCAGCTAAAAAGTTGCATACTGTGGCTTTAAAATCATGATGTAATAAGTGGTCATTCTTGACTGTTTTGAATTTCTGTCCATGTTAAACATAGTCTAGGCCTCTAATTTGTGTGTAGTATGACCCGTATTGCACTTTTACTCATTTCTGCAGGTAACTGTAGTATCTGTGGCATCTCCAACTCAGAGTGCTCCTCAGAAGACAGTCACTTTGCCTGTGAATGTAGCACTTGGCCAGCAGATACTCGCAGTTCAGTCTACGTCAGCTTCACCAGTCAAAGTGGTCACAAGCCAAGCAACTACTCAGGTAAGAAGAGGGCTCCAGCGGTGCGGAATACAAAGGGGAAAAGAAAATTTTACACAACATATTGGCAAACATAAATTTAATAATTTTTTTTTATCTCTGCCTTCTGTTTTAGAATATCAAACCTGTCCAGTCTGTGGCAGTGGGTGGGGTTGGTGGTTCTCAGTTCAAAACTATAATTCCATTGGCAACACAACCGAATGTGCAGCAGATTCAAGTGCCAGGAAGCAGGTTCCATTACGTCCGCCTTGTCACAGCAACAACAGCCAGCAGCACAGTCCAACCCAGTGGTCCCAGCACAAATTCTGTACAGACAGGTGACATACAATTACAGAATCCAATATTGCCTCTTGTAATATATATATTTTTTAAAACTCTGAACTTCTTGTATGCCTCAGCTAAACCGATGATTGTAAGTGCAGGAGCAGTTAGGATGTCCGTCCCAATTGTCCCTGCACAGTCTGTGAAACAGGTTGGTATTCATTTTCCACGATGCCAATTCCTCTTAAGGTTTAGTTTTGTTAAGTTAATTTGTTATGTGCAGGTGGCACCAAAGCCTTTGACAACAACTGCTCAAGTAGTGTCCACTCCTCAGACCCAGCAGCGCCTGATCATGCCAGCCACCCCCCTACCACAGATTCAACCCAACTTTACCAATCTACCCCCAGGAACTGTACTGGCTCCGGCTCCAGGAGCTGGCAATGTTGGATATGCAGTTGTGCCCGCACAATATGTCACTCAGGTTAGAATAGCAGGTTTTTGTTTTTTTTGCTATTTGTGTTTCTTTTGAAAGGACACATTTATTTTTGTATATTCTTTCTCTTTTCAGCTCCAACAGACTCCCTTTGTGACCCTTGCCAGCAGCTCTGGTTTTCAGGCATCAAGTAGCATCCAGACACAGGCCAGACTACCACTTAATGGGTAAAGAAAACCAAATTTTTGACAAAGATTTTTTTTTGCCAAGTGGCTGTGTTTTTGCCCATATTATAAATAGTGGTTTGCGTTGAATTTTGTCACTATAATTCCAAGTCCAGGTCCATTGCATGTCCAGAATATTGAGAAATTGTTAAGGGCTCAAAACCACCGAACCTCTACATTGATCGCGGGACCAAATGGTATTGAACATGTCAAGTTTTCACCAGCTATTCATAACCCAAGTAATTAACACGTGCAAATAAATCCAAGCATCAGTGTCCATAAAATATTATGTGGAACAATGTGAACTGACTCACGGAAAATGGAGTAGACAAAGAAACATGGTTTCTTAGAAGATTTCCTTGTACGAAACCATGTTTCTAAATTATAGATGACCAATGAGCATGTTAGTTTCCCCTGCGTAACTGGAATAAGGAGGTGAAAGATCTTCTGTATGGAATATACAGAGAGAACCAGTCTGGGTCCCAAGATAATTCCTATGAGCACTGCCAATGTTATAATCCAGAAGTGGAAGGACAAATGTTTCACCATAGAAATGGAAATCTTGCAGGGAGCACCTGCTCATATTCAACAGAGAAAATAATTATTAGAGGAGTCGTCTGAGTTGTGTGTGAGGAAAAAGGTACCACCAGAGAACTGTAGAACCGTAGCTGGTTAATCAGTTTGGCGTTCCCCCACTGGAGTATTGCCAGATGTAAAATGTGAGTCTGTTGAACTTTTTCCTAACCAAGTTTTTCCTCAGTATGTCAGGTTAACTGAATTAGGTTTCAAACTCCCAGCTACGTTTGGGATAGCCCTTGGGATATTTGTTTTGTTTACCCTGTTCCTTTTTAAACTGTGTAAGAGATGCAAGGATTAATTGCATTGTAATTTGCATCCAAGTTGACTTGATTGACGTATAACGTTTAATTTATGTGCTCCATGTCTGTGTCTTTAGAAACATTTTAAATGATTAAGCTGTATCAATGTGGAATCTGATTGTGATAAGAGTGACAACATTTGAGTCATTGTGTTTACAGTATATATAACAACATTTTTGCAATCCAGGGGTGTTGAAAAAAATCTATTCTTGAAAGGGTTGCGATTCTACGTCTTAAAAATTCTAGGTCGAATCCAAATTTGGAATCGACGTTGCCTCTGTGGAGTTTACACGCGTTTCTCTTTGTCAGTAAACTGTGAATTAACTTAATTAATTTATTAAGTTAAACTTAATTTAAAAACAGTTGTTTTTGTGTTTTTAAGTCTTCACGCGCACAGAGCAGAAGACTGTGCTGAGACAGGAGAGATGAATGGGACATCAGTGCTTCTTTGTATCACTTTAGCTCTGTGGTTTGCTTTGCCGTATTGTTGTTAGCAACGAAGGAAAGCTAATGGGCTAAGGGCCAGAGCCCATCGTAAAGAGGCTATAGCATTTATTAGAAATATTTTATTTTGTCTCTTTGACAAACAGGTTTAAGTTTAATCACTGCAGTATGGAATTAACTCAGCCTAGATAATGTTTGAATATTATTATTATTATTGTTAATACTATTATTAATACTATTATTTTTACTGGACAGTGATCTAAGAACAATTCTATTATGTAAACTGTACCCCCATACACAAAGATTGTTCCAACAGGGATCTTGAAATGTGTAAAATAAATGTTCTGTGTTTTTGAATGAAAAATGGTTTCAGAATTGAAATTTAGTATCTTTTTTATAATTGAGAATAATAATCGAAGCCCAGTAATCAAAATCAAATTACTAGGGACTTAAAGATTAAGGCTAAACTCTCTAGTTTTTGAGTTGTGACATTTGTTGTCCTGGACACGTAACTGGCACTATTGTACTTATGTAGAGATAATGACATATGAGTGTTTGCTTTTATTCTGTTTTGTCTGCAGTTTTTCAAATGTATTTTTTATTACATGAACCTAACCAAATGAGCAGTAGTAACGTAACATTTATGCCTAACTAAACAGTGAGACTAGCTGTCTGTTCTTTTGTTTTCTTATTTAAGTTTTATTTTTATTGTTCACAGTGTCTCAACAACAGAATCTACATCCAGACCAAGAAAACCCTGCAACTGTACCAAGTCACAATGTCTTAAGTTGTAAGTGTGGAACTTGAAAATGTGCTATATTCTTGTTTTTGCGTAAATGTAATTTATCCATTTAATTTTCTAGATATTGTGATTGTTTTGCAAATGGGGAGTTCTGCAATAACTGTAACTGTAATAACTGCTTCAATAACCTGGAACATGAAACTGAGCGCCTCAAGGCAATAAAGGTATAGGATCTTGTGCAGCTGAAACCTGGAGTTGCAGTGTGCAATATGTACATGTGACATTTAGATACATACATACATATGCAACATATAACTGAGGTACTTAAATTCACAGACATGTTTGGACCGGAATCCTGAGGCCTTTAAGCCGAAGATTGGTAAAGGCAAAGAAGGAGAGTCTGACCGTCGGCACAGTAAAGGCTGTAACTGCAAGCGATCGGGCTGTCTCAAAAATTACTGCGAGTGCTATGAGGTCAGACATCATGCATTAGTACATTCAGTTCACAAATCATGATTTTGTCCTAAACTACATTTCTGCTTTTCTTTTCTTTTTCTTTTTTTGGAAAGGCAAAAATTATGTGCTCATCCATTTGTAAGTGTATTGGATGTAAGAACTTTGAGGAAAGTCCAGAGAGGAAGACATTGATGCATTTAGCAGACGCAGCAGAAGTCCGAGTCCAGCAGCAAACTGCCGCCAAGACCAAACTTTCATCTCAGATCTCTGACCTGCTCATGAGGACAACCCCAGTTATTCCTACGGGAGGTGGAAGGTACTGTTTGTTTTTCTATGCTTTAAATGCTAAGCAGGTTTTTATGTTTTTAGTAGAAAGAAAATTGGCTACTTGCTACAATTAAATTTGACTAACTTTCAGTTCTGAGTTTTGAGCTACTAATTGTAAAATAATGATCTACGCATGTTTTTTGGATTCAATTCAAAATACCTGAAAAAGGCATATGTCTTGAAGATCAAAGTGTTATTACATCTACGGAACATGGAGCTGCAATCCCTTTCCATCTGTTTATGTCACATCTACAGCTAGCTCATATACTCATGTGTAAAAGCAGTGTTGCAAAAAAATATCATTGCTGGAGCTTAAATAATATTGTATATGTTACTGTACAGGTTACCATACACATTTGTAACAAAAGAAGTCCTTGAAGCGACGTGCGAGTGCCTGCTAGAGCGTGCCAAACGCTCCGAACAGACTCACCAGCCTCAGGCTGAAGCTGAGAGGATGATCCTAGAAGAGTTTGGACACTGCCTCATGAGGATCATAAGTTCAGCAGGGAAAGCTAAAGTTGACTGTGCCTCCATAAACTGTTAGGTCTGGGTGTGAGCTGTGTTGGAGTGACGAAGAATGAAGTCGTCTGTTTTGTCTTGGACTCCTGTGGTGTGACGGTGACAACAATCACGGCATCCATCTGCATGAAAAAGGAATAACTTTCATTTGTTAAGATAGGTGGAAAAACAGCCTCCTGTTCAAGGGCATCTAAATGGGGAGATTTTAAAATTTCACTTCATGTGATATCCACTTCATATAGTTTTCCCCAAACATTTGTTCTAACATTTTATCCTTTTGACTTTTTCTGGCTTTTAAAAAGATGCATTGTAATTTTTATGTCATCACAATATATCTACTTATAGTGGATAAAATGAACATTTATCTTTGATATTTATTTTTGAAGTGTTTGTAATCAATCATTGTTAAGCACCATTATCGAATAGCTTGTAGTGCTATCTGAACAATTAACCCAAGTCTACACTAACCAAAAGAAACTGAATATAATAATTGATTTTATCTGAATATAGTTACACAAGTAAATATGCATATGCACACACTCACAGGTGTAACGAATGTCATTTGGCATTTTATAAGAGCTGTTGCTATTTTTGTAATTATGAAAAATTGTATGTAGTAATTCTGTTGCTATCGTGTTTTTATTTTTAATGTTAACATGAGAAACACATTGATACCTGCCCCTTTCAAGTCAAACCATGTGTTAGTACTTTTGATTCCAAAAGTACTATGTCTTTTAGTATATTGTATTTTAGTTAATCCATTCATGCATTCAAGAGAAGTTGTAGCCAGACATGTCCCTTTCAATATTTTTCATATGGGGTTATTCCTAATAAAAAAAATGTTAGATGTTTTTTTTTTTTTTTTTTTTAAATGCTGTTATGTCTAATGGACCTGGACAGCTTTCATTTATTATTTTAAGGGAAATGTTATTTAAACGCCCTTTAAATCAGTAATTGTTTCAATAGGGTCTCTTCTATCATCACACAAGTTGGTAACTCAGTAAACATCTACACAAGTTCTGGTTTGGTTTTGATACGCGAGTGTAAACCATGGTGTAAACGCATATTTCGGCACCGAGAGGGGGCGCCAGCGCATCATAGTAGCGGGAATCTCGCCACCATTCCCCATAGAAGAAGAGTGTAGCCCCATGGACTCTGTGCGCGCGGATGGACCGAAAGATCAGCAAAATATACAGTAAATAAGAAAGACGCGTGAATGTCCACTTGCTGTGGTGGGTATTATACGAGAAGATATGTAATGTAACTTTTTCAGTTTTATACAACCGTGACCTCTGTCGGGTTTCTGAATAAATTTGCGATTATTGTACGCGACTGCAAACGGTTGAAGTCAATGTTTCAAACGGCTTCGATAGTTAAAATGATCTGCTTATACTGAAGACTGCTTACAAATGTAAACTTGAATAACTTTTTCTGTTATTTTTTTCTAGGCATTGGATAGCGTCAAAAGTAGTAGGTAGGCGTCCTTTATGTATTACCTGATTACACAGCCCATTGATTATACAAATCACTACCCATCTGACTCATCTGAGCAAGATTTCAAAATCTCAATTAAATGAGGGTTGCTTATTTTTCCTTTACAGACGTACAGATCGAGCTAATCTTTTCGATGCTAACATTGTTTTTCTTTTCAGTGCGTGAAAGTCTCGAGACCGCCGTGCTGCACTCAACCCACCTGCTACTTTGTAAAAATAGTAATTCAATAAAGCATTTAACACAGAACTTAAGAATTATGTTTTTTTTTAACGCGTGAATAACAATCAAACGGCCCACGTTCCCTGGTGGACGCGTGGACAGTACCCCGGAAGTGGATGCGGGTGGGAGGTGTTGCTGTGACTGCCACGTTGATGGAGACCAGTGAGGACGTGGAGATCGCGCTCTGCAGCTGTGCCCGGTTGTTCTGACTGCGTTCACCGGCTTTTGAAGCAGTTGACAAAAAAGTTAAACTGCAGGCTTATGGTGTATGCCATTGTAAGTGTGCTTGTTTAAGTAAGGAGCACAGAAGAAGAGGTAAGCTACTTTTTGCAAGTAAGATGTGCGGATTGTTATAATCATTCAACTTCTGTCATTTATAACTTGTATTGGGGTAACAATGTGCTAATTAGAATGTTCTGTTAAGTTTGGGACAGCGTGCAGAGTACATAAAGTTTTGTATAGGTCCTTTCATTTTAGTGTTTTGAGTGTCTTGACTGAGCCACCTGCTGTGTTCATGTCCTCAGTGTAAATCAGCTGTTAGCTTACGTAGCTAGCACATATTGTACTTTTTCTTGCAGAGTGTTTCGCGTGATTGCTTTTTGCGGAACGTTTTTCCCACATCAAAGTTTACTTTCCTGGTGTAATGATCATTGCATTTAAGATGATCCCAGGGCTTAATTTGAGCCTTAATCCTTTTCATTGGATGCTTCACCTTTTTAGAAGGATTCTCCAATATCTAATGGTGATTTAAATAGTACAAGTTTCATAAGAAATCTTTTCCCTCATCTTCTGTTTCTGCTCAAGAATAAGGGAATACCTCACCCCGTCTTATTTTACTTGACAAATTAACCACTGTGGGCTGTGTTTGGTCCATGGTTGGTACAGGTGTTTTACTCCTGAAATATTATAAAAGACAATGAGAACCTGTTAATTGTTCATACCAAACAGTGCATTAAATCTTTCCAAGTGAAAATAAAACGGCTGGCATTTTGTTGTGGTTCCCTTGACCAGGTCAAAACAGCAGACAAAGACTGTCTCCAGTGATGTATTGCCAAGATTGGCCCTGATGTTTTGTTTTGTTTTTTCCCCTTCAAAGATGAAACTCAAAGAAATCAACCGGACAGCCATGCTGAGCTGGAGTCCTGCCCAGCATCACCCTATCTATTTAGCCACAGGTATTATTATTGATCATATGAAATTAAAATGATCTTTTGGTGTATTAAATTCTGTAAATACTGTAGGCTTTTAGCATATGCCTATCATAGATGTGTTTGTTTCAACACATTACCAAATTTGATGTTACAGTCCTTTTAACAGTGTCCTTGGAACTACTTGTATGTTCTGCTTAGGGACCTCAGCACAGCAGCTTGATGCCTCCTTCAGCACCAGTGCATCCTTGGAGCTATTTGAGTTAAATTTTGCAGATCCATCCTTAGACATGAAATCTTGTGGCACTCTCTCATCCTCACACCGGTACTAAGAATCACCACTTAACTATTGTTTGTTTGCTATAATCAAGCGTACCGGTACTCAGTTGTATCTTTGGTTCAGATATCACAAACTTGTTTGGAGTCCATTTGGCATTGATGGACAGGGTCTGGCCTCAGGGGTTCTTATTGCTGGTGGAGAAAATGGAAATGTCATCCTCTATGACCCTGTAAAGATTCTGTCTGGAGACAGCGATGTGATCATAGCAGAGAGCAACATTCACACAGCGCCTGTGAGAGCTCTTGACGTGAACCCATTTCAGGTATGCCCACATTTTGACATATGGATTTAATTTTGTAACTTGTTGTATAGTGAATCATTTGTTCTCTGGCAGACAAACCTAGTTGCATCAGGTGGAAATGATTCGGAAATTTACATATGGGATATTAATAACTTTGGATCTCCAATGACACCTGGACCCAAGACACAGGTAGATTATTTCAATATGAGGAGGAGGGACTTTTGTATTTCAATATTTGCTATTTGTTACATTAATAAATTAACTGTGTCAAAGTAGGTTGTTAACATATGGTTTATTACATAGCCTCTAGAGGACATCAGCTGTGTGGCATGGAACAGACAAGTCCAACACATCCTGGCCTCTACTAGCCCAAGTGGACGAACATCAGTGTGGGATCTACGCAAGAATGACCTCATCATTAAAGTCTGCGACCACAGCAACAGAGTGTGTTTTTCACTCAAAATTTTGTTGATTTTGGGCCTTTTGTTTTATGTTAGCTAATTATTTTCCATCTCTGTTATCCTCATTAGATGCATTGTTCTGGGATGGCCTGGAATCCAGAAGTGGCTACACAGTTGGTTATGGCCTCTGAGGATGACCGAATGCCTGTGATTCAAATGTGGGATTTGCGTTTTGCATCCTCTCCCCTCAAGATTTTAGAAAATCACACACGGTAAACAAAAGTTTGGTTGTTACTTTAAAACTTGGGTAATGTTTGAACGCTCAAACCAAACTTTGTGCATCTGCTTGTAGTGGTGTCTTAGCCGTTGCATGGAGCTCTGCCGATCCAGAGCTGCTTCTCAGCTGTGGGAAGGACGGTAGGATTCTTTGTTCAAATCCAAATACGGCAGAGGTAAATGGTTTATCATGTTTCAATATTTTAATGGCTAAAATTCACAACAAAATGGCATTTCCTGTTTGTTTGTTTTTTTAATGATTTACATTTTTATTCAGATTTTATATGAACTGCCTACTGGAAACCAGTGGTGCTTTGACATCCAGTGGTGTCCAAGAAACCCTGCAGTGCTTTCTTCAGCAGGCTTTAATAACTGTATAAATATCTATTCCATTATGGGAGGCACCAGTCAATCTCAGAGCCAGAGACATGTGGACCAGGTAAGGATTACTGAACTACAACCAAGTTGATTGGAACAAGTTGTTCTTCATGTCTATAAATGCAAGCAGTTTTTACAGTAACCAAAATCTAGCTTTGAGACTTAATAGATTTGCAAGGTCTTTTTAATGCATATTTGATTATAAAATAATAATTAAAATTTTCGTCTGCATGTTTCAGATAAGTAACTCATTTGGAAACATGGATCCATTTGGAACAGGACAAACTCTACCTCCATTGGAGCTGCCTCAGAGTGGGACCCTTTCAACTACAGTTAACCCCCTAAAGAAGCCCCCCAAATGGATACAGAGACCTGTGGGGGCATCATTTGCTGTAAATCACTTTACTTTTTTGTTTGTAAACAGTATTAAGAATATATAGTATTTTTCAAAAAAATCTGTTCATTCTGTCATTGCTTTTGTAGTTTGGAGGGAAACTGGTGTCTTTGGATAATGGAAAACCAAATCCTCAGCAGCCCAATAGCTATGTTGTGCATGTCAGCCAGGTTGTTACGGAAACTGACTTATTGAAGCGCTCCAACCAGCTACAGGACACCATCAGTTCAGGTCAATTTCTGGAGTTTTGCCAAGAAAAAATCAACTTCGCTGAGAATGAGTTTGAAAAGACAGTTTGGTCTTTCCTCAAGGTAATTGTTCAAAATCAATATTTGTTTAAAGGCATAGATTAATTTAAAAGATATATTCTTTATTTTTAGGCTAATTTTGACAGTGACATCCGCTCAAGGTTCCTGGAGCTTCTTGGCTACAATAAAGAGGAACTAGCCCTAAAGGTTGGCTAGTGTGAAATAAAAGAATATTGGCTGCTTCCTATCATTTAACATGTAATAACATTGTAGTTTTGTATTTTCCAGATTTCTGATGCATTAACTAAAAAGCCCATTGAGGTAACGGCAATTCATTTTTAGCCAATTCCACTGTTTAATAGTCATCGCCTGTATTATGAATGATTGTATTTAGTTTACAGTCAAACACTCGTCCCAACACTGCTCTTTTTAATAGAAAAAAGAAAAAAAAGAAATTAACCTGAATCAATAATTTATAAGAATTGTTTTGTTTTTAATTGTCCAGATGGATTTTCCCCCTCTGTGTGATGCACAGCCAGTTGCCGACCTTACCATTGTTACTGCCGCAGATTATCCTGGGGCAGCATTTGACTTGATTGCTGATGTGAATACAGGAGAAAAGAGTGCTGATCACAATTGTGAAATTTTAGATCATAACCAGGTAGCAAATGGCATTCCTGAGCAGCAGTGGGATGATGAGGAAATCATTTTGGATGAGGTACAGCACGCCACCAGAAAAGATATTTCTAGGGCTAATCACTAAGCAAATATAATTAGTAATACTGTTGTGTAATATGTTTCAGGAAGTAAATGACATTTTAGATGGCAGTGAGGATGCGCTTCAAGCTTCTATGGAGGAAATGCCTCAGGAACCTGTTTCCGAAGTTCAAATTCCCAGTGAACATCTGTCACAGGATCCTTTTTCTGACATTCAAGCTCCCAGTGAAGAACCATCACAGGATCTTTTTTCTGGCATTCAAGCTCCCAGTGAAGAACCATCACAGGATCTTTTTCTGGCATTCAAGCTCCCAAAGAACCATCACAGATCTTTTTTCCAACATCACAGAATCCTTTTTCTGACATTCAAGCTCCCAGTGAAGAACCATCACAGGATCTTTTTTCCAACATTCAGGCTCCCAATGAAGAACCATCAAATGATCCTTTTTCTGACATTCAAGCTCCCAGTGAAGAACCATCAAAGGATCCTTTTTCCGACATTCAAGCTCCCAGTGAAGAACCATCAAAGGATCCATTTTCCGACATTCAAGCTCCCAGTGAAGAACCATCAAAGGATCCTTTTTCCGACATTCAAGCTCCCAGTGAAGAACCATCAAAGGATCCATTTTCCGACATTCAAGCTCCCAGTGAAGAACCATCAAAGGATCCATTTTCCGACATTCAAGCTCCCAGTGAAGAACCATCAAAGGATCCTTTTTCCGACATTCAAGCTCCCAGTGAAGAACCATCAAATGATCCATTTTCCGACATTCAAGCTCCCAGTGAAGAACCATCACAGGATCCCTTTTCCGACATTAAAGCTCCAAGTGAAGAACCTTCACAGGATCCCTTTTCCGACATTCAAACTCCCAGTGAAGAACCATCACAGGATCTTTCTGACATTAAAGCTCCAAGTGAAGAACCATCAAAGTATCCTTTTTCTGATGTTCACACTCTCACAGAAGAACCATCAAAGGACCCTTTTTCTGACATTCAAGCTCCCAGTGAAAAACCACCACAAGATCCTTGTTCCGACATTCAAGTTCCCAGTGCAGAACCATCACAAGATCCTATTGAGAAAGTGTTGGAAGCACCTAGTGAACAGTTGCTCCTTGGTGAAGTTCTCATGGCACCTGAAGATGGTGCATCGCAGGTTATTGCTCCTGTAGTCAACCCTGACCTCGGCATGAATCAAGGTATTTTATTTCAGATCGTATCATTCACAACTGTTTTACAAATAAACAGACTTAAAAATGAAAATCTATAATCTATACATAAAAGTGTGCATTTAGCAACACATTTAAATTGCACATCATAACACTGGTCCTTCAGTGTGTGAACTAACTGCTTTCAAGGAACCTTGAGTTGAAATCCCAGCAGCTTTTTTTTTTTTTTTTCAACTTATTTCTTTTTTGATCTTCAGATGTTGACAGGCTGATTACACAAGCTCTGCTAACTGGAGATTTTGAAGGAGCGGTTGAACTCTGTCTCCTTGACAACCGTATGGCAGACAGTATTATCCTGGCTATTGCTGGAGGAGCTGAGCTTCTAGAGAAAACTCAAAAGAAGTATTTCATAAAGTCACAAAGCAAGCTAACTAAGGTAAGATACATAATTCTGTGTTATCAAAAAACAGGAAATCTAAATAACTTCAATACAAATGATTATGCTTCATACAGCTTATAAGTGCTGTGGTGATGAAGGACTTGCATGACATCTTGAGGACCTGTGAGCTACAGAATTGGAAGGAAGCGCTGGCTGCTGTTATGACATATGCACAGACTCAGGAGTTTTCCTCCCTTTGTGGTGTGTATTGCATGTGATATTGTAACAGTTGTCACTGTGATCAAGTTTTATTTTTCTAATGCAATTACATTTATCTATTAGATCTCCTTGGTGGCAGATTGGAGGGAGCAAATGATCCTAAGTTGCAAGCACAGGCCTGTCTCTGTTACATCTGTGCTGGTAATTTGGAGAAACTGGTGTCTTGCTGGATCAAGGCACAAGAAGGAAACAATCCCCTCTCTCTACAGGTGATGTGTAAACACACTGTGATGTTAACCTGGAAGAGGCCAGATTGAAATGTGTAGTAGTCTTGGGTCAAGTTCTCACTAAAACAGATCAGGAAAAGACAGAACATTCAAACAAATTCTTTAACCTGATTGGGCAAAGACAGCAGAGGGCAAAGAAATCAAACTTTGTACTTTACTCTTAACTGGTTTTAGCCAAACATCTCAATGTATTCTCCTAAATTGCGAACTTGCAGGGATTAATTGATTGATGCTTCATGTAGCAAACTTTACTAAATTATTTGTAACTCATGTGTAAAATTAAACTGTTTCGCTTAGGACCTGGTGGAAAAGGTGGTTGTGATGCGACATGCGGTAGAACAGACTCAAAACTTGGGTCCTATTGCAGTTGGGGTCCTGTTGGCTAAGAAGATGAGCGAGTATGCAAAACTATTAGCCTCTCAGGGATGCTTGACCACAGCTATTTCTTACCTACCCAACGAAACCAACCATGTATGTACATAATGCAATGCTATGACACTTTATGGACATCTGTGAACATTATACTGATTGATCTGCTCTGCTATGAAGGTTTGTATTCAGCTGCTTCGTGAGCGTCTGAGCCATGCTCTAGGTCAGCAGGACCCAGCATCTTTCAAAACGCAAAGCACCCCCTCTAAGGTCCCTGATCTGCAGACTCCTACTCAATCCAATAACCTGTATTCTGCTGTGCAGCCCACCACCACTGCTCCTGCTCAGCTTCAGTACTACCAGCCTGTGAGTTACACTGGTGTATTTTGTTGCATTTTTTTCTCATTTCACTTCACCTTTATTTTCTGGCTGCATAGTTTGTTGACATTTCAAAACTTTCATACTAACTTGCCACCAATCCTCAAGCACAATGCATGAGGTTGTTGGTTTATTTATTTATTTAATTCACTTTGTTTTCATTTTAGCCACAGTTTGAATTACAACTGGTTACAATCATACAATTGAAACCAGTTTAGATGAAAAGTATATGCTATATAAAAAGACACATACACTTTTTTTTTTTTTTTCTCACTGTCTGACATCAATTCAGACTAAACCTTTCCTGTTTTATGTCAATTAGGATTACCAACATAATTTCTATTTGCTAAATGCCAGAATAAAGAGAATATTTTTTTAAGACTTTCAGAAGTTTTACTTACAGTAAGATTACTACCCAGCTGATGTCATGTCATGTCTTTAGAAGCCTGTGATAGGTTTGTTGACAACATTTAAGTTAATTAGAGACACCTGAAACAGACTGCTTTTTTGTGGGTAACATTATGGGAAAGATCAGGAAGAGAATTGAGGACTTGCACAAGTCTGGCTCATCCTTGGGTGCAATTTCCAGATGCCTGAAGGTGCCAGGTTCATCTGTTCAAACAATTATACACAAATATAAACACCATAAGAATATCCAGCCATGATTGCGCTCAGGAAATAGACAGGTTCTGTGTCCCAGATGAACGTGCTTTGATCTGTAATGTGTATATCAACCCAAGAACAAAAGCAAAAAGACCTTGTAAAAATGCTGAGAACACCATCCCAACTGTGGGGTGGCAACATCATGTTGTGGTTGTTTTGCTGCAGGTGGGACTGGTGAACTTCACAGAATAGATGGCATCATGAGGAAAGAACATTATGTGGAAATACTGAAGCAACATCTCAAGACATCAGCCAGAAAGTTGACGCTTGGGCACAAATGGGTCTTCCAAATGTATAATGACCCGAAGCATACTGCCAAATCCATTACAAAGTGGCTTAAGGATAACAAAGTCAATGTTTTAGAGTGGCCATTACAAAGCCCCCAGATCTCAATCCTATATTTCTGAGCAGACCTGAAAAGGCATGTGCGAACAAGGCGGTCTACACACTTAGTTTGCTCAGTTACACCAGTTCTGTCAGGAGAAATGGGCCAAAATTCCTGCCAACAATTGTAAGAAGCTTGTGGAAGGATATCTAAAATGTTTGGCCCAAGTCATTCATTTTAAAGGCAATGGAACCAAATACTAATTAAATGTATGCAAACTTCTGACTTTGAAAAAAGTAATGAAAATTTGTCTTAAAAAGTTATTTTCTCATTATTATGGCATTTAGCAATTAGGTAATCCATATTGACCTAAAACAGACAAAATTTAGTCTGATTTCATGTAAGACAGTGAGAAAAAAAATCGTATGTGTGTTTTTATATAGCGTATGCAAGTTGAAGTCAAATGTATTTACAGTTTTATTTACAGAAACCAGATTTGTACATTGAACTTTGGGTCTTTTGAGGCAGATGACTGTTGGCTCTGTTGGTGTATTATGGTGTGTTTTTGTTGGCACTTTGGTTATCACCATCTCTCTGTGCTCAGGTCAGGGCTGCTTCTACTGTCACCTCTTGGAGTAATCAAACTCCAACAGCCTTCTCCCATGTGCCTACTCCTCTTCCAGTTGGCACTGTCTCAGACCCATCAAAGGTATTAAAAACCTAAATAAAATTAAAGGAAGTAGAGGTACATTCCAAAAAGGCCAAGATTTGCGCCAAGATAAGTATGCCTACAAAAAAGGTATTCTCCTATAGTATTCATCATGTCATAACTTGGTAAACAAGGGCTGAAGTCTAATTTACATGTTTGGTTGTTAGGTAAACACTTGAAATTACTTTTATGTATTTCACATATGCTGTACATGTCTAACAAGCAATTCAAATATAAATTTCACCAAAAATATAAACTTCACCAAAATTGTCAGGCTTTGTAGTCTAGTCTGTCTTATTTTCATTTAACCATTATTTATTCTTGAGGAATCATTGTGGATGACCTCATTATGCTGAGCGATTACAATCAAAACATGACAATTATTTTAAATGGTTAATAATTAATTAAGGATGTTCATCAATTAAAGTTTTAAATATGCTCTTTGATGGGTATAGATGTGTCTGGGTCATAGCTTGTCCACATTTTAATTTTATTAACTAAATGTCCAGCCCCACCTTCCTTCTAATTTTTGCATTTCCATATGCATGTACAATAAATACTATGTTAATATAAAGAAACACAGAATTCAGGAATTAATTATTAATATTTTTGTTTTTAAGGTGGAGCTATCGAACCCTATATGTGCGATGCCAACCACAGGCACAGCCACTGTGCCCTCTGTTTCTTCTACACCTTTCATGCACTCCCATCAATACCAGAGTAAGTGTCATGAGCCCTTTATTTACATGCACATTCAGACAGACCTGAGAGAGACCTGAGCCAGCTCAGATGCAGAGCAATGGGTTATTTGTACACAGTCACACCCACTTTTCCCACCCAGAAGTGACACTAGTGCCGAGTGCTGGTGGGTCGGCCAGGTTGTCTCCAGGGCTAAATCATTGTTTTCATACTACAGTATTCAGTTTTATATTAAAGGAAATATTCATACTTGAACAGAAGACGGGTGTATATTAGGATCATGTATATATTATCTTGTTGGAAACATTAACAAACATTTACAAAAAAGGCACTATGTAACTTTTCTGGTAGAGGGTCCATCACTTGCTAAATAAATTTAATGTCATACTGTGGAACACTGCAGGCAGAGCATTAGAATCTATATATATATTTTCTGTAAAATTGCTTCGTATATTTTCTTTCTCCAAAAAATACCCTAGCCTGAAAGACCTTAGCATGCCTCTTATGTGTAGTAGGTGAACTTGCATTTACGTTTTCACTAACAAAGTCTGTTTGTTCTCGATAACCCCAGCCTATGCCCAGGTTAACCAGTACCCACAGGGAGCTGGAGGGTTGACTGATTATCGGACTCATCAGGATTTCCCTCCTGTGGCACCTATTTTGGCTGAAGCCTCTGTTGCTCCTCACCCTCCAGGCTTTCTCTCTCACTACTCTCAGCCTGTCCCATCTCAAGTTGCTTATGCCCCTTCACCTCTCAGCAGTCAATGTCCATCTTTCTCCTCTTCCTCCAATCCGCCTTTGTTTTCCAAAACCTCCACTTCAACACCATGTGCTGTCCCTCCATCTTCGATGGAGTCCTTCCAGCATGGTGGACCTGGCTCTCCGGGGTCTTGCATGCTGCTGCCTCCACAAAGTGGAGTCTCAGGTACACAGCATGACTCTGGCCCAGAATTTATCCCTGCCTTTCAAAGAACAGGTCTGCATGGCTCCAAGTACTCTCTGTTCCTGTCATCCTGTCCTAGAAAGTTGTTTGAACCAGTGAGCTGTTTAAAATAATGGACTGAAAGTGTTTGTGATGGGAGATTTATTTTTTCTTTTTATATCTCCATAAATTATAGTTTGATTGAATATACTCTTAATTATGTTTATTAAAGCTATTATAGTAATTTATTTTATACAATCACAATAAAATGTCAGATCATGGCAATTGGTCAAGGGGCATTTTATATCAATGGCATTTCAGGTGTCACTCAACTTTAAATGAGTCCAATTCAAAAACAAAGATTTTTAATTAAAGATTTTTTTAAAATACTTGACAGATTTTGGGGGGGACTATATAATTATTATACTACAGTACAATACATCTTATAAAGCAAAATTTTAATTTGAAAAGTACCCTGAATGTATTTAATTGTGATTGTAGGACCTCAAAATGGCTGGAATGATCCTCCAACCCTGAGTCGAGTTCCAAAGAAGAAGGTAATGGAATTTTACTTCAGTGATGAAAATGTTGAATATGTTTATAATAAACTGCTTGTAAAATTTCTCAGCTAGTTCCAGAGAACTACACCCCCCCTGCTCCTATTACAGCCCCCATCATGGCTCCACTGGGGGTCAATCTCCAGTCTCAGCAGATGCCCTCAGGGTCTCCTCAGATTATGGGTCAGATCCCACATGCTGTTCAGACGCCCTACTCAGGCATGCAGCAGCCGCTGGCCCCTTCTGCTATAAACTCTATGAACACAACAGTGCCCAAAACGAGCTCTGAAGGTGCACCTGGAGCACCTATTGGTGATGTTATTCAGGTATACTGTTTACATTTCTGGGTGTTTTTCTCATTTATTCTCATCCAATGCTACATTTAAGACAGCCTAGTCTAACGAGTTACTGTGTTTTCAGCCTCTTCAGTCAATGTCTGCTGAAAAGATCACAAAGAAGCCCATTCCTGATGAGCACTTTGTTTTAAAGACCACATTTGAGGGCCTTATTCAAAAATGCCTAATTGCTGCTACAGACCCGGTAAACACATTTAATAAAACAATTTTTTTGTACTGTTGGTCAAATTCAATTTGTTCAAATTTGATTCTGGCAAAGCCAGCCAAAACATGATTAAGGAAAGATGGCATTGTCAAGGTAATGCATTAGAATCTGATATAATAATGCACTTTTACTTTTCAGCAAACCAAAAGGAAACTTGATGACGCCAACAAGCGTTTGGAAACACTTTATGACAAGCTGAGAGAGCAAACGGTGAGTATTCACATTTTAATTCTATGTATTGGGTTATGACTCACTATGTTCTGTTCCTTTATAGCTATCCCCTGCTATTGTAGGGGGTCTTCATAATATTGCTAGGACTATTGAGTCACGATCCTACGCAGAGGGCCTCAATATCCACACACACATTGTAAGCAGCAGTAACTTCAGTGAAATTTCAGGTTTTATGCCAGTGCTCAAAGTGGTGTTGACACAAGCCAAAAAACTGGGAGTATGAGCTGCGTACTAACCACACTGAATGAGTATCGTAAATAAGGGAAAAAATGTTGTTAAACAAACTTGATAAAGATGTACAGGAAACTGGTTTAATAGATTGCTGAACTGCACTTCAGTCAGTGGTAAATCTGGTCTGATCATTGATATAAGTATTGTATAAATTCTCTGAAGAAATTCTCTATTGGGCTATCATACCAAATGAATTAAGTTGTGAGTGAAACTTTTCATGAGGAAAAAATAGGAATAATTGCAGTTTCATATTTTGGAAGTAATTCTTTAAAATTAAGTTGGTAATAAATGCTAAAACTACTTCAGTATTTTATAATTTTTTACCCAACATTGACATGGTAATGTATTGGTCCTTACCGTCATTGTATGGATGCATTATTTCAAAACAAAATCTTGTTTTGTTTTTAATATAACTGTAATAATCTCAGATCAGCGAATTTGAGACAATGCTTTAATTTCTTTTAAAGTTCTTAAATGCATGTTTTAAGACTTCAGAGGATACAGTAATTGTATAATTGTAAGGATCTTTTCATTTCAACTATGAGGGCTTTTGTTTAATCATTGTATGTTCTTGGTAAATGTCTTACTTTTGACTAGACAATATTTTAATAAAATGTATTTATTTAAAATCTTTTTTTTGTAAATGTAATTCTTTTACTACACATGAACAAAAAAAAATACTGCAGTTTTTTTGAATAAATATTCATACTGCAGTATTTTTTTTATGTGATGGCTTTTATGATGCTAAAAGTATTACACTGCATGATGAGTTGTCCTCTAAAGTTGAGGGAATGGCCTCTCATCACATTTACAGTTGCCCAGATCCCCTGCTCTACCTTTGGAGCCACGGTCACGAAAATGAAGGCATGCATTTATTTATTTTTTTTTACTCTCAGTTCTTTGCTTTATGCAATATACAATTATCACTCTTAAGTCTTTTCATCCTTACAAAATTACAATGGCTCACACATGTTGAAAGCACCTTTTGTTGCGCAGGTCTTTTTTCACATAAGTTTATCCACTATTTACTTCCCTTTGACACATTACAAGACAAATTCCTACAATTCAACCTTTGGATTATGAATGTTAACTAAAAGGTTAAAAGGCAACTACGCTTTATTTTCTTTCCAGCATGGAGCTCATTTGATTTCATACTCGAAGCATTCTGTTAAATGTTCTCTTTTAGTGAGCCATGATTGTGAGGGTCAGTATAAGCTGAATTTATAATTGGACTTCAGGGGACAAAGAGGACAAAACAAGTACAGCATTTTCACTGAGTTATGTCTTTGTTTCAACTGTGCATTGGATATGTTATCCTGACACTTCAAGCTGGTTAAATGTAGTTATGAGGTTATATTGGTCTCTCTCTTCATTTGTTAGCTCCATGTTGCCAGGCCTGACAACCACCACCACATTTACTCCAGCCTCTTCTGCTGCTTTTGCCTCTGGAAAACAAAACCATGAGTCCAATTAACAAAAACTGCCAAATTGCTTGTTTGATTCCACAAAGAGAACTAGAGTACTACTCACCACGAGTAACATCTGTCAAAAAAGTGATTTCATCTGGTCCACAGCCAATTCTTTCTGCTATATTTTTATAACTTTTACTGTCTACCTTAGCGCCAATATTTGTGTCAAAGTGACCATCAAATAACTGGAAAAAAAATTACAAAGTTAATCAGACTATTTTAATTTAATGAACAAGTATGTGTAAAAGGAGCTATAGAATACTTGCATCTAAAACATCTCCTTCGACAGAGTATTCAAATAAAAGTTTCTGTGCCTCCACACTCCCAGAGGAATAAATGTAAACTTTCAGGCCACTTGCCCGCCATCTTCTGATTGCTGGAATTACATCTTCATATACCCTGTTTAAGAAAACAATCATGATTTAAAAAAATAAATATACATAATGCTTAATGATCAGATAAACAATTGACTTACTGGCCCTTAATTTTCCCAGATGCGTAGGCAGCCCGCCACATGTGTCCTTGTAGCTGCTTGAGCGCAGTAGACTTACTGTCTGCAGCCATCTGCCATAGAACATTATCCACCACTTCCCTAATGGCTTTCTCTTCATCTGTGTGTACTGTCTGGTCCACAGTGTGGACAGGACAAGCTCGGTTTTGTTTCATGTCCTCTTCTATCTGCCATAACAGAAAATATAAAGTCTAAAACTCTCCCCCATAGTCTCGTAACAACCTGGGCTTGACACTGATTATGACACTTTGTTGCAAATTGTTGTAGTCACAAACCTATAACAGGAACTAAACTGACCAAGGTGAACTTTTACAGCTGAAACCAGACGTTTACATACTTATAAATAAAAAGACATGCGCCTTTTTTCGTCACTGACATGAAATCAGACAAAACATTTCCTGTTTTAGGTCAATTAGGATTACCAAAATTATTTCCATTTACTAAATGCCAGAATAATTGGAGAATGTTTTTTTAAAGACAATTTTTCATTACTTTCTTCAAAGTCAGAAGTTTACATATAGTAAGATTACTATGCGTACATGGGAAAACCCAGATGATGTCATGTCATGTCTTTGGAAGCTTCTGAGGTTTATTGACAATTTTTTTGTTAATTATAGACACACCTATGGATGTATTTGACGGCACATCTGAAACACACTCCTTTATGTAACATTGTGGGGAAAGTCAATATAAATCAGCCAAGATATCAGGAAGAGAATGGTGGACAAGTCTGTTTTATCCTGGGTGCAATTTCCAGGTGCTTGAAGGTGCCACGTGCATCTGTTGTTTTGGTCTGTAATGTGCATATTAACCCAAGAACAAAAGCGAAACACCTTGTGAAGATGCTGGTGAAGCTGGTAAGAGTGTGTCATTATCCACAGTGAAACAAGTACTGTACTGACATGGACTGAAGAAGCCATTACTCCAAAAGAAACAAAAAAAAAAGCCAGATTACAGTTTGCAAATGCACACAGATGCAAAGACCTTCATTTTTGGAGAAATATCCTGTGGATTGAATTCTTTGGCCATAATGAGCATCGTAACGTTTGGAGGAAAAAGGGAGACGCTTGCAAGCCTGAGAACACCATCCCAGCTGTGAGGGGGGTGGCAGCATCATGTTGTGGGGTTGTTTTGCTGCAGGAGGGACTGGTGAACTTCACAGAATAGATGGCATCATGAGGAAAGAACATTATGTGGAAATAATGAAGCAACATCTCAAGACATCAGCCAAGAAGTTAAACCTTGGGCACAAATGAGTCTTCCAAATGTATAATAACCCAAAGCATACTGCCAAACCCGTTACAAAGTGGCTTGACGATAACAAAGTCAATGTTTAGGGGTGGCCATCACAAAGCCCTCAGATCTTAATCCTACTGAAGATTTATGGGCAGACTTGAAAAGGGGGGTGAGCAAGGCGGCCTAAAAATTTGGCTCAGTTACATCAGTTCTATCAGGAGGAATGGGCCAAAATTCTTTGCCAACAATTGTGAGAAGCTTGTGGAAGGATATCCAAAACATTTGACCCAAGTCATACAGTTTAAAGGCAACGGTACCAAATACTAATTGAAATGTATGTAAACTTCTGACTTTGAAGAAAGTAATGAAAAATTATTCTGGCATTCTGGCATTAAGCAAATGGAAATAATTTTGGTAATTAAACTCACCTAAAACAGGAAAGGTTTAGTCTGATTTCCTGTCAAACAGTGAGGGAAAAAGGCATGTGTCTTTTTATAGTGTATGCAAACGTCTGGTTTTAACTGTATATGTTCATAATTAGGTTTGAGCATAGATTATTAGATCATGTGAAGGCAATAAGGGACATACAAGCCTAATACAGATAAAACACTATTTTACAGATATTTTTTTCAAAAAACAGTTGAAAAATATTTATGCGAAAAAAAACTGCATTAGATTGTAAATATTTTTCCTTCAAAAAACAAACAAAAAAAAAAAACTAACTAATAAAATCAGGAGGGGGTCCTATTTGTTACTCTACTGAATGTAGCATCACCACACACACGTCTGGTAACTTTTAAACTTTTTGATAATTAAAACCAATAATGTTGAAATTCCTGCCATTACAGCTGGAAAATGTCAACTCTGTCAGCTCATTCTGATACATTTTAAAAGTACTGTAGCGAGTCTATGCCTTGAGTGAGTCATGTCATCATAACAGCTCACAAATGGAATACATTCCAAAGCTGGCTGCAGTATACCATTCACCAACACATATAAAATATAAATATAAATAAAAAAAAATATATATATATATATATATATATATATATATATATATATATATATATATATATATATATATATATATATATATATATATATATATATATATATATATATATATATACAGCATAAATAGCACATTTTATAATATCAGGGTGAATTTGACATTTTAGGGCTGACGGAGTTGATACACACTCACCAACTTTAAATGTTTCATTCTTATATCAATTATATACACTTATATTCTATATAAGTATATAAGGCTTTCTATATCACAGTTTTGTTGTGACACTAGCATTTCAAATGGTCAAAATATGTACAATCACCAGAATATACAAACTATGGAGATATAGAGGAGAGGGAAGGGAAAGAGAGATAACACACTGGACGAGCATTAAAGGGAGAAAAGGCAAAAGGGTGGACATACAGCATAAATACAGGGATAGAGGGGAGGCGTGAAAGTGGACTTTCCTCTCCTATTTCGTTTGGTAGTTGAAGACTCAATAACTGTCAGTGCTGTCAACTATGGTCAATGCTAAACCTGTTTCATCTGTTTTCATTTAGGATTTAAACAAGTTTGTTCCGTTTCAGCAGTGTTAACATATTTTCTCAACTTCACCAGATCCGTGCATTTGGTGGATTTGTTTTTTTTAGCAATTAAGTTTATGTGGTTTAAAAAGTAAAGGGCACTGAAATCTACAGCCTGATTATTATTATTGTCGTCATCATCATTATTAACAGAAATGTACTTCATAACATTAAAAACATTAAAGATCATAACATTAAAACTTTTGTTTTCAGGTATAGTGCAATTGGACACAATGGTAAATTACCCTTATTACAACACATAGCAAGTTACAATTTTAGTTGTACTGTAATAAATTTAACTGTATGTGTTTTTGTTTGACTGACGGCATAGACAAAAAGTGAAATAAGTGAATTGTATCGGGGAATATGGCATGTTTTGATCAAACTAGTATGGTAATACGGAGGGACTCCTTTTACCTGTTTTTTAAGAAGATGGACATCTTGTTTGCATTCATCCTCTTCCCAGTGAGCTGACAGGTAATCTTCTAGGTGCTCCTTTATGTATGGAAAGAGTATATCCTACAAAAAATAAGACAAAGAAAACACACATTAAAGCAGCAAAAAATTGGCTCCAAATGATCAAAATCGTTCTGCAGAATACAAAAAAAAGCTACAGCCTAGATCACCTGCATAATAACAATAGCTAATCAGTTGGTACATTTTGAGAGCGAGGGGCAGAGTGCAACAAACAAGATCCGATCACCATCAAAGCAACAACGCCACCAACACTAAAAAACACACTTTACCTTTACAAACGTGATTGGCGTAGTCGTTCCTTCGATATCCAATAGTAGTGCACAAGTATTTGCTGGTATTGAAACAGTAGCCATTTTTTCCTTCTGTCTTCAGCTAGCTTAGCATGGATAGATGCTTTTTACACTGATATGTTGAACAAAGTAGAAGAAGGTCAAACCGTCGGTGCGATCAAATGAGCCTCAACAAACTGCTGACATTTATAATATTTATCATAAGTCCCTTCACTGGCGCAGGCGTGAGCTGTAAGACACTCTAGCGTTGGTTTGCAGATCTTTGACTTGACACTGTGCAACAGAGAACGGCCCACATGTTCGGTTTTGTCGTACCCAGATCAGTAGGTGGCGCTAAAGATACAGTACACAAAAAAGAGAGACACTACAGTACAAAAAATGGTGTCCAAAATGTCCCATGGATCTGTTAAAATCCATATCCAATGTCCACACTATTCCCTAGAGAACTATGCAGGGGTCACGCCATATTTAGTGGTGTCCGAATGACCAGCAGGTGAAAAAGTAGTGCACTCAAAATTTCCCACAATGCACCTTGAAAAGTAGTGTCCAGGGGATCTGTGGTTGTGTACGAATGTCCACACTATTCCCCACTTAGGGCACTATTTACGGTTAGTAATGTTCTAATGTTGGTAAAAAGTAGTGTACTGAAAATTTCCCACAATGCACCTTGAAAAATAGTGGTCGGAAAAACAATAGTGAGACGACAGGTCTTTAACTGGACACAACACGACTGAATGAAAGCAGATAGAAGCGCTGGTTTATCACACTGTTGATCCCTCATATGATTATGATGAATACTCTTAACACTCTTATATATATATATATATATATATATATATATATATATATATATATATATATATATATATAATATATATATATATATAATATATATATATATATATAATCCTTTAACGTATTGTGTACTTACTTATTTTATTTTTTTTTTTATTAATTATTAATGTATTTATTTATTTATTCCTACTATGCTACACGTGTTGTAAACCTTTATTATTATTCCGTTAACTAAATAAATAAATAAATAAATAAAAATAAATAAAGCTTTATAGTATAAAGTTGCTAACGTTAGCCGCTTAGCTCGAGCTGTAAAAAGAGCGATAATTTCCACATCTCAGGTAAAAAAAAGAATACGTTTACTTGACATCTCGCTTGACAGATACTTGTGTGATTAATATTAGTCCATAAATACTTGTGTGCTAGTGCAATATGATCATTATTTATTACAGAAATCAAGTTTTAAAGTTTTACAGTTTAACTTTTTTTTCACCCAGACGCCAGAGTCACGTGACCTGTACGTAGGAGCTGCGTGTCCGAATCGCTGTGTGAATGAGTGCACTGTGGTCCGCTAAATAGAGCAGGCCTCTGTAGTGGATGAGGGGTTAGGGGCTAGGGTGGACACTCAGACAAAGCCATAATTTTGCATTTTAACTGTTTTTATTTTTTATTTTTTCCCCCTCGTTTTAAAAATGAAGAACTATGCCATTAAAGTTTAAAAAATGAATTATTTTGCAGTGGCACAATTATCAAAACTTTTACGCCACATCTTTTACTCCGACACTTTAGGTGGCGATACAACTTGCGGCATGCTCCATCGCAAATAGAGCGACGATCATAATTTTATTTTATTCTGTTTATATCTCAACCTCAATTCGCTAAATGCGTATTCTTCCTTAAATATTTATACACATTAAAACGCTACAGCTGTTAATACTGCGACGTTATTAGAAAAATCCAGGAGTCTTGTCTGGCGCTGCTGATCCAAAAGGCGACTAGCGGGATAGCCATAAGTAGGTTATTTTGACGTAGTGGACTTTATTTATATTGTCAGGCCTATCTTGGAATAAATTTTGTATAAAGCATGTCAGAGGACTACGAATTTAGCGAAGATTCAAGCCTTATGCGGATGGAGGAGGATGGGGAGGCAAATAGCGACGATCCAATGACCATGGGCAGTGAGACAGAGGCCGAAGGGTACAGGATTGACGCCAGTAAAAACGAAGAGGATGAGGGGTGTGTATGATTTGCTGCCTTAAAACCGTAATTTCTAGATCTAGACCAAAGCACCAGATGTATTAGCCTCTTTTGCAGCTATAATTGGACCCCACGAAGAACAGCAATGCATTTTATCTGCGCTAATCCCATCAATAAACATTAAACTACTGACTCTAGGCACCCCATAAATAAAACTGGTGCTGCATACTTATTTTGGTATTATTTGCTTTTATCATAAACAGATAAACGTTTTCATTGTGGGTCTTTTACCCTCTTGCTTCTAGTAATATGCTAAATATATTTGCCTAGAATATGCCAAAGTATAGAATAAAACTGACCTGTACTGCAGTTGTTGAATTACAGGTGCAGTACAGGTGTCATTGCTACAAAAATCTATTAAAAAAAAAAAAAAAAAAAGCTTCATTGGGCACTCTTAAATACATGTATAGTGATTTAATCTTTGTTTTCTTTTGCAGGAAGATGTTTGTTGGGGGCCTGAGCTGGGATACAACTAAGAAAGACCTGAAGGATTACTTTTCCAAATTTGGTGAGGTTCTCGACTGCACACTGAAGCTTGATCCAGTGACTGGTCGCTCAAGGGGCTTTGGTTTTGTCCTTTTTAAAGATCATCAAAGCGTTGAGAGGGTATGAGCAATATGTTAAAAACAAAACAAAAAATATTCATGGCTTACTCTTAGTGTTTATTTTCTCAAGGTGGTTGCACAAAATGAGCATAAACTAAATGGAAAAGTAATTGACCCCAAAAAGGCAAAGGCTATGAAGGGTAAAGAGCCAGTGAAAAAGATCTTTGTTGGAGGTCTCTCGCCAGACACTCCTGAGGAAAAAGTGAGGGAGTACTTTGAGGCTTTTGGTGAGGTATGTCAATTGTATTTTACATGTCTGAGCTATTTCTTATTACTGTTGTTGTTATTGTATATTTTTACATAAGTAAATCTTCCAAATCAACAGGTTGAGTCAATTGAACTTCCCATGGAGAATAAAACTAATAAAAGGAGGGGTTTCTGTTTTATAACTTTCAAAGAAGATGAGCCAGTTAAAACCATCATGGAGAAAAAGTTCCACAACATTGGTCTAAGCAAGGTTTTTTTTTTCCTTTTTCTTCAATTCATAGAACAAATATGCTCATATTATACTTATATGCAATTAACAATTTCTTTAGTGTGAAGTAAAGGCTGCTATGTCAAAGGAGCAGTACCAGCAACAGCAGTACTGGGGCGGCAGAGGAGGATCTCGGGCTCGGGGAAGAGGTGGTAGGCACAGAATGAATGAATGTCTTCATCAGGATTATACAGTGTATAAATAACTGAGTCATACAATCCAACAAAATTGGCATTACAAATAAATACTTAAGCAATCCTAAAAATGTAATGACTTGGCACACCATGAAAAAAACTACTGACATATAGTCTGTAAGTTAAGAAATAGATTAAGGTTTCTCTTTCTGCACTGCAGGTCCTATTCAAAGTTGGAACCAGAATTACGGCTATTGGAACCAAGGTTATGGAAATTATGGATATAATCAAGGTTATGGAGGATATAGTGGCTATGATTATTCTGGTTACAACAACTACTATGGTGGATACAATGATTATGACAGTAAGTAGCAACTGACTCAAAAGCTGCCAGAAAATGGCCAGAGATATGTATGAAATATTTATGAACTATTGTTTTTCTTGGTGAACATTTGAAGGTCAGTCAGGTGGATACGGCAAGTCGCCAAGGCGAGGTGGTCACTCGAACACTTACAAGCCATATTGATGGGGAAACCCAGAACGACTGTAGGTATGTACAGCTATGAAACCATGATGGCTTTATGCTAAGATAGACAATTAACTTCGGTTTGGGGTAATTTTATTTCTTTTTCTCAGCACCCACAAGTACTTACAGTAGTGGTAACATAGATGTTACACTGTTGTGCTGAATATCATTTAACACAGCTGGCCTTCTGCTGCCTTTTTGCATCTTTTTTTAAATTGTAAAATTAACAGGTAAAGAACTGATACTACAATTAATGGATGGCAAAGTTGTGCAAGGTAACAGAAAAAGAAATGTTGTCTCCTAACTCTGACATACCTTGTTTGTACCTGCCAGCGGAGCTTCCTTGCAGGCCATGAGCTGACTCCCAGAAACTCTCAGGGCCCGCTCAATGCGGACCGGGTTTGAGACGCATGAGCTCTCGAATGCTGCCATTTGGTATGGTCTTACAACATCCTGTATCAGCATTTCTAAACTAAACAGTATGGGACACTTCCAGCTTTGTCGTCATTCTCTCTACAAATTGTTTTTAATGTATTTAATGTAAAGTACACATAACAAACATATGTAATGTTATTTTTTACAGGCCCTTACTCCCCCACACATAATTACTATATTTGATTTTTAAAATAACTATTTGCTTTTTAAAGGCTATGTTCAGCATTCTCAAGACTTTCCAGTTCATACTGTCATTATTATAATACATGCATTAATATTGCCTAAATGCTTGTTTCTTTATTTAGCCTGTAGTCCTTAAAACCTGGTTCGTATTGGACTCCTCTGTGGTGGGGGATAAAGTGCTTTTTGTACATGTATTACTGTATTTTGTTACTGACAGCAGTGGAAAAGTTTTCTCTATTATTTTACTCTAACAAATTTTCTCTTATTTTTTTTTCTTTTTGTAAAACAAGAAGAAAATGAAGTGTCAATATATTTCCAGAAATTTGCATGTAATGCTTTTGCTTAATGTGTCCTTTGACAAATGGAAGATTTTATGTATTAATGGGGATTTCTAGCTAATTTAAGTTTAGTTTTAAGTTATGCTTTTTTAATGCCTAACGTTTCTTCTTATTCAAGTGTGTTTCTTTGTTTTATATAGGTGTGTTGAGTGACTTCTGTCCACGGGAGGAACCGTTGTCAAGATGATGGTTATCAAGTAAAGTGCAGTGACTGAATGAGAAAAATAGTACTATCTCATCATCTTCAATACTTCTCTGAGTATTCAGTGTCTCATATGACTTAAGTCTTTATCTTCTGTGCTTATTTAAATAATACTCAATATATGCTTTCCTCAATTATGTGTCAATAATAGCCATGGGTGTGAGGCTCATAGAAAAATGTATTACACTTCTGGCTTGGTCACATACAGCTTTGTTGATTATACACATTTAATAAAGTAAACAGTAAACATACAGCATATACAATGTGTGACTTACAAAATGAACAAAATAAAGTAATTATCAAATTTCAGGATTGGAGTGTTGTAGATCACTTTAATATATTAAATTGTGCTTTCTTCTGGCTTAACACCACTGCTCTTAAAAAGCACTGGTGTGAATGTTTTGTTACTATGGAAAAGTAGAGTTGGGTTTTATCATTTAACTTCCTTATAACATTTTATAGTCATAAAATGCTCAAAAGCGGAGATTCTTGTAACATTCTAGCTTTGAAAGCTCATTTTTATCTGCAGTCCTAACAAAGGAGGAACTGTAAAGCAAGGACAGAAACACGTTACATTCTCGCAGAATTGTATCTTTCGACGTCAACATTAAGGCGTGAAGAGAAGATACATTAAGTTGTGAAAAGCTGCAGTACAATCCTCTGTCCAGCAAACGGCGCTGTGCTCTTTACCGACGCACTGCACTACGCCGAAGAAACCTCACCTCCTGTTTACAACTAATGTCAATGGATATAACCTTTATCACTGCTTGACATATTTTCCCTGCACATCAGTAGAGTAGCCTACATGTCAAATTATCTGAGCCCTGATTTTTTTAGGGTAAAACAGGAAGTAGTAGAAGTAGGCCTAGTTAAAATGATACTAAAAACAACAAGATACCCGCTTGCTTAAAAGTTAGAGTCAGCTGAAGGTGTATGGACTTTACACACTTCCTTCCTTATTTAACACAGTGACATTATGCAAAGGGAAGGGGAGCTCTGGACAGGGAATTTAACTTAAATATGATTTCATCCACATTTTAAATAACACCTCAACAAAACTCAGAACTCAATGAATCTATTTTAGGACTTTTAAATGCCTAATTGAGAAACACATGGAATAGCCAAGGTGTAAAAGTTTGGTTTAAGTGATTTAGACTTAAATAAATTCATTTTACCATCATACCGTCCAACATTACAATTGAAAAGTGCTCGGTATTTTTGATAAATATAATTAACAACAACTTTAAGATTTATATAACCTTTGTGGCAAACAAAATGATGAGAATGACAATGATCAAAACAACCACACCTATTATGATCATCATCTTAATATTTTTCCACCAGTATTTCCTGGCAACTCGAGAAGACGTTCTTTGGAAGGAGTCAGCCTGAAAATAAAAAAAATTACACAATCTTTCAACTTCCTAGGTTAGCTGAGATCTTGAAGTGGTATCAGCAGTTTTCGTTTACAACAGAGGAGAAAGGTCACAAACAGCACAACTCACAGATGCTTGGAGGTCGTCTGTTTTGCCAATGAGATCATCTAATCGGTCCCCTCTCTCCAGCACCTTGTTGATATTGTCTTTGAGTATAACTTTCACCTCATTAACCTGGCCTTGGACATGGTCAAGTTTAGCAGATGAGCCAGAGGAAGGTGTTTGAAAGTTTGGATCTGCCTAGAAAATGACACATGTACATATTTAAGTTTAAAGTTACAATTTCAGAGCCAACATAATAACATTTAAACATCAGTAAAGGATAAAGAAGCCTACTGAAGCAGAAAGGAGAACAGAGACTATGCTGGACTTCCTGAAAAAGTGCTTACAATGTGTGAATTTGCATAGGAGAGAAGAACTATGAGCAGAGAAAACACTGAGCTGCCTTGGACTTACACAGACATCACTGACCTGGTTTTAATGTACTACAACAAACACAATCTAAAGGAAAGACAAACTTACCATTACAGCACTGTTTGTGTTCGTGAGGACAGAGTTCATCCAACAATAATCCGCATCAAAGTCATCGTTAAAGGAGCAGAGTTTATTGTGAGTCGTTCTGTAAGATCAGGGCAAATGTCTAGTGAAGGTTGCACTTTGCTCGTTATTCATTAACTGGCCAAGCCTTTATCATTGTCTCCAAAAGAAACACATGGTAGGCCCAGCACCACGGCTATCGCACATCCTGGTAAACTAATCTCAAGTTTTACACACTTAGATTCTTTAGATTGTTTTCTAATCCCAAAAGAGACGTGGACAACTCACCATGGGCCGTGAGGAGAAGAGAGGAATGGAGTGGAGAGGTGTGGAGAGGAGAGGCAGCAGCGCGCGCGGGACGCACAGTGAGGAGCAAAGGGCTGAGTTTACCAGGCGCACATATTTGCAAGGCAATAAGGGTGAAGTCATCCGCTAGCCTACTCCACTTTATTTCCTCATCCTGTTTTGAGCTGCAGTGAGCAGTTAGTTGCATATTGTGTCCTTTTTATTTATGTTTAAATAGGACTTACTTACACATGAAAACAGTGTCTGGAGTGTTTTGGAGACGTTTATGGACCAGGTCGTAGTCACATTTATACTTGTGTCAACAGAAATTTAAAATGTGGACCAAACCGTGTTGGGCAAGTGAAAGGTGACTAAAGAGAATACAGTTATTTATTTATTTATTATTTTACTAACTTTTAGTAACTTTCCCCTGCCAAAACTCTGTGTAATCCAACAATTGTGCCGTCAAGCAGTAACAAGTATCACGGGACATAAACCAAAACTATACACATGAAGGTTTAAGGAGGACTGTGTGCCATGCATCTGCTGGAAATTAGGTTATATGCCACAAAGTGTAGCCTATTTAGTGTGAATAATTCATGTTTTTTATAAGTTGGTTATTGAGCTGTATGTTTCTTTTTTTAGTAGATTCTTTTAGTAATCAGTAATGAATTAAAATTAAGTAAAGTAATCAGAGTAGTGATTACTTTTAGAAGGAGTAATCAGTAGTCAGTAATCAGATTAGCATTCTGACCATTACCAATACCATATGAAAGAGCAACTCTCTTATATACACCCAGAATTAAAAGAAATTTGACAACAGCATGACCCATAGCAGGGTAAGTTGTCACCAAGATGAATCTGATTTGTGATATGTATGATTATTGGACTGTCTAGCTTATTTCAAGATATACAGTGATTGTTTTTACACAATGTACAATGTGATGGGAGCAGTCTCTGTTTTGAGTAGTGCTCCCACAGTTGTAAAATGTACTCAGTAGTACTAGAAAACTATATGAAACATATTTTTAAATGACTTTATTTATAGGCTATGTGAACATTTGAATTGGGTGATGCTTTGTTTTAAGCAGGGTTAAGTATGTGGGATTAACTTGCTCCAAACCCACCAGGTGTTTTACAGTATTTTGTAAATATGCATGTTAAATATTCAAATTTTCAACTATGAAAAATGCTTTTCTGGAGATATCTCAGGCAAACAAAGACCAGATTATTTAATTTTTAGAATAGAAGTGCAGACCCTATTTTTGAAAAAAAAAAACAAAAAACAAAAACATTTCCCGGTCTCTCCTTAAATCTAAATGATCAAAAAGTTGACTCACTTAAAGTGCGGCACCAGATCTTGTTGAAGTTAATAAGTGCTGGACAACCCCACACACATTGTCACAACTATTAAAATCAGATTTTAAAGCAGGGTTTCTGAAATCTTGCAGGTGCGGTTGAAAGTTACCCAAGGATGGACCCAAGAACATCCGGTGGGAAAAAACCTAGAAGAAAAACCTAGAAGGCCATTCAGGTGAATAATATAACACCAATGTATTGTTGTCAGTTGTCGGTCTAATGTTCTGATCTGTTTGGCTACAAAATGCCAAAATAGGACATGTGTAGAATTCTAACCAGAGAAAGCTCGGAAGAAAGTTTAGAATGTTGTGATGTCCCTTAAAAATAACATATTTAAGCCCATAGGGTTTGATCAAATTTTAAATTAAAGAATTTGTGTCAGGTAATATTATTAATTGTGTGTCTCTTTCACAGATAAAAAGTGTCATCAAATTAGTGATGCTGTACTTGATGGATTAAAGAGCCTGGCTCTAAGTGGCCTGTGGTGTGTACATTTTTGTATTGTTTTATACTTTCATTTACCACAATGTAGACTTAAAGGTGCACTATGCAACTTTTCTGATGCTTGTCTCCATTTAGATGTTATTGCTTTGCCTGGAATTGTCCACAGCTTGGCACGTATTTGTTTTGAACACTCAACATTGCTTTATTCATTCACTTCACACTCTGTTGTTCGAAATACAATAAAGAAGATTGGCTATGGCTATTCAGCTGAAGGTGCAGCATTTAGCATTTTTCTATTTAAAAAAAATGCTAAATGCTGCATCAGCTGTGGCTTTCTCTTTGATCTGCAGGGTTTGACTATAAGACTTGTAATGTTCTGATTGCCCTTGAGCCACAATGTTTGGAGATCTCTGACTGTGTCTTCAGAAGCAGAGACCAAAAGGACATTTATTAATATTCAATGACAAAAACAATAACAACAACCAAACATGTACTGCAGTGTCCCATGTGGGGCCAGGACTCCCCTGAAAATGACATTCCAAATCTCAACAGGACTTTATAGAAAAATATATACTCAACAACATTGTCTTGCAGGGTCTAATGTTTCACTATGCCAGTGATGAGACAGACGAGCCTCTGACCATACTCCTGGCTCACAAACCGAACTACAGGATGAGGGGAGTTGTCCCGTAATGGAGAGTGTCCATGGATACGACCTGACTCCAAATCCCAGGTTAGCTGCAGACAATGACAAAAAAAATTTAGCATTTTAGGATGGTCCCTATAAAGGTTACTATTGCAAGTAACTGTGGAATATAAAGACAACATGGGGGCAGTGAAGCCACAGCAAATCCATACAGTTATCTTAGTGCAACACAGTCCTAATATTACACTAGAGGAGGTCAGGCACCAGATTATGGAGAAGTTGGGGAAAGTTGTTATTCATGAAAAGTATCAGTCAGCAATAATAACAGTACCTTTATGGCACTGAAAACAGGCTGATGCAGATCTTACAGGATGTAAACTTTTTGTGGAAGCCTGTGGAAGCTGAGGTGGGCATGGAGGAGGAGCTTTCTCTGGAAAAAAAAATATTCAAAAGTTTAAAGATGGCCTAATCTTTGGTGAAAGCTGGACTATGCAGATGGGCCCCTTATCCAGGTAATTGGTTTGTTTACTACTTTACATTTTTATATTATATTTGATTTTTTTGCTGTTAGACATATGTCTCTGGTGTCAGCCACCCACTTTCCATCTCTCTGTTTCACTCTGACACGTCATCTAGAGATGAGGATGAGCTGCTATATATATATATATATATATATATATTATATATATATATATATATATATATATATATATATATATATATATATATATATATATATATATATATATATATATATGTATATATATATATATATATATATGCTATATTGGCAGAGAAGTATATCCTGGGTGCAGCATAAACCTTTGATTTTCTAAAAGACAAACAAAACTCACACAAGCTAAAAACACAGTTATAAAGGAAGTCAAAGTCAATATCAACCTTTAATTAAACCTTGTTGCAGTTTGCTTTACATAACTAGCTTTGCGTTGGAGCATGTTATTTTGTCAGTGCAAGAAAATGATTTGTAATCATGACAATAAAGAAACTTTGAACAAGGTTGACAGCCTGATTATGTCATATAAATGTTAATGATTAAGACATCTGAGACAAAGGTCATGTTTGAACTAGTGATTCTGTTAAATGCACTAAAAAGAACAAATCTACCCTAAATGCAAAAAAAAAAAAAAAAAAACCCAGAAGGACCAACAATAAGTTATTGTATAAAAGGCACATCACCATTCCATTGGCATTTTAACCTTAGTATATTAAGTGTCTGTGTACAGAAATAGTTTATGTGCACCCAACAAAAAATATTGTGATATGCATAAAGGTATGATTATCAGACTCATTGTCTAAGAGTTGCTGTCGTCACCTAAGGATGGCGCTGTTGTATGTGCATGTATAGTATCTCAGCACCTGAAGAAAAGTCAGGATTGCTTGCTTTGATTTACAGGAGCAGCCTATAGAGAATGTACTATTTCGGTAAATTAAGAAAAAATAAATGCTAAACAACTCCAAATAAAACACTGGGTTAATAAAATGTATGTTTTTACTGGAGTCTTTCTTTATTTCTTGATTGCATACATTGGAACTGCACAACTGTGACAAAACTGCAAAATTCATGGGACTTCCTCTCAGTGGTACCTATGTATGTTTATACTATTGGGACCTGTGTTAACAGCATATGATACAATAATAAATATTTTATGTCATTGTTTGACATTTCCTTCCAAACAAATTGTGCTGAATCACTGAAATGATTCAGTACAATTCAAAGAGGAAATGAATTAAGTCAGTGTTGATATATTGTCGTCCTGCTCTTTTCATTAAACCATTTTGCTGTTTTAATAGAAATCTCTATGTCTGCCTAATGTCTTTGTAGGTGCAATAGTACTGACAGTAATTTGTCTTTGCTTACTTTTTGGCTAACTCTTTAATGTTTTTTTTTTTTTTCTGTTCAAAGGAAAAACAACCTTGTGACTAAATCAGCTATTTGCAGAAATGTCAGTGTCAGACAGACTGGGGTTGGCACAGATTTGGTTCCGTGTTTTCATATGTGCCTAGTTAACTGCTGCTGATTGTTTTTCCACTCTGTTCTGGTAGCAGCAATATTGATATCGGGTAATTTCATGTCTGAAGCGCTGCTAACTTACATACCATTATATTTTGCAGATATTTATTTATGTTTGTATTAGTTTCTGCTGTTTGGACTATTGAACTACCTGAATTAGTTGTTTATTTTTGCCAATCAGCCCGTCAATTAAGTTAGTGCTAAAAATAGCTCTGCAGCGCAACTGTAGTTATTTTATGTCACCTGAGTTTTCTGAATCCTATATAGAGCAGTAATAGTAATGCAGTTTTATGATGCTTTTTTGAGTTTATATCATGTCAAATTCATGCCCATTGTTTTAAGTATTCTGTGTTCTGAACCAGGATGGCAGTGAACGCTGACATAGCAGCTTGGATGTTTTTGTACTTTGTTGGTTGTGCTGTCTATTATTTTGCACAGTTTTGCACTTCAATACAGTGGGACTGAATTCCTACTACTGAACACTAGAGAACATCACCTGTCAGTTGAGTACTTCATCTGCCAGTACATCTGCTTCTGTGTGGATTATGTAACTTGCTGGAGACAATTCCATGTGTTTCTAAACAGGCCACCCCGGATGACACATGGAGAACAACAACTGATCCGAGCTAGGAATAGTGCTTTTAGTTCTGGAGATCAGGAGGCATACAGCACAGCAAGGGCTGCTCTGCAAGAGTCGTCCATACTGTCAAACAACAACACAAGAGGCATATTGAGGTGAGGTTTGATGCAGCTACAAACCTAAGGCAGGTGTAAGAGGAAAACACCACCTTCCTCAGCTGACTGTCCCACCTTAGCGGAGGACCTAAACCTCTTTTATGCTTGTTTTGACAGAGAGAACATGACCCTGTCCTGTCTCCCCTTCCTCTACTTACTCTGCCCCAGTCCTGAGCACACATGAGGTGAGATGTGCCCTCCACAGCAACAACATCAGCAAAGCAGCCGGACCAGATGGACTGGTGGGTTGGATGCTGAAAGGCTGTAGCAGAGCTGGCAGACATCTTCACCTCTATTTACAATGCGTCATGTGTACATCATGGGTCCCAGCCTGCTTCAAAGCAGCCACGATAATTCCCATCCCTAAACAGTCCAATGTCACATGTCTAAATGACTACAGACCTGTGTCAATCACCTCCATCCCTGTCAAATGCCTGGAGAGACTGGTCATCAAACACATTAATGCTGCAATATCATCATCAGTCGACCCATACCAGTTTGCATACAAGGAGAACAGGTCAACAGAGGAAGCCATCGCCATTGTACGCCACAAATTACTGGAGCAAATGGAGTATGAGAACACCTATGCGCGGCTCCTCTTTGTGGACTACAGTTCGGCTTTCAACACCATCCTGACGTACAAACTCCAGTCCAAACTATACCATCTTGGACTAAACACCACTGTACAATTCTATTGTGGACTTTTAAAATTATGCAGAAAAAGTGTCAGAATAGACAAGCACACTTCCTCCACCCTATTAATTAACACTGGGTCCCTCAAGACTATGTGCTGAGCCCTTTGCCCTATAATGAGACAAACTACAGGAACAAGTTGCAACATCTGACATCATCTTGTCACGGCAATAACCTGGTGCCAGACATCAAGACGACCAAAGAGATTATTGCGGATTTCCACAAAAATGCACAAAAAACTGACCTCGCTCAATCCGCACTGAGGTGGTAGAAAGAGTGACCAACTTTAAATTCCTGGGAGTGACCATGATTGAAGACCTGTCCTGGGGCTTTCACACTGCCTCAGCTATGGGAAAGACCCAACAACACCTCTACTACCTGTGAAAACTGAGGAGCACCAACATGCCCAGACCACTCATAGTGAACTACAACTGTCCCATCAGTAGTGTTATGACATATGACATATATTAGTGTAGTTCTCCAGGTGCACTAAGGCTGACCAGCGCATTCCAGAGGGTGGTGAAAACAGAGGGGAAAATCATTGGGACCATCTAGACCACTCACAGTCTGAAGAGAGCTCAGTACCATCTACACCACTCGCTGTGTGAGGAGAGATCAGTACCATCTACACCATTCGCTGTCTGAAAAGAGCTCAGTACCATCTACACCACTTTCTGTCTGAGGAGAGCTCAGTACCATCTACACCACTTTCTGTCTGAGGAGAGCTCAGTACCATCTACACCACTCGCTGTCTGAGGAGAGCTCAGTACCATCTACACCACTCGCTGTCTGAGGAGAGATCAGTACCATCTACACAGCACTCGCTGTCTGAGGAGAGATCAGTACCATCTACACCACTCGCTGTCTAAGGAGAGTGCACAACATCCTGCACGACCAGCACCACCCTGCTCATCACCTTTTCTACCTGCTGCCCTCAAGAAAAAGGTACAGGTTCATACAGGCCAGAACAACCAGACTGATCAACAGCCTGTATTCTCAGTGCCCCCCTCTCATAGACAATAACCACATCCACCAATACAATAACACCGAACTGGACTTTGTATTGTTGATTATGGCATAAAATAGTCCACATATCTGACTGTATGTCCATGTGATGCACTTTACAGTTGATGCCCTTTATGCTGCTGCTAAGTTACTGTTTATTGCGCATGTGCTGCACAGAATGTCATTTGGGGTTATTTAGGGGGTTATTAGGTGGGCTCTTGCACCTTTTATATTGCACTTTACATCAAACCTATGCAGTGTTTGATGCTCTAAACTTAATTCTGTTGCTTTCTATGACAATAACAATAAAATCTTGAATCTCTGACTCCCTGACTACACGCACATGTTTAAGTGAATCCCTATTATCTGCTGCCACCTGATTCTCTGAATGGAACAACTGTTCATACTGGCCGCTTCAACCAGCATTATTTATTCAAAGTTAATGTGGAGATTACTGCATTAAATTCTGGTCCTTTGAGCCAGATTGGAGCAATGCTGAAAGAGTCTGAACATGGAAGACACCAGGCCCCACAGAGAAACTCATCTACCATCACATCTGATGGACTACAAAGATGACTATTGAGTGCACAACTCACACCCTCCAATTGCTTCATCCTGCTCTAGCAGTAACCACAGAAGCATCTCGCACAGAGCCAGATACAGAGCATACAGCTCTGTATCTGGCTTCAGTTCACTCGCACACAGTTTACTCTATGGGTTGCTACCCACAAGATGGACTCTCTCCCATGCAAGCTGCAATACTGGAGCAGAATGCTAAACAACTTGAACTTGATAACCTATGAAAACAGATGGAAGAAGATGCATGGGCTGAATGTGAACTCCAACACAGGCCCAAGCCAAAGCTGCTCAGCTGTCATAAGAGGAAGCCCTCCAAGCTGGTGAAGCCCTGAGCAAACGCCTCTCCCAAAGCTACAGACTATAGCAGCTACAGACTATTGTTGAATTATCCAAACTGCTCACGTCAATGCTCAGTACTAACCACCTCTTCAAGCACCTATCAACCACTCCCGAAACACTTATAGCTTTGCTTGAAGCACTAAGACCCATACTCCAGCCACCTCTTATCCCATCCAGGCTCCTCTGCCACTACCTGCCCCCTATCTTAGTTTACAGCCCCAACTCAGAGCAGACATGCTAATCACCTCTGCCTTCAGCAGTTCATGCTGCCATTGTTAGAGAGCAGTCGTGAGAGTGACTTTGCCCTCCTGAAAATGGTGTTGGACAGTCTTCTAAATAACCACCGTAGTGAGTGATACAAATTTGTATTTATTCATACCAAGTGCTGCTAAGCCATCCAAAGCTGCCCAGCACTCTTCAATTCACGAAGGAGTGCAATCACCACCCAGGCCCATACACCTCTGCCCTCAACGCACTGCAAGATAAGTATGGTCAACGAAGGCAGCTTATCTAGTCTAAGCTTGGTATCACCCTAAACTCTCCTGCTCTGAAGATGAGTGACACCAACAGTATTGACTCCTTCGCCTCTCTTGTGGGCATGATGAGGACTCTATACACAATGGTATTAAGCTTGTCCCACTTTGACCAGGTGCTAAGTAAGCTGCCTCCTTTCAGTCAGGCTTTGAGAACTACACGCTCCCCGACCTAGCTACCTGGCTCCAAGTCAAGCTATAACTACACAGAGTTCCAGCTCAATCATCTACAGAGAATGGTCTACACCTGTACTCCTCACCGTGAAGGATGAGTCACCTAAAAGCCTACTCATTCCAAGTCGGTTTCCAAGCCACAGCCCTACTACTGCCCAAATTGTGAGAAGATCCCTACTTGAACTCCTGTAGCTGTTATTAAAGTATTTTTTTCTGTATTTCAGACCACACACACATGTTTAAGTGAATCCTTATTATCTGCTGCAACCATTAAAGAATATTCTCAAGTTATCCAGTCTCTTCCTGATTTTCTGACTGGAATCAACTGTTCATACTGGCCGCTTCAATCAGCATTATTTCTTCAAAGTTAATGTCGAGATTACTAAAGTCAGTTAGGAATATTATATTGGTTATTTGGGTAATGTACAATTGTGATTATTCAGGTCACAATCTAGTTGGGTTTTATTTATTGTGATAGCGTAAGCAGAAAATAGGTATTTTCAATTCCATCTGTACTCCAGAAGAGTCTGCATAAATGTACACTATTTATATCGCTGTTGTTGCCACATTAACTTTATTTTATTATTCAGAAAGTTTGATTTCAAAAGCTGGTCACATTGACAAAGATTGTCTATTTGACAATGTGAATGAAGGTGGCGTTTGGTCATAGTTTTAATATTCATGAAAAGTCTTTTCCCAATAATTGTAATACTAAAACTGATATGGTGGCACCCCTAATGTCAATTCATGTAGATATAAAAGAGCCCTTTAATAAATAAATGAATCAATATTTTATTTATTTTATGAATTCATTCCAGATCTGTAGCTAAAAGCTTGTTTCTTATTTTTTAAATCTCATATAAAGTTTTTGTCTTATTACTCCTGCTCTAAAGCCCCATAAGTTTCGGTTGCATAAATGATTAATGCCACCAAACATGAATGTGATGTATGCTCTCAACTGTAATTTAAGCATTCCACACTGCTGTATCTTATCCCCTGTATCGCCCCTGGTTACACCAATGCTTTTGTTTGCTGCTGGTGATGGTGCTGTATTATTTAGAGGCCGAACAAGCGCTGCCTGTCTTATTCTCCCGTTCCTAATTCTTTGGAACGTTGGCTCGTCTGGTCTTCAGTGGAGATACCACAGGGATCAATTTCAACAGTACAAACCCCACTGAATCAGATCAGATGGGACTCAATCACATGTATTCAGAATCAGAAGAATCAGAATCAGAATCAGAAGAAGTTTTATTGCCATTGTCCGTGAGCAGAGCTCACAGACTAGGAACTTACTTCGGTGATAAAGTGCACATAGAACACACACACACAAAAAACCACACTGAATAAATACAAATACAAATAAGGGAATGCAGGTAGAAAATATATACAACAGCAGCATCAAAACAACAACAACAGTGCAACATGGGTTATTTAGTGATCAGTGTTATAAAGTGTCCAGTTTAGTGCAGATATTATAAAGTGTTCATGAGACAAGCTGAGGGGAAGAAACTGTTCTTGTGACGAGAGGTTCTGGTCCTGATGGACCGTAGCCTCCTGCCAGGGGGAAGTGGCTGAAATAGTCCATGCCCAGGGTGAGAAGTGTCAGCTGCTATATGACCTACTCGCCCCCGAGTCCTGGAGGCGTATAGGTCCTGGAGAGATGGAAGGCTGCAGCCAATCACCTTCTCAGCAGAGCACACAATGCGCTGCAGTCTCTGTCTCTCCCTGGCAGGGGAGCCAAACACCAGTTCCTGGTTGACTGAACAGTCTCCCGAGACTGCAGAACCCGTAAGACCAACCTGTGCACTGCCTGGATGGTTTACGAGAAAGCCTACGACTCAATGCCACACACATGGATCACTGAATGTCTGGAGCTGTACAACATCAACAGGACTCTAAGAGCCTTCATTGCAAACTCAATGAGGTTGTGGAAAACCACCCTTGAGGCCAATGGCAAGCCACTTGCACAAGTGACCATCAAATGTGGCATATACCAAGGAGATGCACTGTCCCCACTGCTGTTCTGCACAGGTCTGAACCCCCTCAGCCAAATCATCAACAACACTGGCTATGGATACCGACTCAGGAACGGGGCCACCGTCAGTCACCTCCTCTACATGGATGACATCAAGCTGTACGATAAGAATGAGCGAGACATCAACTCACTGATCCACACAACCAGGATCTACAGCACAGACATAGGAATGTCATTCGGGCTTGAGAAGTGTAGCCGGATGGTAACAAAGAGAGGGAAGGTAGTCCACACAGAAGGGGTCTCACTATCCCACAAGCAAATGGCAACCTTGAAGAGGAAACAAGGAAAGCAGCTACGGCCAAATACCTCAGACGAGTAAGGCAAGTCCTAAGGAGTCAGCTCAATGGCAAGAATAAGACCCAGGCAATAAACAGCTACGCCCTGCCAGTAATCAGATACCCAGCAGGAATCATAAGCTGGCCAAAGGAGGAGATACAGACCACAGATGTTAAGACACGAAAATAACTGAAGTGGCTGATATCAAGAAATCCTACCAATGGCTTGAGAAAGCTGCACTGAAGGACAGCACAGAGGCAGTCATCCTGGCTGCACAGGAGC
>JAIEZT010000054.1:37670037-38017537 GCA_019594935.1 Periophthalmus modestus | reverse complement strand
TGCCACTGTGGACGTGTGTTAAACTATATGACATGACACAATACGACTGAATTTATGTGTAATAACAATAGATTGAAGCTCAGCGACGCTCTGGGAGGTTACAGTACAATGGGGCTTTAAATGTGCATGCTGTGAATGGGAATGTGTGTGACTGGTGCATTTAGAGCCTGTGCTTCAGGCTCTGGGCACTTTGAATGTGAATGTAGGATGTGTGCCCGTGTTAAGCTCTACTCATTTTAAAATATTGTTAATGAATTTCAAAATTAACTTGACATACTGCAATAACTCACATGGATTTGTTATTGTTAGTAAATCAAGCCTGGATCATGAGAGGACCTAAATGAGCCTGAAGCTGAAATAATGTATTGTCATTTATATCAAGACTTTTGTTCAGAAAAGTTCTCCCCTGATACCATCCTATATGTTACCATCCTTTAAACCTGTGATTTTTAAATGGATAATAAGTGAAACATGGACTTTCTGGTTTTGTGGTTGTAAGAACCCTTTAAAATGTCCCCAGTAGTAGGCTATTCATGAGAATTCCTTAGTATTCTGTATTATTTATGTTCATTTGTCTTTCAAGAATCCTATGGAAGGCCAACAAAGCATCTTTCCACTTAAGCGTTAAATAGGAATGAATTGGAGGGAGGAGGCATATTAACACACATTGACACTGGCTGTAGGCAGTTTGTTGAGGTTGTGTTTTGTATATGAATGTTGGTCTGGCCAACAGACGTAGACTGGAGGAGATGGGTCTTTTTAATGTTAGCCAGTGCTTTATCCTTTGTCTTTTCATGCTGTTCCTCACCTGTGAGCCTATGAGACGCAGGACACCTTCAGAGGGCATTGAGGACTGTAATCCCATTACTTTGCATGATTAATTTGAATTGTAATACAATGCAAACTCCTCATGGCTGGTCGCTTTCCCCCACTTCCCCCACATTCTGTAGGCTTTGTGTATGAACTAGGATATTCAGTTACAGACACGGGCTTTATAGGCCACTGCATAATGATTGTGTTTGCACTGCATTTGGGAATTAAAGTATTAATTGATAAAGAAAATGTATAAAGCAAGAGAGATGCCTGTGTGAAAAAAAAGAAATGGCAGTCACCTGTCAACAGACCACAACACTCGGTTTGTTAGCTTTATTCTTTTTCATGTCTGGTTGTAGTGAGCAAGGACAGTGCCTTCTGAAATAAAACACTAAAATAGTTCTGCTGATGAATGAGGAACACATTTGACTGAAATTGCACCTTTTAATGTAGCCCGTTGGGCCGTTTGTCATAACAGGAGCACTGCTTCAGCTTGTCGAGGTCTCGCCTCCTGATGAAGTATATGTTTGGTATCTAGACTCCTGTGTTAACGGCAGCGTGTAAATGCTTATTTTAGGAGACTTTCTGCATGCATGTGATACATATATTAGAATTTTATTTTAGTAAGAAAAACATTTAGCAACGTAGTTGCTTAAGATGTGGTAGTAAGTGCGTGGAGCCTTATGCCATCTTTAAAATACCATGCACTTGCAACAGGTCAAGGTCAACATTTTTTTTGGTTTTGTCTGGTGCTTTAGTGTCAATTCTTCAATGTTTGGGGGTCCAAGTTCACTTAGGATTTGTGTAGTCTCTTATCTGTTCTTTGCTGATTCTGTCTCTGGGTTCAAAATAATGTTATTTTTTTGCTATATGGCTGGGTCATATAATATGATATATTTTTATTGAAAACAAATATGGCTTTCAGTAATAAAATATGTCTGGAAACAATACAGACTTTGTTTGTTTTTAAAAGTACTTAAAAGGTTTTGAGAATAATCAAACGTTTTTCCTTCAAAGTCTGAATTCTGCTCTCTAAACCACACACTTTTACTGACAGAGGATTTGCTCCTGACCTCTCAGTTACTAAGACCCAAGCTGATCATATTCAGTATTCATATTCAATATTTTATGTTTGGCACAGCTCTATGTCAAATCCATTACTTTTTATTGGTTGTTACACTAGAACAAAAGGGGAGGACTCTGCTATCATCATTTTGTAGTTATACATTATGATTATTATTATAAAGCTCACTACTTTACTCAGAGTAGCTTACAAATGAGGCACATCAAAGCACTCGGTACCACTGTAACTGTGACATTTGTAGTAGCCTTTAATCTGTGACATTTTCTGTCTGGCAATGTGAGCTATCACTTCATTTGTAGGTTTTGTCTGGTGGTGAGTTTTCTCATCACCGGGCTCAAGAACAATCAAGTGGAGAGCCAATCTGCACAACTGTTAGTTTGTTGAAGCTGTAGTAGTTAATGCATTGTTCCATGTTTCATGCACAATCAATATTTATTGAAGCAATAATGAGATTGGAAAGTTGCAGAGTTCAAGGCTCCAAGTGCTTAAGTTTTAAAACAGATTGTGTCGTGTAAAAGCTACAACAGATTATTACATGCATTGGTGTTTTCCTTACCATTTGTCGTAATTTACTTTTTCCTTGATGTTATATTGTTTACTCAAATATGTCAGTGTTTAAAACATGGAAAACAAATATATATTTGTATATTACAAATTAGTGTAGTGTGTGCTGTGTGTGGAAGGGAATGATGCATTATCCTTATTGTCTCCCTGATCTGTATTCCACTGACATAGTATTTCATCATTAACCTTCAACTTCAGGTAGAGGAGGGGCAGTGGAGGAAGGGAGCCGCTGGTTACCCCCATCTGCCCTCATTTAGCTCAATAAATCCTGTTTGTTCTTGGCCTACACAGTGCAGGTAATGCTTCTGGTTATTTGAACTCAAAGTGTCAGCTGAGCCAGGAGGAGCTCTGGACCACTGGGGCTGTAGTTTTCTCTGGGGCTCATCAAGGGAGCTTTATCCATTCCCACACTCCCTCAACAAGTCAAAGCCTGCCAGTGTCACTGCCTCTTGGGGGTCTTTGGCCCCAAAAGAGGGTCTCCGAGGAGGAATGCCCTTCAGACCTCCGCAGCTCCACAAACAGCATTCAGAAAGAAGTGCAGACCAGTTCCAAAGCACAGCTCAGACTTCTGACCCACATAACATGGAGCAAAGCCATTTGTCTCATCTACACTGGAATCTAAAACATGAATCCCTATTAATATCACTAATAAATTATAATTTTAGTTTAAAATGAACAGTGTTTTAATTAGGGCTTCATGATATTGTAAAAAAAAAAAAAAAATCCGGACTATAAATCGCTGCGGAGTATAAGTCGCACCAGTTATAATAATGAAGAAAAAGACGTATATAAGTCGCACTGGACTATAAGTCTCATTTTTTGGGGACATTTATTTTATAAAATCTTTAATCTTTAATATCTTTAAAGGCAAGTTATAATAATAACAATAAAATAGAGAACAGATATAGAGAAGTGCTGAATAGCAGTACAGCACGCTAACATAACACATTTAACATATTTATTCAGCTACATGAAGCATAGACAGAACTGAACTTGTGTCTGGTATGTTAATGTAAGATATTAACAGATAATTAAAGCATAAGAAACAAGCTAACAAGTTTACTCTCGATCTCACTCCAAATCACTAAATCCATTGAATTTTTCATCGTCGGTGTTGCTTCTGAACAACTCGGCCATCTCCAGATGTAAATGCCGCTTCCTCTTCTGTGTGGCTGTCATCAGACTCGGCCGAATACAATTTTCTTTTAAGGAGTATTTTTATTCAGTCTTTTTCAGATGTCTTTTAAATTATTGTAATGTTGAAATTTTACATTTTCATTTGGTACAGGAGTGCATAGCAGATAGTAGACACAAGCCTAGAGTGCCCTTGCACAGTTGTCAGTGTGACAATAACGAAGATCTAACATTATATATTTTAACAATTCAGATATAAGTCGCATCTGAGAATAAGTTGGTGCGACTTATTCTCAGATGCGACTTATATATGTCAAACTATAAAAAAAAGTGTGATTTATAGTCCAGAAAACACGGTAATTGTGTTTTTTCCAGACTACTATTGTGATAAATGTAATCAACCCCAGGAACACTCACAAGACTGAATCCTGTGCATTTCAGAAAATGTTTGTAGAGGTCTAACTATAGTTACAGCAAGATTTTTTTTTCTTTTGCACTGTGAGCACAAATATTAGCCAAATGAGTATTCTGACCATATCATTTTTATGCATATTCTGCAACTCTAAGCTGTATAAGCTTGAATGTTTATTGGACTTAATCATATCAGGTGATGCATTTGTCTAACGAGGGAGGGTGTGAACTAAGCAGATCAACATAATGCATAATTATTAGGCAGCTTCTTTTTCTTAGGCAAAATGTGCCAAAAAATAGATTCATCTGGCTCTGAGAGGTTAAAAATTGTAAAGTCTTTCAGAGGAATGCAGCACTTTTGAAATTGCCAAGATATTGGGGCATGATCACAGAACCATCAAACATTTTGCGACAGTGTCGCAAGAAACGTGCTGAGGAAAAAAAATTTACTGCAAAAAAATTTTTAGATTGATCAAACATGAAGCTACCATAACCCCATTATCCTCCAGCTCTATCATAGTCCAGAACTGCAACCTACCTGGAGTGCCCAGAAGTACAAGGTGTTCAGTGCTCAGAGATTTGGCATGGTAAGGTACCTCTGAACAAGACACATACATTGTAATGTCAGGACTGGGCCAAGAAATATTTGAAGACAGACTTTCAAAGGTTTTATGGACTGATGAGATGAGGGTGGCTCTTGACGGACCAGATGGATGGGCCCGTGGCTGGATCAGTAATGGGTACAGAGCTCCATTTCACCTCAGACAGCAGCAAGGTGGAGATGGGGTACTGGTGTGAGCTGGAATTATTAAAGAGGATCTAGTTGTGGACCTTTTACAGTTGAAGATGGACTCAAAATGAACTCCAAAACCTTCACCAAGACACTTTCTTAAGTAGAAAACAGTGGTACAGGAAAAAGTCAAGAGGACTATGATTTTTATTGATTACAATGCTCCATCACATGTATCAAAGTAGTCCACTAGCCAGTAAAGCCCTTAAAGATGAAAAAATAATGACATGTCTTCCTTCCTCACCTAAACCCTATTGAGAACTTGTGGGCCCTTCGTAAACGAGATTTACAGTGAACAATGCCCCGGGAGATTGTGGTTGCTTCTGCACAAAAAGTTCATCATCATCAGCTCAAGAAGATTTATGGCCATTATTGAGAAGAACGTTGGCTATAATGGTCACAGATTTTACTATTTATTTATCTTTTGTCATTTTTTTTGCTGTCAGAAATGTTTATTAATAAATTTTGAGTTGTTTATTCTCATATGTTAATGTGGGAATAATATACAAGTGAGATGGAGAAAATTTTCATTTTTCATTTAGTTGCATAATAATCCTGCACACTAACAGTGGCCCAATAATGTGTGCACACACAGATTTTCTTTAAAGCCAAAACATAATTTTTACTTTCTTAAATAGTCAGGTTTGAGATTTATTAACATTTTGGATTGACCAAGGCCACTGTAGCGGTTCAGTTATAAAATTAATACTCATAAATACAGCTTGCCTAATAATTGTTCATACAGTGTATAAAAAGACGGGGTAGGTCTTTGCAGAGGGCATTATATTATCTAAATAACTGCAGCCTTTGCAGTTTGATAAATGCACCAACTGAAATTGATTTTTTTTTTAAATTGCTATATATTGTGCAGCCCAAATTTTATTAGCATACTTATTTATAAGTACTTCTGTATTAATATTTCTATCATCATTTGTCCTTTCCGTCTAGACTCAATCCACTGTAGTGCAGCAGCTAAACAGAATTTATGCCATGTGTGAACCTGCTCGGCTGGATTACACTGTCCCATCTGTTCTTAGCATTAGCCTAATGGAGACAGCTACATTTCCATAAGGTTTCCAATAGTCACATACTTCAGGTCAGCACATGCTAGTTGTAAGGGTGGGTGGTATGTCAAAAATCTACTCCATTCTTTCATGGCATGTGTTGGGTGGCGCAGCTCAATTTTCCCTCATAGTTTACTTAATGTTTATCTGCCCTACCTATTTCCTAATCTACTGGCACTCCCTGTCAGACTATTCTAAAGGCTGACGTGATCTAGCTAATTGTTTATCACATATAAAACTGTCATCAGTTCCACAATAGGGCCAGTACGTTGCATGCCACCAAAATTTCATAATGGACAGTTTCGATGGTATGATTTGAAAACCTGTTGCTTGACATAAGCATCCCAACCTCAGGGACAACACAAGCTGTCACAGGCCCGGGACACTCAGCTCAGCTGGTATGTTGGTACACAAAAAGGGGTATGCCTGGTATGTGCCTACAAGTTAAGTCACCATTTTGTGAATAAAAAATATTGGACAATAATTAATATCAAGGGGTGGTGTTGAAACTTTTAACCAAGTTGCCATGCAAACAGAGATGGGATGTGTGGCTGTCCCAACCCTGTATTTGAGGGATTTTGCAATCAAATCAGAAATACAATTTGAAAGAAATTATGTTAGTAGTTACACTCTGCCCTTAATCATTTTTTTTTCGATGTACAACATGTGAACCCTGAGTTTAAAATGTGCGTGAACAAAAAAATTCTTTCCTGTATTTCTTGTATATTTTTTTATTAATCGTTCAGCTCAGCAGTTTTGTATACCACAGCAGATGGGTTCCTGGCTCTATTTTAAAATGTTAGTTGTGTTTCCCTTATTGCTGCTCAGTCACTGCTGTGCGAGCAGTCCTCCCCCAGAACAAGCTGTACTGTCCACTCTGCCCAAAGAGCCCAGAGCCCCGAGTGTTTGTGTGCTAGCTTGATGCGGTGCCATGATAAGGTGTGACTTCATCCTGTTTAGTCAGTGCAAGGGCCCCTCCCCTGGTGACGCTGGAGGGAAGTGGTATTTCCTGCAACAGAAGTGCCGTTATGACGTCGAAATAACAGCCAACGGTCGCTCCTGGTTCATCAAAGGCTGGATCAGCCCAGGGGTTATGACTGTGCTGTTACAATGATTGCTCAAAAGGAAAACCTGATTTAAAATGTTTGCGCTCTGAGTCACTGTCTACTACTGAATTAAACATGACTATTGTATTAGACTTTTGCATTGTATGAAACTATTTATTGCTTTGGGTGTAAAGTGTCATTTCTACACATGTAAGATGTTTGCAAAGATTATGTTTACAGCGTAATAATCCATTGTTTAGAAATGTTTATCACTCATTGCTGTAGATATTAATGGGTAATGGGTTTGCTGTAGGTATTAATGACTTTCTTCTGTTTATGGGCACTATTTTGAGGACTTTTCACCATTCAAAAGATAGTTTGGAATTGCTAGATTCTATGGCATTGCCAGCAGTCACACTGAAACCCATACTGTGTAGATGCAGGAAGTTGATCGACTCAGTACAGAGGTGTTGAAACAAGAATAGGTTTGACACACTATCGACCTCAACGTTAGTTTTAGTGTCGGAAATGTTAACACTAACTTTTCGGACTTAGTAATAATGTGTTCTGTTTCAATTCTGACGGGAGGAGAGGCTGCATGGTCAATGGTCCCCAGATTGTGTTGTCACTCACCTGACAACCTTTTCAAAACTTTTGTTATGATGCATTCAGTATGACCCTATTTTAGCAGTTTCTCACGAAGCTCTGAAAAAAGTGTGCAGTCTTTGCTGGCCAGGCAAATAGAATATCTGTGTTGTACTAACAGTGTGAACACAAACACTAAAACGGCTATAGTCTGAGAATGAGTAATGATGGTGTGTGGGCCCTATTTAACTGAAAATCTCCATGACCTGATTTTATGTGACAGAGCATCTTCAGTTGCTTCCCAGTTATCAGGTCTCTCTGATCTCTGGCTTAAGGGTCAGTTTATCATAATATGTGTGTGACCCACCACCCTGTGTTACTACAATGCTTATTGCATCCTTGATTGCTACAGCAGACAAGAGCAGTTAGTTATAGTAGGTAAAAATATCAATACCCAGATGGTTTTCAAATACTAAAACTCGTATTATAAACTAGTATTTACACTTTACTAATTTGAGCAAGTATCAATACCATATATATATATATATATATATATATATATATATATATATATATATATATATATATATATATATATATATATATATATATATATATATATATATATATATATATATATATATATATATATATATATATATATATATATAAATAAATGTGGTATTGAAATTGGTGTCCAGATCTTTTTGTATATAAATAGAGTTTGAAATGTCACCATGAGGCTGTATATAACAGACAGATAGTAATCAGTGCACCATGATTATTGATTAGTTGTTTGCTTTTCTTTCCGACAGCCCCAGAGGTGCTTCTGTATCTCCATGGGCAAGAGATTAGGTTCCCCATTGTCATCAGAAAAATGCACACACACAAAGCTCACGTTGGCCGAAGGGCTCTCACTTCCGCCTGAGTGGCCATCTTTGATGACTTAATGGCTAACTGGTGTGTGTGAGAGCGGAGCGTGTGTGACAGGGCCTTTGTTTGGGCAGTGCAGTTAAACGAAGGCTGTGACCCCCTGCAGCCACTGCTCACTGACCACGATGCCTCTTAGCCTCGAGTGTAAACGGTGAGGAACAATTTTCCTTCAGGCCAATGTCTGCTTTTCAAATGCCAGAAATCCATCCCCTTTTCTCCTTGTCTGAAACTAAAGCTGACTTTAATTGAGAGTGATGGTAAATCTCAGCTTGCAGGCGAGTGTTGTGCGAGTCTGGTCGTGAAGGAGTTAAGATTAGTTGCTATGCGATGCACTGAGCTGTATTATGCAAGTTGTGAGGCGCACTCTCAGAGGAAGTGTGTCGCAGAGTGCTGAGCTCAGGGTTTTGGCTCGTCGCCAAGTGTAACCACTCCATGTGCTCTGCTCAGCTGAGGCACACAGCCTCTCCCCCACTGCTCTGTGACGTCAGCAGTTCAGCTGTGGGCCAGCCAACACATACACACACTATCTGTAACAATGCAATTGAAATGCAGGATTTGAATTTTGTTTTGTAAAATGAGAGTGACCTAAAAGTGACCTGTGTTTTGGTTTTGTACTTAAGCACAGGATAACCACATTACATTCAGCATGTGTTTATAGCATGTCTTGTCTCTAACTTTCTGCATTATCAACATGTTCCACTTTCAGTACATCTCTAAGATGTGTCAGAACTGAACAATAACACCTACATTACCATATTCTAATGTAGTGACAAAACGCTCATTCATCATGACCTGTTACTGTGGTGATGTACTGTACCATGCTACTGCAACTTTGCAAAACACTTTTCCACATAGTTTCATTTTGGAATTCATGTCTTTATCCAGATTTACACTAAACTGTAACCACGTCCATGTGCTCTATGGACAGAGGTCACAAAGTCATTTGTGTGTGGCCAGTTACCACACATTGACATAATTTAGTTTGAGGGCTACAACAGTTGCTCTCTCTGCAGATGGTCAGATGATCTGTTCATTTGGATGAAGGCAGGGGTGTGTTTATGGTAAAGTAAGCACTGGAGTCGTTTTGGAAGGGAAATTAATGTTTGGTTTTTACCTCTGTGGCTGTCGTCTATATCTTCAGTTTCTGCTGTGTATAATTGAGTGTTTGAGCTGCCTATTACCTTGAGACGCTGACAGTTCTGTGTGTTTTTGTAGGCTTTCACCTCAGTGGAACCGTGAAGGAGCCGGCCACATCCTCAGAGCCGGAGATGGTCTGCAGCGTGAGCATCAGCTTTGACCGCTGTAAAATCACAGCAGTGACCTGCAGTTGCGGCAACAAGGACATCTTCTACTGTGCACACGTCGTAGCCTTGTCATTGTACCGGGTACGGAAGCCTGAGCAGGTCAAGCTACGCCTGCCCATCTCAGAGACACTTTTTCAGATGAACAGGGACCAGCTGCAGAAGTTTGTCCAGTACCTCATCACAGTACACCACACCGAAGTCTTACCCACAGCACAGAAATTAGCAGACGAAATTCTCTCTCAAAACTCTGAGATCAACCAAGTTCATGGTGAGTCAACTCAAGACAAACTCTCAAGTGTGCATTTAACTAACACAATTATTTTAATATTATTCAAAAGTACACATACTTATAGGACATCAAGGAGTCTTGGTTGTTTCTTGTTTTTAATTATAATTATAATGTTAAGGTTATATTTTCAGTCCCATATTACATGCTTAGTCTGATGTTTTTATAATGCTTTCACCTTCTACAGTGAAGTTTATGGTATTGATCACATCAGCTTAACCAGCACTGCAGAGTCGCAAACTCAGCAACTGGTGAATTACTGTTTATGCTGACACTAACATAATTATGCTTGCTGCTCATTCCTTTACAGTACAGTAATTTCATTAATTTGTCTTTAAGTTAATTACAATGGAAAATGAGCTAAGCAGCAATTCTAAAGCTATTGATTTGTGTGTTTTTAGGAGCGCCTGATCCAACAGCGGGGGCGAGTATTGACGATGAGAACTGTTGGCATCTAGATGAGGAGCAAGTTCAGGAGCAGGTCAAGCTCTTTCTGTCCCAGGGCGGGTACCACGGCTCAGGAAAACAGCTCAACTTACTGTTTAGCAAGGTACAGTTCTATTGCACTATGTATTGGACAAGATAGTCTTTAGTGTATTTTATTTAGCCTTAATCTCCACCTTTGTTTTTGCAGGTGAGAGAAATGCTGAAGATGAGGGATTCCAACGGAGCTCGCATGTTGACATTGATCACAGAGCAGTTCATGGGTGACCCACGACTGGCGCTGTGGAGGCAACAGGGGACCACCATGACTGACAAGTACAGGCAGCTATGGGATGAGCTAGGTAAAAACATTCGCTTTTTGTGGGCTTGAATGCTCTTTATTTATTATAATCATTTTGGCCAGACAATGTCCTACTGTCTTTTATGGATTTGTATAAGTTGGATTCCATTGCAACATTTTGTCTTTATTTATTTTATTTATTATTTAGACAGGGGACAATGTACCTTCATATTTTGTGTCTGTAAATATACCTGTAATAGCTAGTGTCCAAGTGTAGTCCCTGTGTAAAATGACAGCTAAACGCAGCATGTTTGTGTGTTGTTGTTGTTTTGCAGGGGCTCTGTGGATGTGTGTGGTGCTGAACCCCCACTGTAAGCCTGAGCAGAAGGCGTTCTGGCTTCGGCAGCTCCAGAGGTGGAACAGTGTTGATGTCTGCCCCTTGGAGGATGGTAACCATGGCAGTGACCTGACCAATCTGACCAACTCTCTGCCCCAGGGCCCAGCTGGTAACCCAGGTGCGATGACACCCATCCATAGTCGAGATATTACCTTTAGTTATATCGTATATTAAATTCCCAAACTCCCCCTACGTCTCACTTTTATTATACAGTTTACCCCTTAGTTCCTCTTGTCTTTACAATGTTCTTCATTTTGCATAAATTAGACATGTTTTAAGTCTTGCGGTTTGCAGTGTGTAGTTCTTACAGGGTTTTTCTTGTTTTACAGATTCTCACTCAAAGCCTCACAGGACTGTGTTCACCCGGGCCATAGAGGCATGTGATCTCCACTGGCAGGACTCTCATCTGCAGCACATCATCACTGAAGATCATTACACTAACTACTGCCATCAAGACCAACACCACAACTCCTTGTTTGACAACCGTGGCTGGCCTCTTTGGCACGGTGAGAGGGTGCAAACAAATAGGGTTGAATGAGAAATCCAAGGGCCTAGCTCACTCATTATGTTTTTTCTTCCTCTTCAGAGCATGTCCCAACCGCATGTGCCAGAGTAGATGCCCTGAGGTCTCATGGCTATCCCAGAGAAGCACTGCGCTTGGCGATTGCAGTAGTGAACACTTTGAGGAGGCAGCAGTGCAAACAGCTAGAGTTTTTCCGGTCTCACAAAAAAGGTGTGTTTTGTGTATTAACTTAATAAATTAACTTTTAGTGTTCAAGAAATGAATAACAAAATTCCATTATTGCAGAGCTGCTCCACAAAGGTGTGACCTCAGTGACAAACCTGGAGGGATGGGTGGGCCATCCTCTGGACCCTATTGGGACATTGTTCAGCACTCTGTTGGAGGCGGGACAAGGCAAAGAGGAGGCAGCTGCACTGTCCATGCAGGACTTCTTAGGTACACGTATACACTGAACATCATCGCTTTGTCTGTTGCCTCCCTGCAGCTGCAGTGGCAAAGACATGCTGATGGGCTTCATTCTGTAGTAACAGTTCATGAAAAAAAATGCACCAGGTTAAACACTCCAATTAAAATACATTATTATGCATAATAAATGTAATAAAGAGATAAAATGTCAAATATACAACAAATCATTTCAGTTTCCTGAAGTGAATTTACCTGTACAAATACATTTGTGAAATTTCATTAAAGATCCAAAGATGTTAATGTGTGATAACTTTTACCCTCCTGGGATGAATGATGGAACCTGCCAAGACATTATTTAGCCATTGAAATTCCATGATTACCACCCTCTAGAGAATAAGCTCTGTAAAAAGAACAGTCCAATGAACAAAAAGATCAATACATTTGTCAATACTGGAGTCAATCCAGTCCCCAAAGGGACAATTTCCCCTTAAGTCACCTTGGGTCCTCTCTTCTGTCCTCCCTCAGCCTCAGGCAGCTTCTTAGAGGAAGGAGAGACCTTTGTGTCTTTGGCTGTGGAGACTGCCCTCATTGGCCTGGGTCAGCAGAGGGTGATGCCAGATGGCCTTTACGCCCAGGAGAAAGTCTGTCGCAACGAAGAACATCTATTGGCCAAGCTACAAGAAGTGGATTTAGATGAAACTTTGGTGAAGGTCTTTCGCAAGCAAGCTACAATTTTATTAGAGGGTGAGTGAAATGCTGTTCACTTAAGATGCAGTTCAGAATTAGTTTTGTTGATATGTTTTGGAAATTATAAATATATGTATTTCCTCTTTTACTAATCACATCTATACATTCTGTTGTAACATACATATTTCTTTCTTTATGTTGTAATCTTTGCATCTTGCCTGAAGTACATATTGAAGAAGTATGAGTTTTACATATTGAAGCAGTATGAGTTTGGTCACCGATGAATCTCCCCATTTTCAAATGGAGGTGTTTGACAAGTGGATTAGCCAATGGAGGGCACTCATGGTCTGTCTATGTCAGAAAAAAGAAAGGAGAAAAAGATCACAGGGGTCTGAAATACATTGCGGATTTCTGCAGAATCAATGTGTGAAGCAATAAACTAAGGAGACATAAATTTTATTTTATGTATAAATCATAGGTGACTAATGAGCTCCTCTGTTGCACAATCATGTTTGGCCCGGGTTTTAGGCACAACACAGGGCATGGGGACCAGACTGATATCAATCTGTATAAAAAATACAAAGATATATCATTCTGGAATTGCCAGGCAAGGTTATATTCTCTAGTGGTTAGCAACCTCTTTATTTTGTTTGTTCAAGTTTGCGGAGATATAGCTGACTAAACCATTGTTCTGTACACAGCTGGTCCCTACAGTGGTTTGGGAGAATTGCTCTACAGAGAAAGTGTCCCTATGCACACTTTTGCCAAGTATCTCTTCACCTCACTTCTACCTCATAATGTCGAACTGGCATACAAGATTGCACTGAGGGCCATGAGGTGAGTCTATCCATTAAATCAACCTGTAATCAAAGACATTGTCCTTTTTCACATTTGTTAAAGAGTTGAGTACAAAAGTACAGATAATAATGCAAATAACCGGCCCTTTTACATATAATAATAAGAATTATTATTATTATTATATTAATTCATCATTTTAGTAGTTGCTAGCTGTCAAAAGAGTTTAGAGATATTCTCTTTCTGTTGTTTATATGTGTGTGCAAACACGCCATTAGATGTTTTCTTAGTACATTTGAAAATAACACCCCTTAAACATATTTTCTTGTGCTTTCAGGTTGCCAGTTCTGGAGTCCACAGTCCCCTCCAGTGACCTTTCCAGGCCACAACAAATTATGTCTGTGGTCTCCAACCGGTATCCGCGCTGGTTCACTCTGAGCCACATAGAGTCCCAGCAGTGTGAACTGGCCTCAACCATGCTCACTGCTGCCAAAGGTAAACTTGGTTACTCATTGAGTAACTACTATTTTTATTAATGCAGAGCATTTGATTTATGTATCTTTGGTGTTTTTAGGTGATGCGCGTAAGTTGGAAACAGTGTTAGAATCTATCCAAAAGAACATTCATTCCTCGTCCCATATCTTCAAACTTGCTCAGGATGCCTTCAAAATTGCCACTCTAATGGACAGTCTACCAGATCTCACTCTGCTCAAAGTCTCTCTTGAGTTGGGCCTTCAGGTACACAGCTGTTAAACATGATACACACTTCACATACAAAACAACACAACACACAATCAGCTCTAATGCTGCGCTTCGTACAGGTCATGAGGATGACCCTCTCGACTTTGAACTGGCGAAGGAGAGAAATGGTGCGGTGGCTGGTGACATGTGCAACTGAAGTTGGTAAGTTTAATAGTACAGATCGACTGTTTAGAATCCAGAGAAGCCAATGGTCACAGGCTAAAATATCAGACGATAGTTGTTGGATTTACTATAGTGCTCTGTATCGTGACTAGACCAATTAAAATATAAACAAAGAGCCTTTCAGTCAACTCACTGAGGACTAGCAAACATTTCAATAGTAATGTAGATGCCATGTAGATCTATATGTAATATTTTCCATGCTTCTGTAGGTGTCTTTGCCTTGGATAGCATCATGCAGAACTGGTTTACTCTCTTCACTCCCATTGAGGCCACCAGTGTTGTGGCCAGCACAGTCATGTCCAACAGTACCATAGTCCGTCTCCATTTGGACTGCCATCAGCAGGAGAATCTGTCCAACTCCGCCCGCACCCTAGCTCTACAGTGTGCCATGAAAGACCCACAAAATTGTGCCCTGTCCGCACTGACCCTTTGTGAGAAGGACCACATCGCCTTTGAGACAGCCTACCAAATTGTGCTGGATGCTGCCACTACAGGGATGAACTATACACAGCTGTTTACAATAGCGCGTTACATGGAGCATCGCGGGTATCCTATGAGGGCATACAAGCTAGCAACATTAGCTTTGTCACACCTAAACCTTAGCTACAACCAAGACACTCACCCAGCTATCAATGATGTACTGTGGGCTTGTGCTCTCAGCCACTCGCTGGGGAAAAACGAACTAGCCGCTGTCATTCCTCTGGTTGTCAAGAGTGTTAAATGTGCCACTGTGCTATCAGACATTTTGCGACGCTGTACATTAACAACACCAGGAATAGTCTTGCACAGTCGCAGGAACTCTGGGAAGATCATGTCTTTAGACAAAGCTCCACTTCGACAGCTCTTGGACGCCACAATTGGGGCCTACATTAACACAACGCACTCCAGGTTAACTCACATCAGCCCCAGGCACTATAGTGAGTTTATTGAATTTCTTAGTAAAGCAAGAGAGACTTTCCTCATGGCTCACGATGGACACATTCAATTCACACAATTCATTGACAACTTGAAACAGATTTACAAGGGCAAGAAGAAACTTATGATGCTTGTGCGAGAGAGATTTGGTTAATGTTCCTTTGAGATGGAGTATCCTCTTTAACTTGAAGTAAATCATGTCAAGCCCCAAAGTGTTAAAGAAAGAAGAGAAATAAAGTGTAAATATACTAGAAAAAAATTCAAAACCTGTATTCCACATTGGCATATTGTAAAAATGTAAAAACAATGCTATGCACTGAAATACTGTTAAATGTTTTGTTCTACCTTAAAAAATCAACATGTGGTTTAATTATTAGATGAAACATGGTCTAAAACTATTCTTACTTCCAATTTGTGTGCATGTATATATAATTTATTTATTTAATAACACTTTGGGACTTTAACAAACCCTACAATCACAAACTACTTCAGTGTGTGATATCAGGAGGTTGTGTCAATGACCTTAGTACTGTATAGTGTAAAACTATATTTTAGTGACTTTTACACTGATCTGTGTATTTGTATTAAAATGCCCACCTTGCCATTCTGTTTTCATCAAATGACAAAACAAAGAAGGAAACTCATTAAAACCAAATGCAGAATGTCAGAATCTTAAGTACCTCAAAGAATTCAGCTTTACACTGTCCCCACTTCTCTTTGCTGCTCAGTCCACTCAGTAATGTCTAAAAAGAAATGCTGTCTACTCCAGACTCTATATTTATTCTCATCATACATATCCAGATGATTTGTTTCAGTATTGTTTTCAAATAATGTTGATCATGTTTCACTCTCAGGGATGTAATGTCTTAAAAGACAGTTCTTTGTTTTGTATATAAAGGTTTGATTACGTTTAATTACTGAAAATGTATACAGTATGTGACTAATTTATGACAGATTGTTCTATTTAAGGCACAAAACTTGAAGTTGCTGTACCATGGTTTTTGAAACAACATATCAGAAGGATTTCAAGTGCCCATGTTGCTTTGCTTAAGAACAGGATTGGAGGGAGTTGGTTGGCTGAACAAACACATTAAATGCATGAAACCAATTAACACTGAAAAATACTGAAGACACAGATAAAGACATGGTGGTATGCTTCATGTTACAGTATGTGGCTTGTACCTCCTTAGTCCTGAAGCTTTGTGAATGCTTAGTGCCCATGTCTTGTTTCCTGGCATTACAATTACAGGACTTATCTTAAAGTCATTACTGAGATCAGACTGTTCAACTTCATCCAATATGTTTTGTTTTAATTCAACTTCAGTTTCCTCATATAATAACAGCCTTCTTTCTTGCCTTGTCTTAATGCTTTAAAACAACCAAACAAAGTACCAAACGTCTTTCAAACACAAACTGACTTGGTTAAAACCATAGTGTCTTGATTTTCTCACTGGCTCTGTATTGGTGCTTTTATAACTTCTTTTAACATGTTACTGAAATCAAATTTGTTTCCAGTTCAAATTTGTTTGTTTTTATGGAAAATGTTGAATTGTATTTATTATGCTAGGTAAATGATTGTAAAAGCATCTTAACATGAAGATTTATACTTTGATTGATTTATTTATGTTACTAAATTACTGTTTTATAAACTTATTGATCTTGTTTTTACTAAAAATACTTTTTAGACTAAAAATCATATTTGTCTTCATTGTTTCGTTATTTCTTTTTTTTAATAAATAAATGTACCCAGTTAACTGCACAACCAGGAGCTACAGAGCTTTTTACATCAATCTCGGCAGCCATTGATTAAGTGTTTTGAAATGTCACCAAAAGGCAGTCATCAGTCGCTCAACTCCAGAGAAGACCCATGTGTCTGCCACCGACTATTATACCTCAGCATATGTCTTTCAACACAATCTTCTCAAATAAATCATGTTTCTATATGTAGTGTTGGCAAGTAAGAGTCATAAATGCCCCCGCTTATTAATTAAACATGTTCTGATATACACAACTTATGAACAGAAATTATATATACCAAAATAGGAATACTTCCCTTAAATACTTAAACCCTATCCAATTATAATGCAATATTAGTGTCATATGTACAATATTCTAGTAAATAATACAACAGTAATTACTTGAGTTGGGCTACTTCCTTGGAATAGATTGTGTTATATGAACATTTATATTTTCCAGCCTTTCTAGAAGTTGTCAGTCTTCCTTTTTTATTACTGTTATGTCTAACTAATTTTGATGTCATAATCTATTGACGGTTCAAAATAAAGACAAGAAAAGTGTTGTTAGAAAAGTATAACTGTACATTAACAGCATTATTTCTCACTGCTGTTTTTCAGTTTGAATTTGGTTGCCCTTATGGTACAGAAAATCAAGAACAGCTTTAAAAGGAATCCAAAATGTCACAGGCTAGAGAGCACAGTGTCCATAAAGTTTTCATAAATGTCACAACATCAGAAGTTGTCAGTAGCAACACTCCACCGGCCTCCTCAAGGCCAAATGCAGTTATTGGGGTGCTTTCCCCGTGAACCCAGCTATCCAGTGTTTTTTGTGGTAACAGTAGCCTATATTTAAATGTCTTGCATGTCTTTCTCTATACACATTTAATGTATTTGCTTTGGATCGTGATGAATTACTAGCCTGTAAAGACCTATCAAATACACTAATGTCACATAAGAAGAACTTCAGTGAAAATATATAAAAATTATGTAAAATCCACCTAGTCAAAGTGGTGAGAAATAGTCAAACAAAAAAAGCCTCTAATGACTATTTGGTTTATATGAAAACTTACTTAATACTATCAAGATAATGTTAATAATTAGATTTTCTGGTTTGAGCCTTGTGCTACTGACCTTTATTGAGAAATAATTCCTCTAAAATGTAATTACTGGTGGTCACTTTCACTAGGGACCAGTAGAGATGGGGTCTGGTCTCTGCAGACTGAAGTTATCCTAGTCTCCTAGCAACAGGCAGAGCTGGTCCTGCGAATGGCATTAATAAGTGAGACCCCCATTTAACCATCACTGAGAGCCATAAGCATCAACACTGTACAAAAACAAATTATTATAAACTCTGCTGTCAAAATAGAGTTTTGCACATTGAACACTTTGGATCATATGATATAAAACCATTTACATTTTTAATTTTTTTTTTAATTTATTATGAAGCTTCTTGGTTACAAACCTGCATTCTTGAGTTGATTCTTATCAAAATCAAATCATGGTATTTCATGTTAGTGGAGCACTGAACTAACACTCATACAACACCAGAATGTCCACAGCATATCTTCTTGAACAGAGTAACAGTCAAACCACAAAACAAAAGTAGGGTTTGTTATGCAATATTGTCTCATCATGACCCCCAAAATGACTATTCCTGAAGGGGCCACACTGTTTCAAAGCACTGAGGTAAATGAGGAACAAAGGGAGGAGAAGATGGATTATTACAGGACCACCACACCACCACAAGAATGTAGGCTTCCCCATCAGAAAAGCGACATAAAACACCTTTAATTCATTATTGTTGTTTTTTTAGAATTCTTGTATTTTTGAAACAGCGGTAGTAGTTCTGTCAAAGTTGTTTATGAGATGCATTCATGTAAAATATTAAATCCAATATTACAACCCAAACATATGCAGAACAGGCAAACTCCCAAAAAGAGTTTGTGACCTTGTTGCTTGTGAGGCTCTGCATACAATTTCTTCTCACTATTGAAAAAAGAGGCAGCTGAGACGACACAATAATGTAAAAATGAAGAATGTTGGAGTATAGCTGCAGGACGGGTAATTGATAAATGGGGTGTTTAAGAAGCTGCATATGAATGAAGCCAAAAGCTCCCTGGGGTAATACAGCGCACCATTGTAATCAGAGGCGTGATGGTGACCCCCTCTTTGACTAATGATCCCAAAAAGCAGCTCTTATTGTGTGTCTGCTGCTCAGTGACGATGCAGGCCCCCAGAGAGAAACAATGATTGGATTAGTGCAACCTCGCTGTCATATAAATACAAGTGACACAAGCATACCTGACTGAGAGCACCTTAATGCCACTGTTCTGTTTTTCATTGCTTTGCCTTGTGCCTTTGTAAAACATGGGTCTTCACACACAAAGCTTGTCTGTTGATGTTGATTTATGTTTCCCATATAAAGCCATTCTTCATCATGGGGAACACTGCAGACAAAGACTGGTAAGGGCAAAGCAGAGAGGAGAAAATGCACTGAAATTGACAAAATCTATTTAAATGATGTGATTAGATAAAAAAAAAAAAAAAAAAAAAAAAAATCTGTGAACGAATTGATGTGTTCAGTAAATCAATAGGTTTATTAAAAAATCTGGTTAATTTCCAAGATGATAATGGCTCTGTGTCAAACAAAAATGGAAGTATATAGGCTATATATGTCTGTGTAATCCCTCAGTCACCCAGGAATGATCCATAGTAAAAGAACCTGAAAGAGACTGTGTTGCCAGGACAGGCTTGTATAAATAGGGCTTCTGGGTAATTAGAGGTGTGGTTGAGGTGAGCTGTGTTTCTCTGAAGAGGAGCAGGAGGAAACTGAGGTGTGGTCCTGTTCCCAAATTTCAGTTAAATCACATTAACGCTATTTCACTAGCAAGGATCACACTACAACAACGGCATACGATAAAGATATTTATTGATGATATGGATAGGCGAGAGACTCAGGACGGTGGCTCCCTCTCAAGTGGTTAGCCCAGCAGATTCAAAACCCCCAAAAGATTAACTGAAGATGCATAAAATACAGAATGAGCAAGAAGAAGTTGGTTGAGGTATTGATGAACACAGGAAAATGAATGCGAGAGTACTGACAGAAATTATGATCCTGGTCCAGGCCGGGAAATGAGGCAGTTCAGATGCGAAAAGTGGTTGGAGTAAGAAGAGATGTCGGCCAATTGAAGGATTCTCTTTAGTGTACTGAATAGAAAGTAGGTTGTTACTGGAAGCGTTGGAGGCAAACCAGGAGAAGAGGTGTAAGGGAGAAGACTGTAAGGACTTAATTTGGAGTCGTGTAAAAGAGATCAAGTTTTCCAATTGATCAGTTTTTGGGAGTGGATGAACAAATTTGCAGTGGCGGATAAAAAACTGGAGTTGGGAGAGCATGCATTTGCAAGTAAGGTCCACTGGCATAGTGTGAGGGACTGTAAAAACATTGCAGGTTCTAATGACGTTGAACAAACGGAGAAGGAGCCAATGTTTTATTTGCTCGAGAAGAGATTAAAGAGAGTTGCAGAATTGTGAGAACCGGAGCTGCGTTGTGAAGAGTGCAACAACTCGCATTAAGAGCCACTTTATTAAGAGATGCAGCGGATACAGCATTCAAGAGATGAGAGCTTTTCTGTCGGGATGATACAAATAATGTAGTTGAAATGACATGAGCAAGGAGCTGTAGCTTGACCAGAATGCAGTTTGAGATGAGCAAGAGCTGAAGGAGAATGAGTCGAGAGTGATATGGAGAAACCATTGACGTTGAGTATCTTCTTCCTGGATGGAGGAACTAGGACCTTCACTGGAGCAGAGATGTTCATAGGTGCACTCGTCAGCGCTGATAGTTGTGAGAGCATGTGCTTCGGTATGGACACCGTGGCAGGAGGAGCAAGCATAGGAACCTGCAGTGGAAGGAAGCACAGCTCAAGTTATTGAATTATTGCAAGGGAAGAGGTGAGAGGTGAGAAAATGGATTAGAAGGGTCTGCAGCTTGGGAAGCCTTTGCGGCTGTAGATGTTGGAATTGAAGCAGCAAAGGTGGCAGGCAGAGTGCTAGAAAATCATCTGACTAATGATTGCAGAAGCAAGAGAAGGAGAAGGGATTAAGGGATGCAGGTGCAAGGGGATTCAGTACAGTCTATGCAGCAGACAGATTGATTTTGTGGCAATCAAGGAGTTGGTAAATTGGAATATTAATAGAAAGTAAGTGTTGCGATGCCGACCCAAATCTAGTTTGGGGAAAAGAACCTATAAGGCACACAGGTAAGCATATCAAAATAAAAGCCAGGTTCTGCTTAATTTACACATGCTGTGGAGCTCAGCGTGTTGCAAGAGTGAAACGGTGCAGTCACATGGCAGCACTAAAATGAGTTTGGATATTTTCATGAATAAGGGCTAAACAATTAGAACTTTTCCTGGTAATGGAGGGCAGAGCAGCCAACACAGGGACCCTGGAATGCGTGTGGGCAAAGGGGGAGCAACGAGAAAGGGAGTACTTATACAGGCCACCAGGCTGCGCCGCGAGGCACCAGGTTAGCGCACCTGTGGCACAGGCCTCAACAGCTGCCTTCCCACAATTTGAACAGCCTCTAGGGAGAGTGAGGATATCATGGACTGGAAGGCATTGACAGGGCCAGCTCTAGTTTTCAGGGGGCTCTAAACAGAATTTGTCTCTGGGGCCCCCGGCAGTGGATGTACCCTGGCTCAGCTATTAGTGATTCACATTTGACAACATTATGACTATGCTCCAATCACCTCGATCAACTGTATTTGTATTTATATGACCAACATCAGGCTGAAAACATCCAGAATGTTGCAACTACTATAGCCACAAAAACAGTAGATGATATATAAGGGAGGACCCTCCTCCACAAGATTTTTGAAATTCTAGACATTTTTTCCTGGTTTCTGGTGGATTTTAATGTGTTTCAGTTGGCTACAGTGGGCTTACATTTACATTATTAAATGCAGAGGTGGGCAGGGAAAAAGTGAAACGTTGTACTTAATAAATACTATAATACTATAATAAAATTGGCTGCTCGTGTAGGAGTACAAAGTAGTGCTTCAAAAAAAAAAAATTTACTCAAGTAAAAGTGTGGAACCAGAACACCATAACAATTTAATTTTAAAAGGTTACTCAAGTAAATGTAGCCTACTAGAGTAACCGAGTACTATCCACTTCAGACAAAAAAATGAAAAACACACTATATTGTAACCACAGTCAGCAGTTGAATAACGCAACCTACATTTGCATATATAATTAGAGGACAATTCATGTAAATTAGCATATTAATTAGCCTATACAAAACGCCAGCAAATGTGACAGTGGTTTATCAATGTTACTAATTTGATAAGAGGAGCAACCTGCGATAGCCTCAACATTCATAGAAGCCTAGCTAATGGCTGATTGTGAAAGAAAAAGCCAACAATCAAAAGCAGACAATGTAATAAGCTGACTCACCATTCTGCGTTCATGTTGCTCAGATATATATTCTTTACTTATTATATAAACACCTGGCTTCTCTTTTTTATCCTGATATGTAATGTCCATTAAATTAAGAACTAAGTAATAGGCTTTTCGAGTCCTTTCACCTTCTTATGTTTTTGATGCATTGCTCAAGACTTTGGATAAAATTAAGGAGGTTGAGGCATGGTCCTGCTCCTGAATCTGAATCATATTAACTCCATTTATTTAACATGTCCTAAATGAAGGGCTAAGGACCTCTTTGCACACCGTACACTCGGGCCTGCTTAGCTAGTTAAAATCTCACCAAAAATACTATTGCGACTTGCACGACTGCTCTGTGCCCTATGAATGTATTATGTCAGCCTACATTTCTCAAAGTAAAACGTATATTTGATTTGGTAACTGTTTCTATACTTACCATAAAACTACTCAGGACTTATGTTGCTGAGCTCCAAATATCTTTTGTCTGCCATTTTATTTGCCTTTCCAAAGAGACAAATTTGTTATTTACGATATTCCCCATCCAATTCAGAGCACATACAGAACTTTGATACATAAATGTCACAGTGCTTATCAAACACAACACCTTTTGGTTTCAACTGTATTCAAATGCATGTTGTGTTTGAATGGCCCTCTGTGTCATTGACAAACTTACCATCTGTAATTGGGTCATTATGACCTTCTGCGAGGGTATTGATTACAGTGTTTAAGGTTGAGGGAAATGGGCGTCTAGACTGAAGAGTTCATATTGCAGGCACTGGGCCACTAGGGCTATAGTAATGTGGTCCATGAATCACATTTGTTGTTTGTGCCTACACCGGTGAAAAGGGACTAACTGCAGTCTACTGATGAACTACCACTAGGATAGCGAAACAGGTGAAGATGGGAGTCCTCTTCTCCCTGGTCTAATTATCACCAGATTTTAACCGTAATCCCAGTGGCTCCCAGCAGTGAATTATTACAGTCTGGTCCTTTAGTTCCAACTCGGTGAACATGACGTGGATAGGGTAACATTTCATCAGAAAATCTAATTTTAATGTTGTTTCGATGGCACTACCATCACTGACATTTGGGGGTTCTACTGTGCTGTAGGTAGCTCTCCTATTTGTGTCCCTTTTCTCCCATAACAAGAGCACAGGCATGAACCTTATATGTTTGGACCCACCTTTTCCCCTGTATGGACAGCTTCATACAGCCCTTACAGCACTTTTTCAGAGGCACAGTGTGTACTCACTGTGCCTCTGAAAAAGTGCTGTTCAATAGAGGAAATGATGACACCACTATAGGCTATTTCACTGGAGAACTGTCTTCAAAGGAAAAAAAAAAAGCTGACTATTTTTGTTAGACTTTCTGATTCAGACTTTACCATTTATCGCTTGGGACTTTCCTGGAGTTGAGGTAAACTGTGACTGCATTTGTCATATTCAATACAAAAAAACCCAAAAAAACCCCCCAAAAAAACCAACAACAACACTTATATTGTTTTGTTATGGATAGCATTCTATTAACTTACCTTATTTCAAGATTCATCTGTGTTGTGTGAGACAGAGGGCCTCACTCCCTCGTCCTGATTCGTTTGTCACATATCACGACTATATTGGACAGACAAAACTCAACTGCTTCAATAAGAGATTGCATGATTGGATAGTTGTCCATTTTGCTTTATGTTGGTAACTTGGTATTAAGACTAAATAAATCGATATATCTGTATGTGCTTATTTTAAAGTTTATTATTATTATTATTATTATTATTATTATTTATTTATTTTTGTTTCTATTTCCATTACCATCATCATTATGACTGTTATGGTTGCGTTTCCCTCTTTTGACATCTACGAACCTGTATCCCATATTTCCCTCACTTTTTTATGTCCACTTAATATTCCTAATATTCCCAATTGTGAATATGCTCTCCATGTTGTAAATATTGACATTTGCAAAATAATAATATAAAAAAAGAAAAAAAAAAAAAAAAGAAGAAGAAAGAAATCAATTGGAATGGCACCCAATACATCTCTAGAAGAATCAGCATAAATGTAAGTGCATGCAATAGCCTTTGTGTCTTGGTCGGAAGAAATCAGTAGAAGTAGGAAACATGGATACATTTTTATTATACACTTCACTGAGTTGTAATTGAAGGTTCCCCATTGCTGCAATTAAAATGACAACAACTGAAAAAATAAATTTTGCAGTCAAGTTCTGAGGTAGATGAGATGCTCTGACAGCGTCTCTGTCTGCGGTGAGCTGGGGGCAGCATAAATGAATACACAAAGGGCCTCATTCTGTCTGCTCCATTGTCTTTAATGTCATATTCCTGTGTTTCACTGAGCAATGAAGAGGCTCAATGCACAGATGAAACTGACTGGCAGCACCACACAGTCTTTGAGCAGCAGATGCATTGTCCACAACAATAATGCACATGTCTCATATCAAATTAAAGATCAATGGGGCAATTTGTGTTCAGTGAGATTGCTTTTTCAGAATGTGTTTTGACAAAAATATATTTTTAAAACCACAACTGAATTAACCAATAACAGTTATGTCTAAGAGTGGTATACAGGACATCCAAGCTACAGTGAGGGCGCTGGAGTCACTTGAAGCTAACCAGTTTATATACCGTGGTAATTCTTATTCAGTTTCTTACAGAAGGTGGTTGTCTTACTGATTACTGATCAAAAATAAGGAACGATCAGTGTGCATGTTTTAGGCACAACTGCACATTCATTTTTCATAAAAGACAAATCATAGCAAGAGGCTCTGAAGATAGTGGATATGTTTATGTGCTAAATACTCCATATTTTATATTTAAAACTGCATTCAATGTCTGGGCGTGGAAATTGCTTTAGAACCTACAGCTGTCAGAAAAATTTAATGGGTTTTTGTTTTATTACCTGAAGCACAGATACAGAACAACATGAGATATTTTAAAATGTCACCTAAAATCCCCTTTAATCTTTAGTTTGTTATACTTTGAAGCAGTTTGTGGTGTAAAGAACAACAAAAATGCGGAGCCTAATATTGACAAAAGAGGAGTAATGGGACAGTGACAGTTGTTGAAGGTTATCCAGTCAGGTGACAAGAGAGTGACACATGAATTTAGTAAATATAAAATAGTAAAAATAGTAAAATAAAAATACAATGTGCCTTAGGAATGTTGAAAACAAGGGACAGTTTTCTATTTCCCTGCACCTGCCCTGTGCATCTCCTCCTGGGTCGAAGAGTTTTATCAGTGGTGGGATGGTCCTATGAAAAATAGGCAGTGCATGGAAGCCAGTAGAAGACCAATAGATGGACTATTTTTGAGCATACATTGTTCTGTTGCTGTCAGTATAAATTGAAGTATTTGTTTCCCTGTTATTCCCTGAACTTTTAATGAGACTTAATCCATTTGTAACATAAGAAGGGCAGTTGTATGCACATTCAAAGGACTGTCCTTTACAGCAGATAATTTGAGGTTAATGGTATTGGAGGGCACAACTTTCATTAAATTATGTGAAGAAAAGAGGAACAATAGGTCTAGAACTGATGAAACCCTGGGGGGATGTTGCAGCTCCACTGCACAGGACTAAGGGGCCGTCGTTGCCAGAAACTATTACTCAATAAAACCCCCCAACAGCAGAAATGGCATCATGAAATGAGCAGTAACTTGACTGGCTCTGTGCTGATTCAACCCTGTAACAGTAATTATTAATTAGACAGCAATCACTGCAATTTGAGGTGATATATACTGCTCAAAAGAAGAATTTAAATGACACTTAGAAAACATGTTATTTTAATAAATGAGATTCAAGTAATGTTTGAAATAGAAATGCTTGTGTAAGGAGCAAAAGTATACCACACTATCCAAAGAAAATGAAGCTATCAGATAGTAAAAAATATCCCAAAATTAAAGTGAAAACACAGTGCTGCAGCCTGGTCCATTCTGATGATATTTCATCGTATAAACTTTATCATTCCCATAAGATTCTCAGAGGGTCTCAGGGTTTTTAGAAAAGAGGTCTAACCTATTGTTATAATGCAGGGAGGTCAGTATTTTAATATTTTATAGCCATTAATGCTCTAAGATCATTATCAAACATAAACTAATTATATTTTTTCTACAAGACAGTAGCTTCTCAGAAAGATGTTAATGTCGCTACATCCACAGCATCATGGATCAAAGAAGCTCCACTAGGCCAGAAACGGGCCATCAAGCCCCCAGACACAATCACACCAGTGGTCAGCGGGAGGTCAGTTTGTATGACTCTGCATCTCTTGTAAATTTACCCCAGGGCAGCTGTGTAGCTTTTCATCAGGTAAGGGTAGTGAATGGATAATGTGAGTAATGTTGAGCATTAAAGTGCTACAGAGCATTATTACGGAGTATCGTATGGCCTGTTGTTTATTTCTTTAAAACTGAAACATCTGAAACTCTTGATCAGAAAAAGGCTCATACCACTGAGCAAGTTTTGAAGTGGTATGTTGGCAGTGTTGGCATGAGAATGAAATAATTCAACCAGCTATAGACTACTGCCTCTTATTTCTCAGGTTATGGGGTTTGAATCAGCTACACCCTGCATCCTGCTGTCTTGCCTTCACCTTTTTGTTCCTTCTTGCCCTAATGTCAAACTAAACTTTAAAATGTAAATCTTGTAATGGAATGGCTGGACAGCAATTGTAACCTGCGAACATAAAGAACCAAATTGTTCAGGTGAATGAAATTATACTTGTCCTTTTACAGTGAACTGAATTATAACAATCAGACAATCATCTAACTGCAGTTTTATGCAATTTAATATAAATGTTACTATTTAAACTGGAACTCACTTGCCTCCACCAATTAGCAAACCTGTGTGCCTTATGCATTAGTTTGTTTGATTTATTTATTTATTTATTTTTTGGATTAAACCCAGTCTCATTTATTTTTTAGCTTATTATAGTTTCAAAATATTTACTTGTGTCTCCTACTCATAATACCACACCTCTGGACTAAATTTACAACAAATAACTTGGGTTAGTTCACCTAAATGTCAGAACTGAGACTAAATGGACTGTCTTACCTAGAATCATGGAGGCCAAGGCAAACAACAAAAGAGGAGTAATGGGACAGAGAAGAGGGTCAGAGAAGACCAAAGACTGCTTGGAAACCTTTGTAGTTTTTCCTCCACTGCCACCTACTGGTTGCTCCTCAAAGTCAACCCTACTAAACAAACATAAATAACCTACATTACAGCCTTTTGTGCAAGCTCTTCGCCGCAGGATGAGTTATAACTGGCTCCAAGCCTATAGCCTTTTAAGGCGTGTGTGAATTAAAATATGGGCAACCCCCCTGTGCCTTGAATAGGATTTTCATATGCAGAGTCGATGCACTTCATGATTCATGAATAATCCATGATTTCAAAACAGATCCCTTCAGTAGGTCTACTTGTATTATTGAATACTGTTCCACGCAGCTACCATAGGCCCCAACAAAGAGTGCAGAAAACAGGCATATCATGACAAAAAAAAAAAAACCGAGCCTAAATTTTAATATATAAATCTTGTCTAGTGTACAGTATTTTAAAAGTTGATGGATTGCAATAATTTGATATCTTTAAAAAATGAGACGTCAGTTTCAAAGTGCTGCCTGTAAAACCTTGCTGCCACCTTGTGTTGAAAGAATGTAGCTGCATTTCTGATTTTAGATTTGAAGTAGGGTAAACTGAATCTGAATCCTGACAAAGACAGAGTAGAACAGAGAATAGACTGGAATAGAGCAGAATGTGATGATGGCATACTCCCAGATGGAGCCAAGAACCAGATTTCTCTATTCTTGTATATCTAAGTAAAATTGTATTCAGTTAATAGCTAAATATAGGCTACTACAGTCTTTACTCATAGCGTCGCTCACACACAAAAATATTTTTTTGTAAAGTATTTATTTTCATGATTTTCACAATAACAAACTGAATACATACCTTCTAATAAAAAAAAATATAAAAAGAAAAAAAAAATATATATATAAATACAAAGTATATGTACATACATATATTTCTATTATATATTATATAGAGCATATATATATATATATATATATATATATATATATATATATATATATATATATATATATATATATATATATATATATATAATATATATATATATATATATATATATATATATATATATATATATATATATATATATATACCCATGTACTTACACAATGTGCAATATATAGCCAGGGACACACATGTACATATATACACATACACCCCCATATGCATATAAGTACATGCATCTACAGGTAAATGCACATACACATATGTTAGGGGAGAAAAAGAAATATAAAAAAACACCAAAACAAACACACACAAGGAGCACAATGTCATTACCAGTAGGAGCCTGTATAACATTAAAATCTGTAATCTGGTCCACTTCACATTCACTTCACAAAACCACAGGAGATATATAGGTATGAACTAAAAAGTAAACGGGCAATATATGTTACTGTCTGCCATTCTGGGCCTAAAAAGTCACTCAGATGTGACCAGTCCTTAACAAAAGAGTCTAGTTTTCCTTCAAGTACGCTGTAGAGCCTTTCATAGGGCAAAATTGATTGAATGATTGAAGAGTTTTTCACGCCAAAGTGAGGGAGGGAGGTTGTTCTTGGATCCATACATGGAGAATAGAAAGACATGCAGCGTACATGATAATGTTGATAAGTGATAAGTGTTTTTGTTTCTCGAGTATAGTTGTTTATATCTAATATACAAGCCTTAGGGTCTACAGGTAGTTTTAGTCCAAGATATTTTTCAGTTCCCTGAAGCACTGAAGACCAGAATGAAAGAATAATTGGACATGACCACATTAAATGAAAATAGGTTCCCGTTTCCTTTTTGCATTTTAGACAGTTTAGAGTTCAGTACATGTGTCATATCTACTCCGAGTTACAGGGGTCACATGCATTTTATTAATGATTTTATACTGTACTTAATGAGATTTCTTTGATTTAGTGATTTGTTTTGCATGGTTTAGTACTTTGATCCACTGCCAGTCGTCCAGTTTGACACCAAAGTCATATTCCCAACTTTATTTAATATAAATAACAACACCTGAATTCATATTAATATGGTCCTATATATTTGTTATAATTTTATCTTTTAATGCAACAGCTTTTATAAGAATATTATCTAAAATACTATTTTTTATAAATTTTTTATAATGTGTAATGGAATTGAGATCACTTCTGATTTGCAAATATCGAAAGAAGTGGGTTTGTGGGAGATTAAATTTGTTTTTTAATTGTTGGAATGACTTTATAGAATCATCTACACAGAGATCTGATATTTTTGTGATGCTTCCCTCCATTCTCTAAAGCCAGAATCAATACAGGTGAGTTGGAAATCTGGATTGTTACCAATGGGTGCTGAAAATGAATATTTGTCGATACTTAAGTGTTATGGATAGCACTAAGAGATTTGCAGATATTTTTAAGAATGTAGTTGTTTTTAATATTAGCATATACTTTTTCGAAACATAAAAAGGGGAAATGTTCAAGCTGTTCAGTATCTAAGCCAGTTCCTTCTAAGTCAGAAAAACAGAATAGGGCTTTTTAACCCACTCTGTAACACATTTAATTGCGACGCCCAGTGATAGAAATGGAAATTTGGAATCCAAAGGCCCCCTTTCTGGATGGGCAGCTGGAGTTTTTGAAGTTCCATTCTAGGTCTCTTGTTGTTCCACAAGAATACTCTTAAAGCAGTATGTATTTGTTTGAAGATTTTAGAAGGGATTTGTGTAGGCAGCATTTGTTTTATATACAGCAAGTGAGGAGGAACATTCATTTTTATAACTGCTCCCCGATCCATCAAAAGATAATGACAGAGTAGTCCATCTAAGGAGGTCAGTTTTAATCTTTGCAACTGCAGGTGAAAGATTATTTTTAATTTACTTATTTAGATCTGTAGAGAAATATATGGCAAGATATTTAAACCCATTTGTAGTTAACTTAAAAGGATGAAAGTATGTTACACTCTCTGTTATATCTCCAATTGGAAGGGCTAATGATTTTTCATAATTCATTTTGTAGCCTGAAAATTCACTAAATTCCACAATAGTTCTAATAAGCAAAGGTATAGACTCCATAGGGTTGTTCAGAAATAAAAGAACATCATCGGCATAGAGTGATATCTGTGAGAGCTGTTATTTGTTTCTATGCCCTTAATCTCTTTGTTCATTCTTATACTATATATACTATATTCCGTCACTGATTAAATTATCAAGTCAAACAGAAGAAGAGAAAGTGGACACCCTCGTTTGGCGCCTCTTTCCAGCAAGAATGTTTCAGACATTGTTCTGTTCATTAAAAGAGCAGCCTGTATAGAATTGATAAGGAATTCTCATTTAAGGAAAACTTTAAGTGTTCTAAGTAAATTCATCCAACGCGATCGAAGGCTTTCTCTGCGTCCAATGTAATGACCACAGCCTTTTCTTGTTTATATGCTACATACTGTAAAATACCAAGCAACCGTTCGTTGGAGCAGGATTGCCATGTAATTTGTGCATCACTTTATTCAGGCGCATTGCTAAAATATTTGCTAGAATTTTTTAATCTGTGTTTTGAATTGATAATGGTGAAATCCTGTATGATGCAGGATTTCAGGATCTTTATTTTCTTTAGGTATTAATGTAATAATGGATTGCTGCATTGTCATTGGCAGTTTCTTTGCATCATACGCATACTGAACCATTCTTGTTAACAGAGGAGTAAAGATGTCCACAAAGGTTTTATACACTTCTGCAGGGGCCACAAGCTTTTCCATTTTTTAAAGAGTTGATTGATTTTTTAACATCTTCAATTGTGATTTCAGCATTGAGTAACTCATTATCCTGCAAATTAACTTTAGATAAGTTTAATTTCTGAAAAAGCAAATCCATATTTTTATCACTTTCATCGTTTACAGTTTCAGATTTATTGATAAATTGATGGATAAAATATTTTCTAAACACCTGTGCGATTTCACTTGTATAAACTAATTTACTACTTACGTCTCTTACTTTTGTTATTGTAGCGTTTTGTTTTTTATTGCTGATCAAACTTGCTAAATACTTTGCAGATTTATTGCTATTATATTTTTTATACTTTTGCACAAATAATTCTTTTTCAGTTTTCAGAATCTGTAGTGAATTCAGTGCAGTTTTAGCAACCAACACCTGTTCCCCCTCCGCAATGCCAAAGATGACCACGTTGTTTTATCGGCTTTTGTTCTCCAAATAGTCCACTTTATCTTCCAGAAAATCCACTCTTTTAATCACATCATTCACTTTTGTGTACTTCAAGTTATCCTCCGTTGCGCTTATGCTTTGCATTTCAGCGATCTGTTCGTTTAATGCGCACATTGAGCCGTTCGCTTGAGTTATCTGTGCCTCGAGACCAGTTAATCTCAATAACAATTCATTTTGATTCAGGTTAAGTCTTTCCCACAGAGTCTCAGTAGTAATAGGAGCGGCTCCCTCAGCCATTGTTCCAGCTCCGGTGTACGCAGGTGTGCACGCAGGTGTGTACGCAGGGGTGTAGGCAGGGGTGTACGCAGGGGTGTACACAGGTGTGCACGCAGGGGTGTACGCAGGTGTACGCACTTACGGTTGTTGATTGGCTTCACCAAACTTGGGTATTTTTCCAGTTATCAAGCGTCAATGAGTACATATCTTTTACATAGTCTTACATCCACTTTCTTATTGTGCTAAGTCATTCCGTAGAAGTCATAGGAAAGCATATATATATTTATGTACATTTAAGCAAAGGCTGCTGCTCTACGCACACAAGTCTGCCCTTGCAGCCATATTTTCCTAAAATACAATTTAATCTGTTGGGTTTATTTTGGTGGAACTATAATGAATTAGTTTGTGTAAGTGCCATTGACGTTCAGGTTGTGCATTCATAGTGCAGTCAGTGGATGAAGATGACAGATGTATAATGAGAGTTGTACTTCATGTGGATGCTGCTGCTGGGCTCTCCCGCGCATGCGCAGAGCGTCTCCTGCCTCCCTGTGCCTGACCGTTAGTGACCTCACTCTGAGCAGCAGCACAACCTGGACCCATCCGCTGTTCAACAAACCGCACACAAATATCCGGCTGGAGAGATGGCGGGGATTTTTGGAAAAATCTTCGTGGGGATTTATGTGGAGATAAAACGAAGCGACGGTACGTGTGCTATCTGCCCGCACACACGGCTCTCCATCCGGCTCGTCCGGAGGAGAGCAGCAGCCATCCAAGCAAGTGCTCTATGCTAGCTAGCAAAATCATCATTTTATTTACACCGCATGTGGTCAGCCCACCTTGTTTGTCGTTAGTATGTCCCCAAGCTGATATAATTGTTGAATCAACCATCAAATAATTGTATCAGTTGCCTCGTCGTTATGAATTGAGTGATCACCGGCTGGGCGAATCAGACCCATTCATTTACATTGTTATCTTGTCAATTAGCGTAACATCTGTTAGCATCTTTGCCTTGTCTTGTGGTCCTTTGGTAGATAATATGGTTATGAGTGTCCATTATAGCTGCACTGGATGATTGTCGGGGCCCGCCTTATGTGCCGCTGATGCCGGGGCCTCCCCTTTTGCGGCATCTTTTTCACGGTCTCAAGAACACAAGAAATGCAGGACTTTTAATACGCCTCCCCTGCACCCTACTGCTTAACACTGATGACTTATGCTGTCATTTAATGTTCAAAGCTTTGTAATATCGTGGAAGAGCCGATGAATGTTAGCTCTTTTGACAGGGACCACACCCAGAAGCATCAATATATTTATTTAAAAGAGTGAAAGATTGACTAAATAGTTGTGTGTAGCTTAATTTAGTTTAAATGTTTTGATAATATGGCATATATTCAAGAGTTCACTGCTGCAATGTATGGTTCAAGAACCACATATCCCTAAAGCAATAGTCCATGCATCTTTGAACTAGATGAGAATCACAGTCTCTCCTGGTCTTTCCCTCTGCAGGAAGAATACATCAGGCCATGGTCACATCACTGCATGAGGACAATGAGAGCGTGACAGTGGAGTGGATTGAAAATGGGGACACCAAAGGCAAAGAGGTTTAACTGCTAGACATATACCCACATGTGGTCAAGTATATTGAAAACTGCATCATTAAAGTTTCTTTTTTAATCCAGATTGATCTTGAAAGCATCTTTACTTTGAATCCGAATGTTGCCCCTGATGATGAGATACCACAGAGTCCAGAGACTCCACTTCCTCCTTCCTCTATTCCTAAAGTCAGCAAGGTCCCCAAGGTCAGAATCCAAAAAACAAAATCTTTTTCAAAACTTTCAAACCAAATGAAAACACTAGAGAGATATTTAGGTATACACTATATTGTAAAACTAAACATTGTTCTTTCTTGTTACTTTGTTTTGCATTCCTTATTCCTAACCTCACATAGCTAAACTCTTGGTCATAAAACATAAACACTGCAAATACACAAGGTACACAAGATCACACTATTACATGACGCTATTTCACTCCACTGCCCCCTGGCCGACAGTACAGGACTGTCAGATACAACTGAGCACAATTCAAAAATAGTTAAACATACAGCATGCTCTGACATACTGCAGACCCACATTAAATTCTCAGCTTATTACACGGTCTGAATAATATGATAATTTGTTTTATTTTTCAGACAAGACGAGTTACAGCAATACCTAAAGCTGAAAATGTACCTCGGGAGAACAGAGGTAAGCTTTGCTAATCTACTGTATTTACAGTTGGATTTTTGTTTTACTTTGCAGTAATATTATTTTGCAGTATTGTCACAAATTAGTTATTGAGATTATTTCTCCTCAGCTGCTGCCGTAGGAACAACACGGGCCCGGCCAAGTCAACACAGCCAAGTCTCAGAGCCTCCTCCACCAGCGATCGCGCCACAATCAGCCTTCAACCAAACACTAATACAACAGCAAAATGGTAACAGACGTACTTTCAACTGGAGTGTAGTGGTTCTTCTTTGCAAAAAAAACAAAACAAAGCACTACCATTAGAAAGAGACTATCTGAATCTCATGGTTTATATTGTTTTAGTGTTGGTTGTCTCATTTTCTGGCTTATCCTTTACAGCTCGGAGGAAATCAAATTGTGTAAAAGAGGTGGAAAAACTTCAAGAAAAACGTGAGAAGAGACGACTTCAGCAACAGGAACTCAGAGAAAAGAGGGCCCAAGTATGAGTTTGAGGAATGTCCACTTTCCATTGTTATGTGGTTCAAATTATTTAACACTTTCTTTTTTAGGAAGTGGATGTCAATTTACCCAACTATGAAATTATGTGCATGATCAGAGACTTCAGAGCCAGTTTGGACTACAGGCCCCTAACCTCCAATGATCTAGTAAGTCATATTAATAAACAGTATTTTAATTTTTATGTTAATTTACAATGAACTATTGAAGTTTAGAACAAAAACTGTATTTTACGCTTTAGATTGAGGAGCATAGAATATGTGTGTGTGTACGAGCTCGACCATTGAATAAAAAAGGTTGGTTTTTGATTATTGCCTTTTTTAGTTTACATAGTGAATGTCACACTTTTCTGTAAACTGCCCCTGTTTAGAGCTATCAATGAAGGACTTAGATGTCATCACTATCCCAAGTAAAGATGTCGTTATGGTTCATGAACCTAAGCAAAAAGTTGACCTGACGCGCTATTTGGAGAACCAAACGTTTCGCTTCGACTATGCTTTTGATGAGAACTCCACAAATGAAATGGTTTACAGGTATAGGTTTTATCTTTGGTCTCTTTGAGGATTTTTAAAAAATCATGATTTGACACAACACAAACTGTGATTGTCAGGTTTACAGCCCAGCCTTTGGTTGAGACCATTTTTGAAAGAGGAATGGCGACTTGCTTTGCTTATGGACAAACTGGAAGTGGAAAAACACATGTAAGTAATGTTTCTGGGTCTGATATGTTGTAAATGACACTACTTAATAATAACTATCCTTCAGACAATGGGTGGAGACTTCTCAGGGAAGAACCAGGACTGCTCTAAAGGAATCTATGCTCTGTCAGGTGAATTACTTAATGTTAATCATTTCAAGTTTAGCTAATGTATGTGGGTTCCTCTGTGTGTGTGTGTGTGTGTGTGTGTGTGTGTATATATATAAAAAAAAAAAAAAAAAAAAAAAAAAAAAAAAATATATATATATATATATATATATATATATATATATATATATATATATATATATATATATATATATATATATATATATATATATATATATATATATACATACATACATACATACATACATACATACATACATACATACATACATACATACATACACATACACACATACACACACGTATATACATGTATATGTATTATTTCTTTTCAGCCAGAGATGTCTTTCACATGTTGAAAAAGCCAAACTACAAAAAGTTAGATCTTCAGGTCTTTGCCACTTTTTTTGAAATCTACAGCGGCAAGGTTGGTTTACACACTTTATACATATCTTTATTTATGTATATGAATTTGTTATTTTAATAAACAAGCTGCTTTTCTCTTTAAGGTGTTTGACTTGCTGAATCATAAGGCCAAGTTGAGGGTTTTGGAGGATGGGAAGCAGCAGGTCCAGGTGGTGGGTCTACAGGAGAGAGAGGTCAAATGCACAGAAGACGTCCTTAAACTAATTGAAGTGGGAAACAGCTGCAGGTATCCTTTAGCACAGCTATAGTATATACGGTATATCATGCCTTTATTGGCTGTGGGAAATAATTCATATGCTTTTCCCAAGGACTTCTGGGCAGACATCAGCAAACGCCCATTCCTCCAGGAGCCATGCCGTTTTCCAGATCATTTTGCGCAGACGAGGAAAGATGCACGGAAAGTTTTCTCTTATCGATCTGGCTGGAAACGAGAGAGGAGCCGACACATCCAGCGCAGACCGCCAGACTCGCCTTGAAGGAGCTGAGATCAACAAGAGTTTGCTGGCCCTGAAGGTGTGTTGCTCAGTCCTGTACTTTTTACCATCTTTGCTGATATATCCGTCATTCTTTTGATTTCCCGTTTTCAGGAGTGTATTCGGGCTCTAGGACGAAACAAACCCCACACTCCATTTAGAGCAAGCAAATTAACTCAAGTACTGAGAGATTCCTTCATCGGAGAAAATTCCAGGACTTGCATGGTATGGCAAAAGGAATGACCACCATTTTACTTCCGAAGTGTGCTCAAGGGGCTGTTGATTGTTTGTATTTTTATTTTTGTAGATTGCTACAATCTCCCCAGGAATGGCCTCTTGTGAAAACACTTTGAACACTTTGAGATATGCCAACAGGTAAACCTGTGGGGTTTAACCACAACCTATTGTCCTTGTGTTGTATTGTCTTATTTTAATCTGCTGTGTTTGCAGGGTCAAAGAGTTTGGCATAAGTCCTTCAGATATCCCTTTCACACAGAGCGGAGGAGGAGGACGATCTGAGTTGTCACCTACTTATGAGTATGACCTATACTAATTGACTATACTGAACAAACAATGCAGGAATTATACTAGTAAACCTTTTAGAAAATGTATTTATTGTAATAGAAGCATAGAGCCTGTATCCGATCCTTCTCAGTGGTGGTGACTGCTGCACTGTTTGTGTTCAGGGTCCAGGATCTGACAGTGGATCCTCTGGCAGCGATGGACTGTCGTCAAGCAGACCACCTCAACCAGCTGGAGGTGCTGGAGGCCCAGTGGGCAGTTGGCAGTTCCCCACAGAGAGATGATCTGAAGTTGCTCTGTGAGCAGAATGTAAGGATAACATGTTCATAGACATTCATTTGTCAGGCAGCAGCTGTGATCAAAGCCAGAGACCAAAATCAGTTGTAGAATTACTAGTTTGTTAGTAGGATTTATAAGGGATCATATATCATACATTGAAACCTGCTTTGTGGTTTTAGGAAGAGGAGGTTTCCCCACAGCTCTTCACTTTCCACGAAGCTGTGTCTCAGCTTGTGGAAATGGAGGAGCAGGTTCTTGAGGACCACAGGGCTGTGTTTCAGGTAAACAGGTCAATCTATATACATTTTATCTGAGTAAACCTGAGCTGCATGGACTTATAAAGCTTAAATCTGTTCACAGGAGTCAATTCGTTGGTTAGAAGATGAAAAAGTACTTTTAGAAATGACAGAGGAGGTGGACTATGACGTTGAATCATATGCAACTCAACTCGAGCAAATTCTGGATCAGAAGATAGACATTCTCACTGAGCTAAGAGGTAAGGTAATGTGATTAAGACTACACTTTAATACATGCCCAGCATTATCTGTAATTCTGTTTAATTTCAGACAAAGTCAAGTCTTTCCGCTGTGCACTCCAGGAGGAGGAGCAGGCTAGCAAACAGATCACCCCAAAGAGGCCTCGTGCACTATAGACAGAACACACAAACACTGAACACACAAACACATGAAATAGTGATATGGTATGAAATTTCTTTAAAGACTAAGTTGTCCTCAGAGAGGGCATGACCGACGGAGTTGTTGTTGTGAAAAAGCTGAGATTTCTCAGCTGTTATGATAAAATCCTAATGCCTCTGTTTATATGCTGTACAGTTTCTTTCTTTTAAATCATCTTTTAAATTTGGCAAAACATTTTTGGCCACAATGTATTCATTTATGTTCTATTACAAGTGCTTCAATTGAAGAAATCGTGTAATTTAAATAATTCCTGCACAAATTTCCAAGCTATTTTGAGGAAATTGATTCATATTTTTTGTCAAATTTTGAATCAAATGTAATTTAATCTTGCCTATATACCTTTGTCTAAGGGCATGATTAGGGCATGTGGTCTTTGTGTGTAAAATGAGCCAAAACAAGGTGTTTGTGTCCGTGTGAAGTTAGGAAACGATGACAATTATAAACACAACTTTAGAAAAAATCATTGCACTGGTTGACCTGTGAGGGGCACTGCAGTCAAGCCCGAGAGCATAATGAAACTAGAATCATTGATGCGCAAAGTGAAATAGAGGAACTCATTTGTCATAATAAAAAATAACACATTGTTATTGTGTTACACTTTTGTGTTTTCCCGCTGAGGTCTATAAAACGAATGTTTTTAGTAAACATAAGTGAGAAAACGTGCATTCATTGGCTTGCGCACACTCAGCCCCTTCAAACCTTAAGGTGTTAAAGCTAATAATGTTAATCCTGTTGACGACAGTGTCATTAATAAATATTGATAAATAAATACCTAAATTCATAATAAGGCTATTTAATAAAAACATCTTAAATAATCAATATTTAATGGCCTAAATGAAGTTAACATCTTTAAGAGCTGCAATCCATAATACCTACTACTCAGTATATTTTATTTACTGATACTGAAATCAGTGGAAGCACATTCATAAACACACAGTATATGTACAAAATATAGCCCATGAGATTTAAGGCTGAATTACAAACAACAACTGGGTGATAGGAGCTGCAGTATAGTTTGATTTAACTTACCATGCTTTAGGTCTGATACTGATTTAAATGTGCATTATTTATCTTTTTTGGTTGTATACCACCTGGATGTCTTCGTGGAGATGTTATTGATTTGCCTGGAATGTTCCACAGTACGGCTTAGGAACACCATGACGACAAGCAAGAGGCACCACCAGGCCAAGTCTCACATGGTCACTTCAGTCCTGTGGTTTTGCATTACTACAATATGAACTACTGCTGGTAAAATAATGATAAAAAACATAAATAGTTGGTCCATAGATTTAATTACTGCCAGTGATGAATAAAATGCTACATAATTCAAATATAATTTACCTGATATTGTCATAGTATCATCATGGGCTTAGGTAAATAAATAGCCATGTTAGTCATACGTACATACAATAAATTGTACATTTTTACATTATGTACAACAAAAGCCCACTTCTTGTGAACAGCATCAAATGGACAAACATTCATCTTAACCAGAGGGGCTCAATATCTTTGCATTCAGACCTTTCCTTTAAGAGCACAATGAAAACAAAATACAAAACTCTACTGACATATGCTCATTCAAGTATTTGGAGACAACTGCAGCAGCATGCTCAATCTTGGCTTGGCTTGACCGGTTTTCTTTAAGATTACATGGGTTAGAAATGTATTTATTCAAATATTCTTATTTTGAGCCCCTCTTACAAGGTTAAACATAGATTCACCTCTAAAAGTGTACTTTTTTTGGGCACATTTACGTCCTTTTCAAGCCCTCGCATAATGTACATTTCTGAATTTCTCCAAAAAACAAAACCCTGAAATATAATAATTGCCATGCACTACAAATATGTTAAGTGTAGCAACATGAAATGGTAATAACTACAGTATCACTTTACTGTAAACTAGTGCAAAAAATATCAATGAGGTTACAAAGTTGAGCCTACAGTAATAAAATATGCATTTGGTTTTTGGGTTGCTGATTAAGGGTGGAAACGCATTTCCATCTTACATCTTGGGAAGTTATTGTAAACAAAAGCTCCACAAACCCCTACCACATCGTTGTTATACCTTGTATACAGACTTGAGGTTGAAGATGTGAGATGGCCTCTTCATCTGGAAATACAGAAAAGACAAACTGACATCATGCACTACCTACCTCTTCTGAAAAATACCCACCCAATTATACTTCGAAAGTCAGCACTGTAGCTACTGGCCTGTCAATCATTTGGTCAAAAATTAAAAGCGCTTCTGTATCTGTAAAGGAAGTCTATGCACAGGCCCCACTACCATCATTTCCAAATAAATCTGTTGGCTTTGAGAATATACCTGTGTCCTTTTTGTCATAAGAGCAAAAAGTCAGGGGATGTCTCCCAGCAGCAGCACCCGGCAAACAAAAACCCACCACTGGACGGATCAGAGGTATTGCAAGCATGAATGTAAAGGGATCACTGCGGTGGACTGTACAGAGTCTGAGTTGTTTCCTGTCCATCTGAATATAAAGGCCATCAGGACCTAGAGGCAAACATCATGTTGCTCTCTCAGTGTTCAGTGAAACAGGCACAAGCACCTGTATAATGACTCAAGCACAGACATTTGAACTGATTTAAATATACAGTATATAGGCAATCTTTGGAGATGGGGTGCATGATGAGTAATGAATTGATTTAAGAGTAATTATATTTCTTGCTATAGGAATACCTATTGTTTGCCTATGTAAGAGATAAAATACGCCATGTCAGGCAAACAACCTACAACTTGTAAACATGAGTTTTGCATCACTATTTTCTACTTTGTGTATTAGCTCAGATTCCATAAAAGAAGTCACGTGACCAAATTCAAAGAGTTAACTTTTCATAAATGCAAACAATATACTCATTTTGTTATAAATCTGTTGTAATTTGTTAGAAAAGCGCCTCATCGTTCAAGCAAGCATTCATTTGCAAATTTTTGAGTTTGTTCTGATTTTTAAAGGTTTTTGGAGGGCTTTCTCAAAAATAATCATATCTGCAGAAAATGTGAGCATTGGCTTCTGAAGGATTTGGCCCTAAACACACTGTGGGTGTTCATAAAAGTGGCTCTGCTGATGTCCTGAGTTCATGATAGCATCTGTGTGCAGAAACTGGAGTTCCCATTCTATCGGTTTAAGGCTTACAATAAATGGGAAATAAATCTTTTACTTGTGTTCTTAAAAAGAGTCATGCTACAGAAATGTCTTGTCTTGTTCTCACATATCAACTCCCTTTGGATGATTTATTCATCCTCCTTTTAATCTTCTGAAAACACAATTCAGCTTTCTTTCTTGTTCAGGGATCATGGTGGAACACTATCTGAGCTTTATCCTTACTTGGGACCCAATAGACCCCCGCTGCCCTCCTTGGTGCTGCCACTGCGGCCCCAGCAGCCCGCTGCGATGCTCATGCTTCTTTGAGTAGCCGTGCTGGCCCCTCGCTCTCGCTCCACTTCACATTGGCTCTGAGTCCTCTCAGTGCGGCCCGGCTGGCTGGGCGAGCCCGGCCCTGTTCCGCCAGGCTGTGAAGAAATGGTGCGGAATATGTGGTTTCGTTTGCGCAGAAAGTCCCCACCAGCGGCGTTCAAGCCAAAGCTGCCTTTGCGGAGGACCATGCGAGTACTAGCCGACTTGGCAGGTCGAGACCTCTGATTGTACTCCAGCTGGGACAGGTGAGAGGCGTACCCATCAGAAATAAACTGCAAAAGAAGATAGTAAGTCATTAAGAAATATTAGAGTAAACTTCATGTGCCGTATGAGAACCATACCTGACACTGGTGCTGCATTTTCTTTGTTGGTCGTCCGACTATGTAGATGTAGGATGGTGGGACCCCAAGAGAAGAGTACACAGAGATGTCCTTGGTGGAACCATATGCTGCAAAGATCCTCATATGGGCCTGGACAAAAAGAGGAATGTTACTTAGACAAAATTACATTTATAAATAAAACATGCAGTCCTTTTTTACCTCTGTGATCAGGGACTTGAGAAAGTTGGCTTTGTGTCGAAGAGGGTCATGAACCAGTCCATCACAAAAAGATACAATCCCATGAGGAAAGTTATGCTGAGAAAGCCAGGCTACAACTCGCTGCTTCTGCATATCAGGACGTCCTGTGACATATACTATCAGATACCCCAAATCCTGCCAGTACCTGCAAAACATATTTAAATTATTAATCCAAAAGTATTAATTATGTCTTCTTTAAACTTTTAACAGTTTAGTTTATGAGACAAATGTAAATGGATCAAGATGGCTGAAGACGGCTGTTAATTAGCAGCTTAAGCACACCAAGAAGGTAACATTACGTCTTCTGTATCAGTGTCATATAAACTAAACCAGTGTCTTTTGAAGTAGTTAGTACAATGTAATGTATGGGTTGCTTTTTAAAAAATATTTCCAGAGGAAATATGTAATTGACTTCTCAATTTGAATGCCTTATAATTATAACTATAATGACATAATATTATATAATGATCGGTTATAATGAGATGATTTATCTGCATCTTACCTCACCACATCCACTGCTCCAGCCCGAACCTTTGGGTCACTACCCATTATAGAAACACTGGCAGCAAATGATCCATCAATACTGAATACGACAAACTCTGTTCCCCGTGGGATGATGGTGAGATAGCTGTCTGCAAATGTGTGGTCTCCCCTGTTACAAAACCCAAAGAAGAAGACTAAAGAATATGATTATTAACAAGTAGCAGAACAGAAAGTAAACACCTACCTCACCACCATTTTGACAGGGTACACGCCAATGCCAAGTCTCTTGGAGTCAGGTATTACATAAGAGATACGTCCACTGCTGTTGGTGAGCTCAGTGTCAAAATAAACCCATTCTCCGGATGGAGGCTGGGTCATGATGTGAATGTCAATCTACAAGATACAGACATGAGTTTAAAAGTCAGAAAATGACAAGTGCTCATGTGTTTGTCACAGACCCCATGTGACATTAAACATCATTATAACTTCTGTATTTGGATAGATGAGTTACCTTCTCTCCTGTAAGAGTAACCATGTCTAGAGGGCCATACATAAATCGTCCCGTTACCATCTGGGGCCCGTCGTCTGAGTATACAGAATCATTAACTCTGTGGTTGGCTGTTACATTCTGTTAAATATAGAAAACAACAGACAATGATTTGGATTTCCTACAGTCAGTAAAGGCAATACATTATCTGGAACAAGATACATACCCGAATCTTAACATGAGTTCTTTTGCGAAGCCACTTTTCCCGAGGTTTTGAAGGAGTAAATTCAGACACCTCTTTTCCATCAAGCTCCAAAATGCTAGAGTTTTCATGTCTCATTATCTAAAAGCACAGCAACAAAACCATAGTAAAATATTTAAATTAAATAATAGTAAATTAAATAAGACAGCATTGCAGCACATGATGGTTAAGCATAGTGTCTTGTGTGTTTACCTGTCTTAGGAGAAAAGACACTACATCAGTTGACTCCCAGTAGGAGGCATGGAAGAGATGAGGCAGGGCCACTGTGGGAAACGCCGTCAGTGCATCAGGGCAGTACAGGGCATAGTCCATTCTCTTACTGCCCCACCAGCGTGAAGCAACTAAGCAAGCAAAAACAGAAACACCTTAACATGTTTAAAAGCACTAATGAACATATCTACATGAGGTACAATACAAGTTGAAAATCAGGGAATCTATTGTAGATCAGAAATAAGAACACTCAGGACACTCTAGATTCTAGTCTAAGAATGAAATAATATTCAGCAGAACTGCTTTAGAACACAAAGTGCATAGCTCAAAGAATAAGAGGGCTATAGCACTTGTATTGAGGATCTAATGGCTGTTTGTCAGCTGTAAGACAACTAAATCAGAGCAGTCAGGTAAGTGAAAACAAAGGAGAAGAGGTTATCTTTCTAATGTCTACTACAGCTCCAAGGCTACCTTGCTCTATGTTCTTCAGTACACCTGGTGATGGGGGGTTGGAGCTGATATCTGTCAGGTCACAGGTGACATCAGCAGGGTCAGAGGTCAGGTCCGAGGCAGGCTCCATGCCTGACTGTGACTCCACACCATTGTGTTTGAGGAACACTTGAGCAATTTTCTTGCGTAACTGAGGTGATGGTGTGCGCATTACTTTATGGTAGGGCAGGGCCAGATGAGTGAGCAGACTGGACCTTTTAGACTGGCTTACCTCAAGTGTGCTTGCTCAAGTAGGCAGATGAGAATATTGACATGTAAATGTACAGTCCTACACAACCTGCTTTACTCAACAAACAGGGAAGGGCCAACTTACTTGTGGCAATGTTGGATGCAGTATATGAGTCAGCTAAGCCTGACACCTGACTAGCAATGCTGGCCTCACTGGCTCTACGCGTGCAACGCAGGTGTGGCACCCCTGGTGATGGGCAAGGGCCGTCAGAGTATGAGTGAGAATGAAGCAAATCCACTAAAAAGAACAAACAAAAAGTTATTTGTAATTTAAAATGGTAACTATTTTGTTGAAAATAACAAACTTGATTTTTGTGTTACACCTATACAACAAAATATATGAACCACAAGGTTACTCCACACAGTACAGACGGAAATTAGCTGTAAAGCTAGAATCTGGTACAAGCATCTCTGCCATTGAGGCTAATGTTATTGTACATTGTCCTACCAAATAAATAAATAAATGAAATGAAATGACTCCACACAGTACTCACAGTCTATTTGGGGCTGTGTGACCTGCCAGTTAAGCACAGGCACTGGAATAGATGTCTCCGTGATGGCCCCATCCTGGAGGCGGTTGGCGACTCCACTCCCAGAATCCATCAGGAGCTGGGGATTACTCTGCACTGTTTCAGCTGCAGGTGCAATGAACAAAGACAAAATGTGGCAAATAAGATAGAAGTCAATATAAGATACTAGTCAATGCTACACAGATTCTGGTTACATTAATCAGCTTTCAATGAAAACCTCACCAAGCAGTGCTGAATGACCATCCCCCAGTGGAAAGCGCTGGTATCGTGGGATATTAAAGGGTGGGAGCAGGTAAAAGCGCTTATCCAGGAGGGGCTCCAGCCGCGACGCAGAGGGGTCAGCAGGATGAAACAGGTTATAAACCTGCTGACAGGCAGGGCGCAGGGCTGACACTAGACAGAGGCATGAACACAATACAAATATTTATACCCCGTTCCAAATGATTATGCAAATTGTGTTCAAGTGTCATAAAGGTAATTTTATTTTTGTTTTTCAGTGAAACTCATGGATGGTATTGTGTCTCAGGGCTCTTTGGATCAGTGAAATCAATCTCAGACACGTGTGCCAATTAGTTTGCCAGGTTAAAGGAAAAACTACTTAAGAAGGACACTCCACATTATTAAGCAGACCACCATTTTCAAGCAATATGGGAAAGAAAAAGGATCTCTCTAGTGCCGAAAAGCGTGAAATAGTTGAATACCTTGGACAAGGTATGAAAACCTTACATATTTCACAAAAACTTAAGCGTGATCATCATACTTTTAAGAGATTTGTAGATGATTCAGAGTACACATGGATTCGTGCAGATAAAGGCACAATGAGGAACGTTTCTGCCAGACAAATACATTGGATTAGGAGACCAGCTGCTAAAATGCCATTACAAAGCAGCAAACGGGTATTTGAAGCTACTGGTGCCTCTGGAGTCCCGCGAACATCAAGGTGTAGGATCCTCCAGAGGCTTACAGTTATGCATAAATCCTTAACCAAAGACTAATTTTCAAACAGTCTTGTTCCCCGATGAGTGCCATGCAACCCTGGATGGATGGAGTGGTGGATGGTTGGTGGAGGCCCACCATGTCCCAACAAGGCTGCGACATCAGCAAGGAGGTGACGGAGTCATGTTTTGGACTGGAATCATGGGGAGAGACCTGGTCAGCCTCTTTAGGGTCCCTGAAGGTGTGAAAATGACCTCTGCAAAGTATGTGGAGTTTCTGACTGACCACGTTCTCCCATGGTATAACAAAAGAACCGTGCTTTCCGCAGGAAAATCATCTTCATGCATAACAATGCATCATCTCATGCTGCAAGGAATACCTCTGCATCACTGTCTGCTATGGGCATAAAAGAAGAGAAACTCATGGTGTGGCCCCATCCTCCCCTGACCTGAACCCTATTGAGAACCTTTGTAGCGTCCTCAAGCGAAAGATCTATGAGGGCGGAAGACAGTTCACATCCAAACAGCAGCTCTGGGAGCCTATTCTGACATCCTGCAAAGAAATTCAAGCAGAAACTCTCCACAAACTCACAAGTTCAATGGATGCAAGAATTGTGAAGCTCCTATCAAATAAGATGATAAAATGTAACTTGACCTATTAAGATGTTTTGATTGAAATAGCTTTTGATTTCAGTAATATGCTCATGCTTCTAATTGAAGCACATTTTTAGTTCTTTACAACAATAACATGGTTTGAAACTCTGTTGTGGATAATAATTTAGAACAGTGCATTTTAAGTTTTTATTTTTGAAAAAAATACTGCTATCATTAGGAGGTTTGTTCAGTAACATTTGAATTGTATTCTAAAAAATAATGACTTGAAAATTATGATGACTCTTTTATATTGACATTTTGGCAAAACCAGAGAAAAGTATCATTTGCATAATAATTTGGAACTCAGTGTATTTTGTCTTCATGTTTAGACCTGATGACAACCAAATATATTGTGAAAAGTTGGAGAACCACTGCTTAAAGCTCTGGTGAGACTTTTTGTTGACTTTTCATACCTATAATTTGAAAACATTTATTTGAATCCATTATTTTGCCTAGCATTGTACAGAAGCTGAATAGAACAGCTGTGACAACACATTTTCATCCCCGAAGACTTAATTTTTTTGTGATCTCTGAGTTTCAAAGTTATTTGTCTTTCCGTTCTAAATCTTGCAAATAGTTTGAGGATCTGAGATCACAAACCCACCCTCTGAACCATGACACCTGCTATAATGCTTTTCTATTAACTGCTATAATGCTTTTCTATTGAACTTCATCCAGAAAAAGCTAGTCTACTAAATATACCTATACTGATTAGACTGTTTAACTATTAGTAAACCAAGACTAAACATGTCCATACCATCTAATGAGGGCACCACAGTCTTCCTCAGTGCAAGCACCAATCCCAGAGGAGACCCAAACAGGAAGAAGTCTGTCACCTCAAAGTCAAACTTCCCCAAAGATCCTCCCTCCAGCATAGTGCTGTTGCTGGAGCGTCGTGATCCCGTGTCCCCATGGAGAACACTGGAGTGAAGGCTGCTCACACACAAACACAGAGTTAGATGCTTTCACATATGCAAATTTGAAAGGTTTATTTCCGGCGGCCTAACCTGGAAAGAAAAGCCTGGTGGTGCTTGATGGTGTCAAGTTCATACGTGGAGGAGTCACTGCGTTTGCGAGGGAGCTGTTTCTTGGGATCATCTTGCCCTGAGCTTCGAGGAATGTCAATGTTGCTTCTGCTGAGATGTCGACTTCCTTCCAGAGTTGGTGAAGATGGAGAGATGCTGTTTATCACAATACCTGGAGACAAGAGTTCTGTGTCCTGAAAGACAGACATTAATTAATGGTTTGTTCATAAGATCCTTGATGATAGTGATATTCTTACCTGCACACTGATGGTACTGCCTCGTCTGCTGCTGTTCTGGCTTTCAGAGACAACTATTGAGCTACTGCAGAGAGCGTCGAAGCCCAAGATCCCGCCAACACAATCCCCAATAACACACACCTGCCAAACAGACAAGAAATACTTTCATGAAAAGATACTGAGCACTCATGCTTGACCATTTCTGTGTGCTACTCTTGCTCACTTGTCCAGTAAATGGAGCCCCCTCTAAAGACTTGATGAAGTCATTGTAAACCTGGTTGGCTCGCAAGATCACTGTGGCTACAGTGTCCTGGTACTGGGGGGCCGACGTTGCCAGCAGGGGCAGTGCGGCCAGTGGTATATGGTCCTGACTACTGGATAGACAGGATTCATCATAGCTGTAGGGGCTAAGGCTGACAAACAAACAAAATAGCAATAAAACAATAAAACACAGTAATGACCATCACAAAATCAGCCAAAAATATTTCCTTACTTTGAGACAAGAGAGAATGCCTCCACACAAATCGCAGGGCACGGAACTGCCCGAATGGCAATACGGCCCAGTGCTGTGGGGTAATGAACCCTCATGACCGTGTCAAAAGCTGCACTCAAAGTGTTGACATCTCCTTGTTTACTGTTCTGGTCCCCTGAGAATTAACCATAATATATTTTTTGCAATATGTTTCAAATTGTAAAAGGTATCTGGCTAAAAAAATGTATCATTAATCTTACCAGAGCCAGTATCCAGAATGTTTCCCCCATGAAGGACCAAAACAAGGACATGAATCTTGGATGCCTGAAGACACTGTTGAGATGAACAGTCCTGGATGATGCAAAAATAAGACATTTTATAGATTTATTCTATTTTAATGAATCAATATATTATCAAAATAAAGCATACATCTATTTGTGTCTCCTCATTACGTAGGACAGAATACTCCCCTCGTGAATCCTGATACAAGGTTTCTATGTGAACAAAAGAAGACAACATTAAATCACCAACAATTACCGTTACCTTACAGCTTCCTTACTAAGTGAAGTGCCCACCTTGTGCTTCATCCACCTCTATTGTTTCAATTTTATCCATCAGGTCATTTGAGCTCCACTTTGTAATCTCCTTGGGAAATATTTCTTCATTGTCAGAGAAGTCTTCTGTATGATTTAAAAAAAGATAAATGGGGGGATGAAAAGATAAAATTATGATATTATCTTTTAACATGATTTGTGAATTAAATCTAATTTAAAATATACTGCTTTATAAAACATACAGTAAATGATTAATCATTGTTCCATATTTAACTGAAGTAAAAAGTATTGTACACTGTGCTCATTGAGATTTACCATGTGCATCAAAAAATTCGTCATCTGTGCTGTCTTCTGAGTCACGAGCAATGCTTTGCATTCTCCATTCAGATATGCTTTGGTGTGAGGGACTTCCTGCGTGAAGAAAAGTGATACAGTACATACACAGTTTGCACATAGGATCAGATGTTTTTTCGCCTCTAAATAATAAAAAATATATCTTATAAAACATTTGACATTGTCTCTATTAAACCACAAAGAAAATGTGTACATGTGTAAAATGTGAAATATAACACAAACCTCCTCTCTTGGATGAGCGGTTGGAGGACCTGGAAGACGTCGACCACTGTTTAGTGAGTTCTCCTCTTGTTTCCAGTGATTCCACCACTTTAGTTGAGCCTCCCTCATTTTCAGAGGATGGTCCTGTTGTCCCTGCTCCCTGCTCCTGGTCTGGACTCAGAGAAGAGCCATTTGTCTCTGCTCCTCCCTCCTCATTCAGGCTGTATTGGCCCATCTTTTTAGCTAAGGCCAGCTGGGTCTCCAGTTCTAACAGCCTGATGTCCTCTATGGTCAGTCCATACCATTCATCCTGCCAGCACCACGCCTGTCTGTGGGCCCGCACCATCACTTTACGCAGACCTGAATCACAAACAACAGGTTTCATCAAATAGCACAAACACAATGATGAAAAAGAAAAAGAAGTAAATAAGGAAAAAGGCTTTGAAAGAGGCAGTGAACTCAAATTAGAGCAATAAAGCCCAAAGTGGCAGGAAATGGAGCCAGCCTGCAGTTTTATCTGTCTGATCTACAGGCTCTTTTCTCACTAAAACACAGCTCTCAACCATTAAACATGTTTTGATTTCTCACTGGTTCATCTCTCATAAGCTCATCACTTTTCATTAAAAATAATTAGTTACAAATTCTAGAAAGATATTTTAACAGCAATTATAAAGAAATGTTACACCTAAAACACTTACCAACATCATGTATAAAGCGTTCAATCTTGGACTGCATGCCCCAGTATCTGAATTCCACTTTGCAGAGCTTGTAGGCACACATGACTGGGTTCTGCCCTGGATTTTGGTTGATTTCTTCAATCCAGTCCTCGGATAGTGGCCCCCGTTTGGTCTTGACTGACTGATAGAGTTTAGGGTCCTCTTCCACTAAGTACTCATGTGGGGCAATGTAGTCCTTCACTATGTCTATGGGATCTGTTCAAAAGGAAACAAAGGGAAGTGTTTGTTAAGTCATAAGAAAGTGCATTGTCTTACTGTCTCTGTATGTTTTTGGTGATGTCTAAACTTACCTATTGTCCTTACTCTTTTCTCAGCAGAGGACAGATTGAAGACATCCACTTGATTTCCTGTGTCAGGTTTGTAATATGTTTCTATGTCTATTGAAAATTTCTCCACAAACGGACATGTGTATCTGAAAATCAAAAAACCAAATTGCTAAGTGAAATAAAAAACGGTTTTGGCTAGGTTATTGTAGTAATGGGATGTTATATCAGAAATAGTTTTACATGTGTCTGCCGACCGTTTCCATTTAGCCGTCAGAGCATTGAGTTATACTAGTTTTTGCAGTAATTATTTTTATTTTGCACTTTTGTTTACATTTTCAGTAATAATACAAAAATAAGGGCGTACCACCAACTTTCTGCACTATGAAAACAAGTGGAGAGAGATAGTGCTTTATATGTATGCTTACACATGCATATAAACACCTATGCACATATACCTATAAATAATGCAATGTTAATTAAAACTAGCTCAAGGACATTTTACTGGGTGATGACTGTACAAAATGAGTGTATTTTATAAGTAACTGTTGCGTTCTCACCGTGTGCGCGTGTATGGATAAGCGTTCCACGACTCCTCCTCCACTCGAAGGGCCGCCTGAGGCAAGATGGCACAGAACCAGGAGGGGATGTGCTTGCCGATGTGATAGACCTTGTGTGTGTACTGACCCGAACCTCCGGGCCCATCCTCATAAGGCTTGTTCTCCAGGATTTCCACACCACTGCCCTCACCGCAGCTCTCCTCTCTGCTCTTTTTCTGTAAAAACAAACCAAGACAAGAATTTGTGATGGGTTGTGGCTACATCATGGTCATAGCAAAATAAAGTCTAAGAAAGTCTATTTAGTCTTACAATGCACTCTGCAGTTATTTACAAAAGAATGGATTACACAACAGCCTCAAAAATGCTTGAGTTTACTTTTCCGAGTATCAGAGGTGATACCGTAATTTCACTTGCAACAGATGGTTACTCCTCCGACAACATCCAAATCCTTTTAAGAGTCTGCTCTGTCTAAGCTCGCAGCTGGTGGATGATATCAGTTTGTAAACATACTATGACTGTGTAATGAGCTATTCATGGTTGAGTGGAGTAAATAATTCAGTAACATTTATTATTTAACATTTCCTAAATTTAGCAGTCACAAATTATCTACTAATAAGAAGGCCCATAAATAAACTTTTTTGGTGCCAAGGGTAAGAAGGCCCCTTTGATAGAAAAAATAAGATGAGACTCTGGGGACAGAAACTGGATGAACCCATATGTTATAACCCCCACAACCAAAACCAGGATATATTATTTAAAGTATGACATGGCACCAACCACAACACTATAAGATTATCCAGTGTGCCATGTAATAAGAGTAGATTAGAATAAAGTATCCATGGACAAGCCAAGTCCCATTCATTCATCAATTTATGAATATATTCAAGGGACTAGATTTTCCCAACTTTCCTGGTCATATTGATTTAATTCTGAACAGGTCAGTCATGATGGAAAATCATAATATAATACATATAGAAGTTGAATTCATGTTGTAGTATTTTATGATTATTGATTATGATTGTGATGGAGGGCAGTGGACTATATAACTCTGTGGGAGATGTATTGTTTTTGGAAGAAATAACCAAATTTATCCATAAATGTTGAACCTTATTATTGTTTATTAGGGATTAACTCCACAAATTTTCTGTATCTTTTGTTAATTATTTACTTTGAGGGCTGTTGTGATGCCATGTGACTACTTTTTACTCACTATATTTGCATTTGTTGGAGCAGTTGGTATAGAGATCAGTGTGAATAATATGACAATGAACCATTTCTCCTGTTTGCTAAGAGCTGATTGAAAAGCAGTTTTATTCCTTTTACTGCAATGGACTAGAGGTCAAGGAACAGAACCATGTGAATACAGATGAGCCTGATCATTATTAACAGCAAGTGTAGGACGCTCCAGGTCAAGAATGAGACTTAAGATTGAATACAGAGGCCCTCTCAGCACTACTTGAGGGAGCTGATATCTATAATGACGGTCAAGGGAGGCAAACAGCTAGAAAATGTCTGTAATCAAGCAGGTAATGTAATTTAGGTGAGGAGCTAAGAGCCTCAAATTACCCTCTACAAGTCTGCATCTGTTCTCCAGTGGTACGGAGCAGAGATGGGGTTTAGTGCCAATGTCCCAGAGTCCACAGCCATAGAAGATGAAGTCAAGTACCAACTAGAGCATCTTAAGTATATGTAGTCCACCTTGCTTCATAATAGCTTCAACAAAATGCAATTGCAAGCTCTTGTCTGCTAAAGCAACATATTCCATCAGGTTTAACATAATCAAACTGTCTATGTGCAGTCCCGCTGTCAGCAATGTAACTACAGTAGGTCAGTCTCATGGGAATAACGTTCGATTTTTCTGTGTCAACTCAATACATCTGTGCACAGAGTATACTGCTGTGTATGCTGCTGAGGAGAGCACTTCACTTTTAAGGAGTCCGAAAAAAACACACAAAAAATCAATTGAAATCGAAGCTGCTTTTAGACTTTATCCACTGTGTTCTTTATTTTCAATATACAAAGATACAATTCTGCAAAAGCATTACTCACATTATTGCTCCTTGATTAAAAAGGTCAAATTCTAACTTAAGGAGGTGAAATTTGGACACACTTTCAGCATTGTTACCACAAACATTTCTTCTGAAACTTGTCAACCATGTGTCAGAACTCATCATATTATTTCACAAAAATAATTAATGTTTGAAAAATAAACCACAAAATCATCTGGCATGGTCAAGAAAAAATGATGAAAATGTTTGTTTGGGAACAACATGTTACAGATAGGTAGGAAATATAGCATAGTCTAGTATTAGTGGATCTGGTTCAGGAGCTTACTTTTACCAAACTTGCTTTCTATATGAGTGTGTCTCTAACATAATCTTCAGATTTGTATTATTTTTTAATTTTCTTATTTATTTATTTGTATTTTTCCCCTTGAATTGCCACTTTATTGTGGTAGGGGAGTTATAACAAGTGACTGTGACATCACCCAGTATAGTCAGGTCCCCACCCCGGGCCTGGGGTTGGAGCTCGAATGCGAGTGCCTGTGGAGCCCGGCTGGTGTGAGCATGCATTTAACCTTACAGCTCAGCCGCGGCATGTTGGAGTTCACCCCAGTGAACAAGAGGGTCGCATTTCTACAGGCCACATAGCAGAGCAGGGTACCCACCCAGTCTTCTTAGAGTCCATGGGTATGTACTAGATGTGCATTGACTGGGGACTCCGTTGTTTTGTCTTGGACACTCAGGTGAAGAAAGGAGAGGAGCTGTCAACCGATCACCACCTGACGGTGTGTTGAATCCACTGGCTGAAAAGGAAGCCGAACAGACCTAACAGAGCCAAGAGTCTGTTGGGAACGTCTGGTGGGGCCCTCTGTCAGCAGGGTCTTCAACTCACTCTTTCAGTGGAGCTTCTCCCAGATCCCAGGAGAGACTGGGGACAGTGAATCCGAGTGGACCATGTTCTCCACCTTTACTGTCAGTGTGAGTAAGTCTCTGGTGCCTGTCGTGGCGCCAATCCCCAAACCCAGTGGTGGATCCACTGGGTTTGGGGATTGGCGCCAGAAGTAAGGCATGCTGTTAGGCTGAATAAGGAGTCCTACCAAGTCTTGTTGGCTCAGACAGGCCAAGCTGGAGCTTGTGCAGTCGCGGAGGCAAAGACTCGGGGCTGGAAGGAGTTCGGGGAGGCCATGGAGGAGAAAGATTGGTTGATCTCAAAGAAATTCTGACGCCTTAGGAAAGAGAAACAGTGCTTCACCAACAGTGGGGGTGGAGAGCAGCTGATCACAACTGGAGACTTTGTCAGACGGTGGAAGGAATACTTTGAGGATCTCCTCGATCTCACCATCTTCTGAGGATGAAGCAGAGATTGAAGACTCAGAGGCAGACTTATCCAACACCCAAGCTGAAGTCACTGAGGTGGCTGGCAAGCTCCTCGGTGGCAAGGCTCTCGAGGTGGATGAGATCAGTCCAGAGTATCTCAAATCTGTGGATGTTGTGGGGGTGTCTTGCTTGATACGTCACTGCAACACTGTGTGGCGGTTGGGGACAGTACTTTTGGACTGGCAGACCAAGGTGGTGGTCCCTCTATTTAAGAAGGGGGATCAGAGGGTGAGTTTTAACTACAGGGGAATTACACTCCTCAGCCTCTCTGGTAATGTCTATTTCAGGGCACTGGAGAGGAGAATCCGATTGATAGTCGAACCTCGGATTCAGGAGGAGCAGTGTGTTTTTTTTGTCCTGGTCACAGAACACTGGACCAGCTCTATACTCTTTATCAGGTGCTCGAGAGTTCATGGGAGTTTACCCAACCAGTCCACACATGCTTTGTGGATCTGGAGAAAGCACTCGATCGTGTCCCTCATGGTGTCCTGTGAGGGTACTCTTGGGGTACGAGGTCCATGTTCCACCAGGAGAAGGCCTCGGGAAGGACATATTGAAGGCCTTGCTGCTCAAACAGCTGCCTCCACGACCTGGCCCGGCATAAAGCGGAAGAAAATGGATTGGTAGTGTCCAAGTAGAAATAGTATTCCTTGGGAAAACTGAGCAACACTTGTAGGGAAAAATGTGTACAAAAATATTGTTCTTATCCAGGTAGCAAAAACTAAAACCATTAATATGCACTCAATGTGAAATCACTAGAAGGGTTTACTTGGAACAGTGTGGTCTGCTCATGTTGAATGGTAATGTGTCTGATTCCTCTGAGGACCCAGTTCCTCCTGGGCTGCACTGGCCCTGAATAATTTATGTGATACCACAAGGTTAGCATCTATCTGGGTTGCACTCCTCAAAACTACAGTCTCACTTAAAGGTGGATCACCTCTCCTGTCTATGCTTTTCATTTAAGGTCAAGTGATCATAGAGGTTTTGTGACATAAAAAAGTGAAAACGAATTTGCAATGCAAGTAACATAAGGTAAAATGTTTGGTTCCTGATTAGGGCTCAATTGCTGTGCAAACAATCCTATTTCTTATTACTCAAATCAGTAAAAAAAAATTGACTAATCAATATTTTAAACATTAACTCTTAACTCAATGCACACTTCCGTGAGTGGAAATGTTGTTCATGGATTGTACCTTTTAGTTTGTAGAGTACATTAACCACTGTCTATTTGTGAAATCCTGCCTTCCCTCTAACAAAATAATAGTTTGAATAATCAGGATTGCAGTTATGATTTAAGTGATCATGATTATTATGGTAATATCTAAATTGATCAGCCCTACTCCACTTTCACAACAGAGACAAATGATTATGCCAGCTTTTAGCACTGATGGCGATGACACTAAAAAGCTGAACAGACAAAGAACATGACACTGGATATTCGCTGCTGCAAGCTATACTGCTAAAAATATTTAAAACTATTTTGGTGAAAATCATTATCTGTTTGCCTGGGATCCAGAGTACATACTTCTTCAATACTTTACAAAGATGTAAGACTGGTCACCGCACCAATCTGTATAAAAATACAGAGAGATATCATTCTGGATTTGCCAGGCAAATTATCTGTCAGTGCTGTACAAATACATTATGATGCTCTTTAAAGCATTTGTAATGTTAGGATCAATTGACACAAGTAAAGTACACACAGTTTTGTTCTGGTGGTGTATTACATGAATATGAACATGTTGAGATATATTCTGCTGTAAAATTTTCAACAGTAACCTCAAGGAAACAAACTGCTCATTTGAACTTCCAAAACACATAACAACAGCAGATAGAAGTCTGTTTCTGCTTGGAAACAACTGTTATGAAATCAAATATAATCCACATGGCATATGGAGCACCAGCTGGCTTGTAGAACAACACAGGATCACTGACCCTTTCTCTGGTCCTCTTGTTCTAGTACAGTATGACACTATCAACTCTTGACCTACTCGGATCCACACAACGCTTCCAATTAAACGTACATCCTGCACAAATTATCCCAAGTATGACATTATAAGAATAAAACCACCTACCTGGATCATGTAGAGCTGCGCGATGCGGTACTCCTCCACGCTCATGGGCATGGGGATGCGATATTCCTTTATCAGCATGGTTTGTCTTTATGTGTGGATCCACACTGGGCGGAGTACAAGAGGAGCCTGATGGTTCAATTCACAACTCGACAAACATGGTCAAAACGATGGACAGGAGTCATTGGTGTCCACACCTAAAAAGATGATACAACAGTGGGTTTTTAAAGGTTAGTTTCCAACAGAATGAATGAATCACGGTGGAAAACATTGCTTCAAGGATTAACCCCTCCTTTTCTGATCCAAGTACAAGACAACACTTCCTGTGTATGTCCTCCAGCCCACTCGATCTATTACCAGGTAATCCACTGGCCTCGCTCAAATCCTCCGCCAACCTAAATCCCTGCTCTGACAGTCTGCACACCTACGCTTATTGATACTACACTGTCACCTTATGAATGAAATCAACTACTTTAATTCAAAGATAAACTTGTTAAAGTGAGATTTCTCTTGAGAGCAACAACTGACCCAAGACTGGGCTCACATGACAGCAATGACTTAATATAAGGCACATTAAGAGTGATGGCAACACTGTGCAAGTCAAATTGTGTGACACTGGAATACTCTAGACATCCAACAAAGGTCTGAGAGATTTGTTCTCAAATCAAGTCTGCAATATTTCGAGGAACATAATTTCCTCTAAAGCAGCAAAATATCTGTTAAATGTATATAAACCTGGTAACTCTGCAGTTTACACTTCTACAAACATGTTCTTAAATGCACACTTCCTGTATTAGTTAAGCAGTTCAGTTTTCAGTTTCCTCTGAAACTTTAAATGCTTCTTGACAAGTTAAACAGAAGTGAAAAGAATCTCAAAACCAAACTAAACTGAACTGCTGAAAATTTTGAATTTTACAACAATTGCATTGCTTGAAAATGTTATTTCTCCAAAGATCCTGGAATATGTATGAATATTTTATTTTTTTATGTTAATTTTTTTTATTTATTTACACCAAAGTTTGTAAAAAATGACTGCAAATGTTATGTGCAATGGGGTGAAGGTCTGTGTTAAACTTAATTTTGTGCACTTACTATCTGCACTAAGCTATAGCATGTACAAGGCAGCAGACCCATTGGTATAATTAAGAGAGAGACAGTTATATATAAGAATGGGTATCATATTTCTGTGTATGTAACAAAAGTGTGTGTGTGCATGCGTGCGTGCGTGTGTGTGTGTTATCCAGCACATTCATAATGCATGGCCTTCAGCCACTTAAGCCACAGGTTTTAGTGAAGTTTTTATAAGATCAGCACTCAAAACCAAAACATTTACCTGCTCCTGCTACACTCTAGCTTGTTGTGGTTACATGTACTGAACAAAATATACAATTCATATCATGTGAATAAAATAAGCCAATTCCCAACAAAAAGACACAATAAGGAAGCCTTCATGGTAGACGTGTTATAATAGTAGATTTAAATAGTCTGTATCACTGCTATTTTTTACCACTAAAATATACTATCATAACCAGCAACTTTGAAAAAAGGGAAATCAAAGCGTTAGAAGCACAATGTGAAGGTTTCAGAAGCACTTGAAATTGAAAGTGTGCTACTTCATGGTTTACACAAAAAAATCCAATTTAGGTTGTAGTATCCAAAAAGCTGCAGTTGTAAAGAAAGATCCAAATTAGGATATTGTCAGTGGAGCCTATTATTAAAGTGACAAAAACAAAGCTCTGTGACACTAATAGGGCGGCAGTTCTGACACAAATATAACATCCTGATAAATGTGGTGTCTTGGGCAGAACAGAAATAAACCAGCTGACATCAGGGTGATGCAGCCAGCAGGATTTTTTTGAGACTTCCTCCAGAGACAGTTATAATGTGTGTGTGTGTGTTGTTTTTTTTTAATGAAATGTTCAGATTTAGAAAATATAAATAATCATAAATCCTTTCCTTATCTAAGAATGTCTTACAACAGCAGTAGCTATTTAAAAATCTTACATGTTACAAGCCATTTGATCATACCATATTATTTAGCAAAGATCAATGATAGTAATGGTGTCTTATTCTGCCTGTTCTTGACAGGACCTGGTTGACTGCTGTAAACTAATATAATAGACTTATATCAAGAGTCAAATACATTATAAATTATGTATTTTAACAAAAGTAGAGTGAGATAGCTGAGCATTAGGGTAGGCCTATTTGAGCTTGCATTTGTAGTGCCAGTGTATTTTTATAATCAACAGCATGGAAATAATTAAATATGGTGAAGTGTATGTTTCATATACAAGCCATTGTGTATCCATCATAAATCAGTCAGTCTTTGTTGTCCATTTAAAGCTAACACACAGATTTATACACTTAATGAACCGCACGAAGGCTCCTGTCGTGTACAAACCACCTGCAGATCCCATCAGCCCTCCATCTGTACCGCCACTTCTTTTTTGAGCAGGTGAATCTAGCTGCTGTATTCCTTCATTTCCATCACCTTGCACCTTTCTAAAGGATGCTCCCATGTTTGACAGAAAGGGTGTTTACCTGACAGATGACAAGAGCTCAGCACAACCACCCAGCCCATGCACCAGGCTCAGGAACTGTCACTGCAGATTGTTTTCCCGCATTTGCAGTCCATGCACCTTCCCCAGCATCCTCCATGTCTCCTCTGCGTGCCTTCTCAAAAAACACCTTGCTGGCCTCTTTTAAATGAACCAGTGCCAGGGTGCTTAAAACCTTACTGCGAAATTGGAGAAGATATTGATTCGACCCCCGTGGCTTTACCTCGCTTCTACCAGCAGGCACCTCTTTCCATATTTTCTCTTCTCGCTCCCTGTCTCCTCCTCCTCTGTACTGAGGAAGCTTTGTCACCATGGAGACGGATGAGGCTGCAGCCTGATTCGCAGGGTATGTTGTGATGCAGCAAGTCACTGGTGCAGCCCACTAGATTGATTGTCTTCTCCGTCTTTCTCTGTTCCAGCACTTGGTTATTTCTCATTAAAAGGAACCAGATTTTACACCAGTAGGTTTATATACAAACCTACTGGTGTTAATGTAGTAGATACTGGGACGTTACTACAAATAAAGTCCTAAATGCCGGACTGCAAGCAAGCGAAGGCATACTGTATAGTCACAAGGAAAACATGAATCACCGTCCACTGAGCCCCCGATCACCTGCTCTGATTATTATTCATTTATTTGTCAGGTGTCGTGACCAGTGCTCCCTTTAGTCTGTATTTTGCTGTTTGCCCACCACATTTAAATGACCCAGCTGAGCCTCTCCACCCAGGCCGCACATTTGAGTAGAGAATTATCCAAAATAATGTGATATTCTTATTTTACAGACAGATGCATTTGCCATATTTTAAGGTTCCTAAATCTCATGTAGGTAACCTAACTCAAAACTCCATTGTTTGAATGCTGCACACAATATGGAAAATGAAAATAACTAGGCTTACACTGTACATCCATACACATGTTGCACCCTTTTTATAATGTGCAGGTGGATTTGAAGGATCTCAGCTAAGCATAAGAGGATTTTATGCTATGCCACTCAAGCTCCATTTCAAACAAGATTTAGCGTCCAATGTTTAGGTGTTTTTTACTTGGATAAAACAAGGAAAGGCATTTAAAACATTCATAAATGGGCAAGATTCATCTGGATTACATCAGGTGTCAGTGGGGCAGAAGAATCTGAATGAGCTATAGCTGCGTGCTGTCCCTCCGCCCTAAGCTCTGAGTATTATCGGCGTGTATGTACAGTACATCCTCCAAATGAAATGACTTGTTGATGGCTGCCCAGCCCACAGCAGACACACTCTGCCTGATCATCAGCAGAGCACAGCTATAACAGAATTAAGTCTCTACTCGTTTGTACCACACACAGCTCCAAACATCTGCTCCAGTGTGCACTGTTAATTTGTTATCTTGTCAAGGCCAGCTCCCTGCACCCGTGATGCTGCTCAAACATTCTGCACATGTCAAACAGCAGACGCCCTCACAGGTTGTAGTGAGGCTGGTGGTATTTGCAAAGATGTGACACTGGCACTGAACAGGAGCCTGCTGGCATTGCCAGTGTAAAGAGTGTCTATATTTAAAACAAAAACACACCACCATCAATCAAGGCACAACACCAAGGGTCCATTTTCAGACAGTAATGGCTCCTTTAAGACCATCCTATCAGTGTGAGGCTTAAATCTATCTCATATAATCACGTTTTTCAATTTAATTTTGTCTTCTATCTAAAACGAATACAAGTATGATAAAATATTTATTTCATGAACATAACAAGACAGACTTTTAATCAGTGCCATTTAATACAAGAGAAATTCAGTTTCTACTCCAAACCATATGCTTTGCTGACAGAGGATTGGCTCCTAACGTCTCGATAAAAAAAAAAACATCACTAACTACTTGAAACAATTGGGTCTCGACTGAAGTAAGAGTTGATCAATTGCACAGCCCTAGGTCATTTTAACGGAACTTAACACTCATTTTCATGCCTTCACAATATATTACAGTCTATTATCCGCAGATGTGGCAGGAGGACCCATATTTATAACAGGAGCTGTGAAGTGATTTTAAATATATAAATATTATTTGGGGAAAAGCTAATCATTCATTCCCTCAACAACATGAGCAAAGTGACACCTTCACGTGAAATGTGCTTAACACATCTGTTTTGGCATGTTCTGCTTTCCATTGTGAGAAGCCCCTCATTCAATATGAGTGGCAGTGGGTTATTCTGCTTGTAAAGAGTCAATACAGTAATAAGACCTTTATTGTATGTTCCCAGCTGTCACTGAAACACAACATGAAAAGAGGCGTGGGCAGCGAATGAGAGTGAACCGGGTCCTGACGTGAACGCTCCATGATGAGAAAGGACAGTCTATTTTTAGCTCTGGGCTGCAAAGGGTGGGGGCAATGTGATGGGGGTGGTAAGCCAACAGCAGTGGTATACCAGTAACGTTACGAGGGAGGCTTCTCAAAAGAATCTAATTTGTTGAGGGTCTTTTTTTTTAATCCAAAGGCGAGACAAAAGCTAAAAGGAAAGTTACTCTGTAAATGAATCATATTGATTACACTGTTGCCCACTGATCAGTTTTATTTTTAGACATATTTCTAGATTTATTGTTGATATAGTTGAAATAACTTATTGTTGCTATCTCTCCAAACCCATTATTGATAAAATGTTGTATTCCATGTTGTATAATGAACAACTGAGTACATAGCATAACCATAAATGTACAACTGTGTGAATGTTTCAGGTATTTATTTAGGAATTTGATTAACCACATGCTAAAACTCAATCTATTCTTGTTGTTATAAAAGCGCTCAGTATAATAGCAATTACAATTTGAAAAGCAACTCTCTGCTCTATGCTACAACCATTCAAATCTAATTCTATTTTTCTATTTCTTAATTTTACTCCTGGACACCAAGTGGACTGAATTATGCCTTTCATTATGCTCCAAACTGATTACATTTAAATAACAGTGAAGCTAAGTAGCATTGGGGGCAAGAGAATCCATAGCCATGCATAATGTGTAAATGTTTAATGTGTGCACAATGCATCACTGGATATGGACAAAGACAAGGTATTGTTAATTAGACTGTGTGTTGAGTGCAACCGTAAAGCATAATGTAACCGTACCTTTCTGTCTTACACCACCTCGGAAGCAGCTGGGACCATAATCCTGCCTGTTAAAGATGCATATGAATCTAAATTTAAAACAAAGGAATGCCAACTGAAAAGGCCTTGTATGCATGTTATTCCACAAGAGAGCATCACATGTGCACGGGTGAGTAACAGAGTGAGAAAGAGAAAGTGGTAGACTGTGAATAGTAGTGTCGTCTATTTATGTGCTCGTCTTTGAGTCGAGAAGTGGCTTAGTGGTTTAGTGACGGAGCAGGGACACGGACACAGCTAGATACAACTATAAGTGCCATTCATTCACTCCTACGTCTCTAGCCTCCTCCTACCACATCGGCCTGAATGCAGAAGGGGGCTGGAATTCCTCTGTTTACACTGCTAAAAATAGATTTCACACACACTCTCTGACGTGACAAGCCCCCCTCCCACCTTTCTCTTGGCTCCTTCTTTCAGAATGAGCTTGGCTGTTAAGGGCATGCATCTCTTTGCTTGCTGGCATGCTGTCTCCACCTTGAACTTGGGCTGTTTTAACTTCAAATGAGGAAAGGAAGTGGAGGACTAAGACAGACATACATGAGAAGATGGTACAAAATAAACTGTGGGATTGGATAAGGTGGCCAGACACAGCAGAGCACCGGGGGAGGGGGTGAAGAGGAGGAAATAAAGCCTGCAAGGAGCCAGGAGGGGAGCAGCAATCAATACTATGACTCATTCTTTCTGCAGTGCTACTTCCGAACAACATTCATTAAAAGCAAACCTAATCATTTTGGCCAGATAATCAGATCCTGTGGGGCGACATTTTCTCTCAATAGCAAAGACATTACATTCATGCATAATGAAGCTTGGATGGCACAAACAAGCCAAAAAAAGCACTAAAAGCCAATAAACTTAAGCTCCACCCAAAATGTTAAGTATTTAAACATAATGAATATGAAAGGATACTAACTAAGTGATGATAATAATAATAATAATAATGATAATAATAATAATAATAATAATAATAATAATAATAATCACCATCATCATCATCATCATCATCATCATCATCATCACTGCTACTACTTTTTACTACTATTTCTGGTATTCTGCAGCCTTTGTAAATTTATGCATTTCTGTTGAACAAGACAAGATGACACGAACACATGAAGAAGACTGCGTCCCCTCACGAGGATGAAGAAATGCAATAAAGTAAAGCCAAACAATGCCTTATACATGGTAATAATACTGTTAGATGTTAGTACTGTTCTCGATCCATGACAGCTCTCACACGTCTCGTTTTCTTGGTTGTGTTCAGACCACAGCAGAGCACCATCCACTCACCTGCTCCTCCGCCGGATGGATCTGTCCCGCGGTCGCTGCTCCTGGTTCAACTTGTGTTATCCGACATTTTTTCAGGTTCCCAAACAGACTCTGCTTTTATCAAAAACCTCCGAAAAGATCAGTCGGTTGCAGGAGTGTTTCGCGGAGTGTTTCCCGGTGTTCGTGTGCTGCAGATGGAGCGCTGTCACTCCTCTGTCCCCGCGCTCACAGCTCCGTGTGACCGCCTGCCTGTCCCGCTACACCGCGACATGGCTCCCCCTCTCCGTGAGCCCTGGCAGACCGTCCGGTGCGCCCGGTGTCCAGCCAGTGACGATATGAACACGTTAGAACTAAACATATTATTTGAGACTTGAGACGAAATAATAGCGCCCCCTGTGGATCTGTGTGGGCCACAGGAGCGCGCTTCAAACGCACATAGAGCCGTATGCACTGTGAATATTTATTCAACACAATGTTATATAATAGTACCATCATGTTTACTTGTTGTGCAATAACAGTATAATAGTTTCATTTAAATTATGTCCTATTAATAATCTGACTTTATTTTACAAAAGATGCAAAGCAGTCCATGCACAAGCATCAATAACAAAAGATAGTGGCGTCAAAAGTGCATGTGCTGCTTGTGGATTAAAGCACTTGAGGAATGTTTCATGGAATGTACATAAACAATAGTAAAAGCAACAACCATTAAAAGGAAACATAAAATGGAAAAATCAGTGGAATTTGTACAATAAAAAAGCAAAATACTTGACAAAATCATAATGGCAGTGACATTGTTCCAAAAGGTTTGAAATTTACAGTGAAATGGCTATGAAACGTGTTATCATGAAAATATGAACATATTAAAATTCCAGTGACACGAGTATGTTACATTAGACTTCAAGGCCATATAAAATACGGTCCAAAAATATATTTTAAACATAAAAAATCCCAGAGTAAAATGTATAAAAATGGCTTATTATACAGACTGACATTCAATTTTGAAAAAAATAAGACATTAAAAGGAACAGTATGTAACTTTCTGGAGGTGGGACATCACCTGCATGATTCCATGGAAACAGAACATTAAAACCATTTATCATGGAGATGTGGTTTGTGCCATACAGTGGAAGATTATATCCAAAGGACCACTTTTCCAAGGAAACAAGTAGGAAGAGGCTATCAAGCCCACTTACAGCTGCGCTCATGTTTTTCTATGTTTTTCAGAGGAATAGAAACAACCAAAAGGCAAAAAACAAAAGCATGTTTTTCTTTTAGTCCACTTTTTGCTGAAAAAGTTACATACTGCATCTTTAAACTGTCACATCCATATTATATTTTGAAAAGTGCCAGTGTTATAAGTTGGACGAAGAACGAAGAACATGGAATCTCTTAAGAGTCATACGAAGAGATCCCAGCTCCCGGTTCAGTCTCTCTAGACGATTCTCCAAGGCCACCTACAGAGTTCATGCACATGTTCATTTTTTAATTGGCAGAAGACTACACAGATGGCAAAAGAAAAGTTCTAAACATGTATTCTACACTTACCTCATCTATCCTTGTTTGTAGGCTCTGCCTGCCTGTTCCAGGCATTCGACTCAATGCTGCCTCAATCTGCCCAAAAGATCATATTTTTGTTATTGTGCAATTTTTCCATCATGTGGTCGATCCTTTTTTGTTTTATTTTAAAACATATTTGATTTTAGAAAAAAAGATTGCAGATATATTTAGACATAGAGGGACAGTGTTGATTATTCTCTCATAACAGTTCCCACCTGCTGTTTTTCCTGTGTGAGCTCATCAAACAGCCTCTCAGCCTCAGACAGGGACAGCCGTCTGTCCAAATGGGGTGATCCTGTGTCCTCGTCCCGGGCACTGCTCCACCGCTCATCCCAGTCCAGCTGGCGGTTTACTTCAAGAGGCTGCACATTACCTGGGGAATCTGATGGATGTTGTCCTAATAAGCACAACATTTAGAGACAAATATTAATAGTAACCAATATTAATTTGCATGTACAAGTAACATATTATATTGTAAAGTATATTTTTACCATGATCAGTATCTGCTGATGGGAAGAGAAGCTTTTTCCTGGGGCTGCTACAACAGAAAATTTGCAGTAAATGGCAATCCAGTGACCAGTTTCTTGTCACTCCATTTATTTAGTAATTCTTCATTCAGGAAAGTTCTATTGAGGTATACGCTACAGATATATTTTTCAAGGACACCCTGACCAAGAAGCATCAGCAACACCACCCAAAGACATAACCAAAAGTCACCACCAGGATTGAAATAAACAAATACAAATGCCTAAGAGCAGCCCCTTACATAATGAATAATAACTGCACTGTTTAAAAGTAGGACTCTCTAAGCATGAATCATGCTTTATACTGCTGTAATGACTCACAATTTTACTTTTTTTTTCTGTGTAGTAAAACAACTTTACATAACATAACATGGAGTTCAGCAGTGTTAACTAGCGTGTAAATAACTTCTAGTAATGTTTTTATCAGTTGAAATTGGCAAAAGGTTAAAACAACAACAATAATTGTTACATATTTGAGTTTACCTGTGCTGAAAATGTTCCTCTCTGGGCATCAAGTGACCAAAAGCAGTAGAGAAGTTCTCAGTAGGGCAGCGTTTTGGACTGGATTTTGCAGACAAGGGCATAAGTAGAGTCTCTCTTTTTGCTAGATGAAAAATAGTGATGTTGTAAAAAAAAAAATATATATATATATATATTTTCAATTTCTTATTGTTAGATTTTACCAACATTTTAAGAATGGTGTTTGATTAAATACATACAGGGTGTATTTGGGAGTGGCATATTGCGTTGAGCTGGAGGAGGCAAAGAGGATGACCTATGGCTCTCTGGAGACAGACTTCTCTGAAGAACTCTGACTCTGTCTTTTTCCACTCGTTTCTGCGGTTTAGCCAAATCCTGAAGGATGTCCTGCTCTTGTATTGGCACTTTGAGTCTTCGCTCCACAAATCCAACAGTGGACTTTGAATTTTCCACCCCTGTATAAAAAGACTGAGATTATTTCTGTAACATGTTTGTTGCATGGATGTATTAGCAGGAACCTTAATGGTCTAAAGCAATCACTGAAAACATGCTTTTTTAAAACAAAATTGCAGATATGCCTTTTGTTTGTTGAAACACAGGACTGTTTAATTTACAGTATTTCTTCCCCTTTAATTTGAGAACTACTTAGTATCACAATAGTATGTGCTGCTTTGCATTTCTTACAAGGTGCACGACTTTGAGTGGCTTGGGTCTCCTCCAGTTCAATTAGGGCTCTCATCACGGGGGTAATAAAACTTGAGCCTGTTTTTCGGGAAACGTCTTGAAGTCTCAACTGTGGCTGGGGTGGTGCACAATCTGGGCTATTTCAAAAATGTAAAATGTTAATATATTGATAAATTAAATGAAAACTTTAATTTGATTAGTGTCATGTTAAACAAAGTAATAATAATACTTACTTCCAACTTCCACCAGTTGTAATATCAACAGGATTCTCATTTCCTGATGATAAATAATCACACTTCTTATATGTAGATTTTGTTGATTGTTTTGCTGCGAGTGACTTTGTCCCATCATTCATCTGTTCAATTGGAGAATGTGAGAAAGTGTGTATGACATCTGGCTGAGCATTCCTTTTAGTTGGTGATAGAAGCAGATCAGGGTGGTGAAATAGGCTGCACAAAAGTACACAAAAGGTACAGGTCAAAGAAATATTTTTTCAACAAACTTCACACAGGTATTGGATGCTGGCATACCCGGCTCCAGAGGGGAGTGTGTTGTTGTGCAAAGAAAAACGGACTCTAGCCTGGTTCTCATGGTCAAGTTGTTTCACCTGTGACTCCAGCTTAGAAATGATTCTAGTCAATTGAAACAAAGATAATAAGCATAAGCAAATTAAAAGCAAAGCATAACATTTGATTATCTCACCTCTTTAGTTCAGATATCTGGCCATGGGCATCAACAAGCTTGGTCTCTGTTGAGGCCAGGTTGCTCTATGCATAATGAACAAGTAGAAGAAAAAGTATATTAATAATTGAAGATGACCAAGGTGTAATAATTATAAAGTAAGTACCTTCAGGTCCTCATACTTTTTCACCAGGGAATCATATTCTACCAGTAGCTGAGAGATGTGTACATATTTAAAGAATGGTTAATCAATGTAACGGTGAAACTACATTATAGTCTTAGATAGCTTGACACTCACATCTTGAAGCATCTTGTACTCTGTCTCCCTCTTTGTCTTATTTTCATCTGCCTCTCTTTCTGCCTTCTGTGCCGCCTCTTCCAGCTGCTTTATTCGGCTCTTCAGTTTAGCTGCTATTGTGTCTCTTTCTTTGGCTGAGCGCTTGTTTTCCTCCAGCCTCTTCTGCAAAGACTTCATAGTGGCACCAGCTACAGCATGCTGCTCAGACCATTCAGTCTATAGCAGTGAAGTAAAAGAAAAATGGATGGTGAATGTACAATTTCCAGAATACAAAGGCCTACAAAATAATAGTTGGTATTTAAAACAATAACATACAATTTTTTTCTCCAGAGAACTGTTATTTGTCTCAAGTTCTTGAATGCGACTTGTTGCGTCAGCCAAAGCCTTCTCCAGATGTTGGCATCTACCAGTAATATCACAAATTATAAAAACAGCATACACTAAAATGTTGTATATAACTTAAGAATGTACAGTGAAGATATCAACACACCTTTCTGAGAGTGCCAGGTTGCTTTTTTCAATGTCCTTGGGTAAATCTTTGAGTCTAAGTTTGTCTAGAAGATTTTGGATCTCAGATTCATAGTAGGCTTTTAGATCAGCCACATGTCTTGAGTGTTTCTCTCTCAGGTTCTGTCTTAGTCTAGAGGGACAAAAGTTGAAAATTTGTGTAATTCTTCACTTATCAACATATATTGCTGGTTGTGTGTCAATCTCTGATTTACTTGGATGTATTGCTGGGTACTCTATCGGCCAATTTAATACTTAATACAAATGATTTTTGTTATAACACAAGAAGTTAATGGCTCTAGTCACTAATAGAAATCATCGGGGGAAACGCTTGTGAATTTACTTTTTTTGATATTTTATGGCAAAGTTCAATATCACTCTGGGAAATGTTGCTATAGTCCCCCATCTGGCAGTATGACATCATCACATTTTAGAAAACCACCAATTTGTGCAAAGTAGAAAATTCAATATGGTGGGTTCCTATACTCACAACGAAAGGAAGACAGGATCCTCAACTGAACAAGACCCCTCTGTCTGGTGTGTTGGTTCACTCTGGACAGGAGCTTGGTGCTGAAAAGAATTGTGCGGGGCAGGCAGTGGAAAAAGACCCCATTGGTCGTGCATCTTCGGAGTTGAACGTCGAGCTGCACAAATACTGGAGGCATCAGAGGTATAGTCCACTTCCCCAGGATTATGACTGTCAGGTGTTAGGGGGGTTTCAGCTCTGAGGCCAGGATGAGACGGTGTAGAAAAAGAAGGGCTGCTGAAGTGAGAGGGAGATGTGAAGCCAGAGGTACGATCCGAGTGTCGAGTGGTAACAGTGGGGTCTAATGTCAGCACCTATGTCACAAAAATATAACTTTGACATAAAACCTTTACTTGGTACAAAGACCACCACTGGACTTATTAACATACTTGTGGTTGTGGAAACAAAGAGATGGATTTACAAGAACCATCCCTGTCTGCACGTTTGAAATCTGTTTCTTGTTTGTTACAGTAAATCTCCTTCAGAGACAGTTGAGACGGCTGACAAGGTGTCTAAGGAAAGAGGCAGAAAACTTAAATCTACACTGAGCATTTACGTACACAGAATAAGTGTGTTTATTTTATTTTTAACTGAACTGAACAGTTGCAGTAAATGACAATCCATCAATGTAAAAAAAACAACATTATTCTTTCAAAGAAGATTTCACATTTATAACTTACAGAACCCATGGATGAATCTTTCAAAAGGTGTACACCACTGTCGAAGCTGTCCGGTAGAGGGTGATACAGATCATTCTCATGCAGTCGCCAATAGGTCAGACCTATCAAGAAAGAAATTTGTATTGCAAAATGAATGTAATAAAAAGAAAATACGTGTCACAGAATTGCAAATTTGGTGCCTAGTTGTTGATAAATAGGTTACCTGAGGCCTCAGAAATGAGACTATCGCTCCTTTTGAGACCATAAGAAAGCCCACCTGGTTGATTCTAAAATCCAAAATAGATGGACACATTAAAGGAAAGAGGGCAAAGTACTGTAGATAATCTTTTGACTTAATACCTGGTCTAGAGACTCTGTACTCTTAAATTGGATTAGCTGGTGGGATTCCACATGTTTGTTGTGTAGCTCCTCATTTTCTGGAGTCATCATTGGCAATGGCCCTGCCTTGTTTCTCTTAGGTCTAAGTTTGTTCATCTGCACCCAGGAGGTAAGTTGCTGGTTAGAGCTAAAATCATAAAACAAATATGAATTAAACAGCTGAAAGTTTTGGGATTTACATGCATTTTCAAATCATACCTAGAAGTTAGCTGCTGGTTAATTTGTTGGCTCACTCTCTCAAGTCCAGTTTTTTTTGTACTTGAATATTTCTGCTGACATTCATTAACATATGACGTTTTGTCTTCAGTGTTTAGGGACATGGGAAGTTTCTTTTGACTGACATTGGCATCAGAAGTGTCAATATCGGCTTCCCATGGAAACATAGTCCCATAACCACTACTGAGCACTGTGTTAGCTGGTTCGTTTGTTGTGACTTCTCCAACCACCAGGTTGCCAGTTGAGCAGTGAGTACTGACTGGGGGCAATGCATGATCCCCCGTGTTAGCCTTAGGAACTGTAGAAAACTCTTTATGAGGCTGAAAACTACCCTGGCGGTTTTGGATTTGAACAAGAGCTTTAATTTCATCCTGAATTAACTGAAAACAGATAACAAATTATTCAAGTATACATTTATATTAAGTATTAGTTATTATCACAGTTTTCTCATGCAGTTGCAGCATGCTAGGCTTACCTGAATTTGGCACTGGTATTGTTCTTGCTGAGCAAGTATTTGCTCTTGGTATTGCTTTTCAACAAGCTGAAAAAGATGTAACCACCGTCCCTGTTGAGAAAATGTAACAACCATAGTACATAAGTACATCATTCCAATGAGCATTTAACCTGCTACTAATTTGATACAAGACATTAAACAAAATCTGCAGCAAAACACCAAACATTTTTTTTTTTGTCAGGGCACCTCGCAATCCTTCCAGATCTCAGGGTTTGTTTCTCCACTGCTTCGTATTTCCTGCACCAGGGCTCTTAAGGTCTCAATGGAGCTTGGATTTATAAAGGGAAGATTCTTCCCATGTCCAAATACTTCAGGACTCAGACAGATGTCCCTATAATAAAATAAATTAAAAAAAAATACAGTTAGCATTATTCTTTATAGGGTCTATTATATTTAATCTATTTTGAGTTGGTCATTGTCCATTTAGCATACTGCCAAACTGGTTACAAAGTGGCTTAAGGATAACAAAGCCAATGTGGACATTACAAAGTCCTGATCTCAATCCTATTGAAAATGTATGGACAGACCTGAAAAGGCATGTGTGAGCAAGGCGGCCTATAAACTCAGTTCAGTTACACTGTCAGGAGGAATGGGCCAAAATTCCTCCCAACTATTGTGAAAGCTTGCGGAAGAATATAAAAAATGTTTGACCCAAGTCATACAGTTTAAAGACAATGCTATTAATACTAATGAAATGTATGCAAACTTATGATTTTGAAGAAAGCAATGAAAAATTGCCCAAAAAACCCTTCTGTCATTATTCTGACATTTAGCAAATGATTATTGACCTAAAACAGCAGTTTAGTCTGATTTCATATCAGACAGTGAGAAAATAAAGCATATGTGTCTTTTTATATAGTGTATGTAAACTTCTGGTTTCAACTGTATGTATTGTGGTTTTCACTACTGCACCTGATGCTTTGGAGTGCTGGTGTATCCATAGGTTGGCACTGCACAGTGCCTCCAGTTGTATGAGAGGCTGTGAGTCTGTCCTCAGAGACAGAGAGCCCAGGGGCTGAGGTCCCCTCAGAAGACACCAAAGAAGTCTCACTCTCTTTACCTCCATCCCCATCTGCACTAACAGGGCAGTGGCTCAAAGCCCCTGAACTGGACACATCCTCTGAGATACTATCATCAGTGGACATGTTTATGACTCCATGCAGAGAAGGCCTGGTGGAGAGCTAAACAGAAGAATATAAAAGTATGTTACACATACACTTTTCTCATGCCTCATTATGCTCTGAGTGACAAGTAGGTAAACGCTAGACAGTAAATATTCTTTATACATATTCTAGACTTACACTGATGTGTGGGCCCTCAGACTAGACTAGACTTAATAAATAATATTTCCAAGGAAATGTGATTGCTTTGCCTACATTAATTACATTATTATGGAACATCCTAGGCGATGCAATAACATTTCCATCAAGACGATACAAGCCTGTGGCAGAAAAGTTTCATGGTGCACGTTCAATGGCAAAATAAAGGTAGTGATCCTCATACATTGTGAAAACTATGACTTTCTGCTACAATGGATAATAATCTGTGTAACGGGAATGATTCATATTTGAGTAATATATTTAAGTAATTAATAACACTGTTTGTAGTTCAGTTGGTTCACTCATTGTTTATTCAAGTGGCAATTTGCTGCACAAGAGTATGTAACATAAAGCCTGTTTCAGCTATTATATGTTATAAGCATCATTACCAACACTAGCAGCATTCAATAATTTTCAACTCGAATAGTTAAGTAAGCTAACCTTAACCGTCACTGCACCACATCCCTGGGACTAGCTCTGTCATGTTATGTCCATCATCTTTGATTAGTCCTGGGTTTACTGGTGCCACTTAACTACACGTGAAGCTAATAACAAAAACAAACTACAGTACATAAAACCCGACCAACAGTTAGTCAATAACGGTTAGCCAAATTAGCATGGTTCTTATAGATCAAAAACAGCTATGGAAGCTAAGTATTAACGCTGCACACTAGCCAAGAAAACTAACGCTACATCTTTATATAATTTGATTTCCTTTGAACAATGCAATCAACATAACTCAATATGAGCCTACCCGAATATTTGTTTCTTCCTGCCATCCATATTTCTGAGTAGTTGCTCTGCGCTGGTTGGCTGCAGCGCCGCAATGAAGCAGCGACACCGCGCCCCCTACAGCCGCCCACAGCCACTGCACCACTGGTCAGTCCTCAGAAACACTGAGCTGTGACTGGAGAGAACTTTGTTTTATGTGAACGGGCTGTGGACCTATGTTATCTCGATTGACTTAAAAAAGAACAAAATGTATATTTAATTTAATAGTACGGTAGAAACTTACCATGCCAACATCTCTCGACATATAGACAATGACAACTGTATTGAAAATACAATTTAATCATCACACCAGTAATAAATACATACAAAGATGCAAGTAGCATTTTCATTTTTCCCTTTTTTTTTTTTTTTTTTTTTTTTTTTTTTTTTTTTTACCAAAATCGTTACCTCAAAATAAATCACAATGTTTGGCACATTTGACACTCAGTCATGTGACCTGAAAAATGATCCAATACTATAAAATGGTCATTTCCATCTACCCCTAATACAACCATGCAGCATCAGTACCCCACAGGCCTACTACATGCATTAATGAAGTACAAAAACTTGGAACCAGGGCTCCCAAAAAAAAACAACAAAAAAAACAAAAGAATCACACAACCAGAAATTCAACATAACATAAATGACACCCCAGAAAAATTATAGGGCATGGACTTTTCTAAGGAGTTTTTTTTTTTTTTTTAATCTTTTGCTTTCATTCTTCTGGTTCCTACTTCCTTCACTTTTTCACATAGAAAATGTCATGCAATTATATGATGAAGCCAAGTGTGTTTAGGTTAAGACCGGGCATTCCTTTCTGTCTCAGCCAAACATTCCCGCACCAGGCCCCTGGCATGGATTATACCTTCAAAGAATAAACAAACCATCTTAAAATACATTTTTCCTATTACAGTGTGCAACATTCTGGACATAGGTCCAGAGTTTACCTCTTTTCAGTCTTTCCATTGCACTTTTGCTCCCAGCATATGTAGGCCTGATCTCCTTCCCAAGCTCCTCAATGATGGCCAACAGCTCTGCATATTTGTTCTGAGGCACTTGGCCACCAGTGGTACCCTTAACACAGAAAATGCATTTCACAAAATCTTATGTCGAAGAAAAAACATCAATATTTTTGTCAACCTGTAAGTACCTGTGGGAATCCAAGAGTAGGAGGACCGTAATCACTCAGAAGAGGCCTGTAAGACTGCAATGTGGCCAGATTTGCTGCAGAAGTAGATGTAAGGTTTGCAACTGTTGAGAAAAAGAACATAACTTTATAGAAAAACTGGTGTGAGCTGGCTTTGTACATATTACTACAGCAGCTACTCCAATCCCTGAAAGAAAAACATCATTTTTTGTCCAATGTACGTATTTTTCTTAAATAAATGAACGTGCAATGCCAGAGTTTGTCCAATAGGTGTCCTCAAAGCTTCATAAAACCCAGGGCAGATCAATCAGCAGCTCCTCGGTCGGAGCATCATGGAGGACGCGGAACAAGGCTGGCTCAAGACTCAAGTGATACATTTGTCACCGTGTCTAGCGCCCACCCCGCGGCTCACGGAGACCGGACCACGCCAATGCTCCTCTACAAAGCCTCAGTTTTTTATTTCTCAAATCTGTCAGCTAAGAAATATCACGAGTGTGTCTGTTTTACATTAGTAATAATGGCGGATATGAATTAGCCTAGCTTCCAGGATCTGACCCTATATAACTGGACAAAAACTACCGACTCGGTCTTTCTCCAGGTATTCTCCGAGACCCCGAATTTAACACTCGATTAAACACGCGGATACTTTGAATTTACACCACATTTTAACCTTACCAGATGTCCCAGAAGTCCCCGGTATATGATGATGGACATTGGGTTTGTGAGACATTCCCAAAGACATTGTAAATTAAAGAAATAAAAATGACCCGAAATTCAGTGAAGCGTCTGTCTCTCACTTTTTGTTTACTACAGCGGCACCGGCAAATATGGCCGTCACTTTGTATTGACACCCACAGTCCTTTTAACGGGATCCAGTGCGGCTTATCACAAAACATATTTAAAACACTTAAATCAAATAGATTAATGAATTTTATCAGGATAGTACATATTTAAACACAATTTAAAGTTCACTTTGATTTGAATTGGTAAAGCTTATTAAATGATCATCCAAAACCCCTAATTATGTAGGCCCTTAAAAAAAATCGAAATCTTTTAAGTCTCTGCTGAACTGAACTGCCCTGACAATGAAGGAACTTTCCTGGTCAAACATAAAATAAGACTTTAATGAGTGACTATTATTTAATGAGTATATAAGGTAATACGTGTGAAGTGACTTATAAAGCTGCCATTTGCTTCCTTTATATGTAATAGGAATAACAACAATCTTAATGACAAGAATACCAAGCTTTATTCATTGTTGCACTCAGTGCAGGTCAACAGATATGGTTTAGGAACAGTTGGACAGAAGAATCTGCATAATGACAAAAAGGAAGCTCAAAAGGCCTCTACAGAGAGTTGCCACTGATCGGAGTTGCCTGTCTGCCATGCCATTTAGGATACTGAAAGAGCAGCTCTAGCACACATACTTAAAATGTGGTCAACAAATGCCATACATAGTTTGAATATTGATAAACTGAGGTATGCTACAGGACGTTTATGATAAAAAAATTCAGTTCTAATCAAACTAATATGTCTAATAGTGTCACATTTTTTACTTTCCTAAAGCCATTGTTCACAAGTTTCATGTGAATGGCAGAGTAGTTCTCTCAAAATCATACTCATAATCAATTCTTTGCTAGTCCCCCCCCCCCCCCCAAGACATCAAGCTAAACTACTATTTTTTGTGAAATATTCTAAATAATCAGTTCGATCGATCAAATTCCCTTAGTTCATGTTTGACAGCAAAATTTTGATTGCCTTTTGCAATAAATGTCTTATTCAAGGGTGTCATTTGTATTTACAGATGCATTTAATGTCTTGAAAAGCAAAATATACAACTTCCAAAAGCCTGACTCTTATCTAATTAGTACAACTTGTAACAATTTGTTTCATCAAACCCATTAACTATTTTACAGTTAACTGTATAATGTTAATAAACATCTAAAATAATTATCTAAAAGGCCGAGTGTTCAGAAGTGAAACTATACTACTAGTGGACCAGTTATAAAACAAAACATTTCTTAATGAAAATACACAAGTCACTGAATCTGACATGTTTGGGTTGAACTCTGCCTTGTATCACATTAGGCAATATGTGTTTAAATAAAACATTTCTAAAGCAACCATGAAAAGCAGACGACTCAAGCAGACATGCCTTCTGAGATTAAATTGTTTTGTTATGTTACAATGACTCACATGTTACACTCTGAATATCAGAGGAAAATACATCACCCATGAAAAACTGAGTGGAAATAAACTTTTTTTTTTTTTTAATGGGGAAAAAAAAGAAACCACTTTTTGTACCATCAACTGTTGCACAAACAGCTGTTAGAAGTTATTTTCAAGGAACAGTGGCCCCAAAGCCTGCAGTGCAAAAAGACTTAATGTCCCACCTGAATTGGACAAATTTAAGACTACCCAATAAGCTTAACTGACCCACACTAGAGGTTAAATACATGACTGAAACTTTGAGGGTGGAGCTGTTGTCGCTTCTGCTGTTCCTGCACAGCAATCTGCTGGCTCAGATCTGATGTAGAAAGCTTATTGATGAGTGGAGAGACACAGTTCGCTGGAATTAACAGTCCTGAAAAAGTGGGACATTGTAAAACGCAGGCAAATTGATACCATGTACACCGTAGATACTGAAATTATGCCCTCACCAACTATTCTCTGGCCATCTTCTGTTCTGAGACGAACAATCTGCACTTTTACGTTGGTTCCACTGACTGGAGTAAGCACTTCTTCTAGTTCATTCCAAACACTGAGAACAGATCCACATAGAACATAGTATGTCCTACACCGGAGGCCCACCTCACACTGGAGACCCACTGATGCCTTCTTACAGTTTCCCCGCCTGTTGAATTTGCAGAAATTAATATTACACATAAAAGATGATGCAATATTTAGAAACTAGCAAGAACATACCAATAAGCATGAGAACAGATTTGTGCCGACGACTTGTACTGATCTGTCCAATGCTGCTTGGCTTCTTCTGACAAAACCTAAAATCATAAATGTTTCAGAAAAGAGAAGCTTGATCTCACTCACTCATAGTCATTACCTTTTTGAACTTTTTCTTGACTTCAACATAAGATTCCAATTTTAGTTGTCTTCCAGTGTTTGGTCTATAGACCAGAAACAAACGCTTTTTAGGATTTACTTCTTTGACCAATATCGCAGTTTTTTTGTTGTTTCTTGTCTGAAAAAAAACAAAACAAAAAAAAAACATGTAAATACAAGTCAAGTCTAAAATGAAAAAAAAAAAAACAAAAATGAAACCATATTCAGAAAATAACCCATCCAATTCTATACCTGGACATAAAAGCCATCATCGGGTCCGCTTTGCTCTGCCCATGCGTGGGTAGCATCTTCCCAAGACATACCCCTTTCAACACTGACCTGTAAAAAGAGGGAAGCATGAGTAAGAGTAGAATTCATGTCCAACACTTCATAAGTGCACATCACATACAGTGAACAGTTCAACATGTCCTGATGTTGTGTAGCCTGGTGTTAAAAACTTCTTGGATTCAACCTTCTTGACCTTCTCATCACCGGAGCCAAGGTCTATCAAGAGAGATTTGCGAAGGAAAATTGATATATACATTTTTTTTGTATTTACAAATTGAATGCATCAATGTCACTCTTACCAAGAATACCCATGTCATATCTGCCATTCTTCTTGGCTTCCTGAATAACAGCTGCTAAAGTATCAGAGAAATATTGGAACAATGCATTTTGCTGCTGAACTTCCATGCCCAAAATCCGATTCAGGAACTTCCCAATGTTGTTGTAGTCTGTAATGAAGTATATAAATCACTGCTTTATATTTGTATGTGTATGCCTTCATCAAATTATCAGATTCTTACCTTTGTCTAGAGACAATCCTCCAGACCTGTCCTCTAGACTTATTAGACCGACACCAATTAAACCACTCTGAATTTCTTGAGAAAAACGCAATACAAAACGTTTGAATAAATTGGTTTGGGGGGGGGGGGGGGGTGCATGTAAATACAACAAGTCAATGGGTTGTACCTTTAAAGAAATCCCCTTTAAAATCTGCAGGGGGAGACACCAATGGAGCATCAAGCTTCACAATTGACTTCATCACAATCTCCAGAGCATTTCGGCCATACTGTTGTCAGAATAAAAATGATAATAGAATATGTAGTACAAACTATAAAACAGGGGTTATAAGTGCCAACCTTGTTATCAAAATTAAATCTGCTGAGGTCTCTGGTTTCTGTTGCTCTTCGGTCTCCATGAGTAAGAGCACCCTGATTTAAAAAAAACAAAAAAATAAATAAATAAAAACACCACATTTAGAATAAAAAAATACATTTAAATACTTTACTGAAAATGTAAACTAATTTGTCCCTACCAAGCTTTCCAATCTTTTGGCAACGATAGATGCAAATCTCTGCTCTCCAGCAAGTTCTGATATTAGGAAAACATATTCAGGAGCTGTGACTTGGTTTGATCTGTGAGTCCTCCCTGAAAAGAAAAAAATATATAAGTTGAACATTTAGAGGAAGGTTTGAAATAGGACTGGGCAATAAAAACAATCAGGATTTGATGCCTGTGATGATATGCCATTATGGTGATACTGTTAAATCATGATTCAGTTGGTATCCTTTTAATACAGCTCTGTGCTCAAAGACATTCTTTCCCCCACCCACTCTTCACATAGTTCAGGAAAGAACATCAAAAAACATCCAGTACCATGGAAATCAGTCATGTTTGTGGCAGTAGTGCAAAACTCTCAGAGATACATTAGCCAAAACAACATTAAAAATTAAACAAAATCATGGTGGAACAACCCGATACATTGCTGGGTCTCTACTGCAAAATATCTAATATCCACCATCACTCTATAGTGTTGGAAAACTTCTGAGTGAATGCCAAGTTTAGCATTTAGAAATTTCTAATGTGTGACATCGCAATCCTGAGCTCTATTGGTTTAACAACATAGCATCTTAAAATTTCTATTAGCCTATTGGTTGGGCTCCATTAAATTCAGAGGAGTGAGTGACAGGTGGGTTAACCAATTGCAGCAGTGCTTCTCAAACTGTTTCTGGTGCAGCCCCATTTTGCACTATATGCCTAAATTAACCTAATATTAATAACACAGGCAGGGGAAATAAATGGCATTGATGGCACTAGAATAGGCTCTCTCTGACTCAGTGGTTTGTACATGAAACCATGAACTGGCATAACACAGAAGGGCTTGTGTATTTATGCTCCTCTCAGCTCCCTCCATCTCCTCCTCTATGCTGCACATAATTGTGATCTTGACCCTTGATTATCAACTCCCATAAGGTCACTGTGATAAAATAAAATCATTTAAATTGTGCTTAATAAAGCCCCGACCCACAGTCATATGACCTTCAATGACATTTGAATGGAACCAAAGGAAACATTTAGACTGAAGAAATTCTTAGTGTAATAAAGATGTCCCAAGCATTAATTAGTCAGTGAAAACTAGATGTGCATGGTGCTTGCCAAGGATCTGACCACAGGCTCACAAGAGTTCACACCAAAGCTACAGGAGAAAAATTTTACTGTAATAACAAAACTCCACTTAACTCAGGCCTTCTTGTTAAATCATTGATATGTGATCATTTAATACAAGATCACACGATTATATAAGGCTAAGCACTAACCGACTAGAACTGAGATGAGGAAAAAGAGGTATTGGCTGTTTTGCTTCACAAAAATGTAATTTATTTCAAGGACAAGCAAAATTGGATACTTTGGTTCAATTCAATAATCTGGTATCATACTGCATCACATCTATCTGTATATTCTTTTCCACCATAAACCAGTTAATCTAATCTACCAGTGGCTTATAGCTCAACAGATTTCACTTACCAAACTGCTGTATAGCTCTGTCTGCGCTCCATGGCAGCTCCAGCGTCATGTGAACTCTCCGCCGTTGGTTCTGCACACGGCGGTCAGCTTGCAAAGATATACCTGAGCTGGCAGCTTCTGAGATGATGGCTATATTCTGAATTATGACAAAGTAACAAAAAGTAGTTTGTAAAAATTGTCACTTTAAACCAACCACCTCCAATTACTGTTTTTGTTTTTTATTTACCTTCTCTCCATCCATAAATCTTTGCTTTTCTGTTAGGTTAAGGATTTCAACAGGAACGTCCAGCTCTGAGCGAGATTCATAAGTGATGCTTCCATCATCGTTGCTTACCACACGGCCTTTGCGGCCAGTCATCTAACAGAAAATTCATTAATATGGATAAGCTTTATGCATTACAAAAAATATACAGTTAGACAGTTCTGTTGCATTACACTACTGGACAGTGCTATTAAACCATGGGCTTTATATATACACACAAAAAATATATAAATGATACACACATTTTTGACTGCATTTACTCTAATTATCATTAAAAGTAATTAGCTTCTATCTCAGCAGGTGTATGAGGCAGTTGTGAACCATAAAAGGCTGGTACATTCAAAAATTGTGTTCTTGATTATCAACAGTCATACCTCAGCAACATTCTCAGGGCCCCCGAGTTCATCAATTAACTCATCCAAAGTGTTGGGAGGCAAGTCCTCTGATAGCTCCTCCAACTGTTCCAGCAGATCCTTCTTCATCTTTTGGGCCAGTTCCACAGAATCTTGACTAGTCAGGCAGTTGTCATGGCTTTCTGGCATAGCTTCAAATATGCAAATCAACAGAGTCCGTAAATGGCAGTTTATTATGGGTTACAACACTATTTGAGACAAAGGAATCATGGCCTCATCAGTAATTGCACAGTAGTAAAATACACCTACAGCTGTAATGTTTGTATTGCATTACATTATTTACAATTTTGGGTTACTCCAGACCAAATCAACAACTGTCAGATGGCACAATACAGGTTACTAGTTACTTTATCGAGGACCCAGCACTGAAGCATATGATTAACAGAAGTAGCTAGGCTCACCTGGTGCAGGAATACTGGGTGTATTCACAGAGGTGAAAGCGGGTCTAGTAGAGCCCAACCCAGAGGCCAACAAGGCACTCTGAATAGAATCTGGATCAACACTTTTCCTTCTCTTTTTCCTCTTCTTCTTCTCTTTCCCTTTTTTTGGTTCTTTTCTGATTAACCAGGGATCTAAGCATAGAATGTTGTATTAGACTGTAGCATTCATACATTTTTACACTCAAAGGCTCAATGTTCTCACCATCTTCATCATCGTCATCATTAGACTCTTCTCTAAAAGGGTTAAAATCATCGTCGTCAGCAGAGCTGATGGACTTAAAGCTGTCGTCACTGTCTGCCTCTTTCTCAGACTCTTTGTCAGAAGCTTCAGACTGGCTCTCATCTGAGCTAGTGCCTGAAAGACCGCCATGTTTACGAGGTTTCTTTTTTGGCTTCTTTGGTTCTGTAGCTGAGAAAGCAATATTTATTTATAAGTAGCTTTTACATCTAGAACAAATACATTTACTAGTTTACCAATACCAAAAGTCTACCTTTTCTTTTCTTGCCCTTTTGTTCGGACATAGTAGCACTGTTGCCCGATGTTGAAGTTTTATTTCCAGGGATGTCTATTCCTAGCAGACTGTAAAGTTTCTGTCTATCAGGTGCTGGAAAATGCTTTTCAATGAGCGACTGAAGTACACCTCTGCAACAAATGCATTAGAGTAAGATATAAACGTGATGTTTGATTGATGATCACTTTAACAAATGAGCTGAGCCTTACTTTGCAGTTGAGACAAAATCATTCAGTTCTCCTCCTCCTTCTTCCAGTGCCTCTAGTGTTCTTGCCTCTCCAGTAGACTGTAGGCCAATCACAACACACTACAAGAAACAATGTTTTAGCCATGGACCAATACAAAATAAGCTCTACATCTACAAGCTTTATTAAACACCTCAAAAAAAAGATATGTCTCACCTTTCCGTTCTGGACCTCTTCTCTAGCAAGATGCACCACCCTACGAACTTTAGAGGCAATGCACAAATATTTGAAGAACCTCTGATGGGCAGACCAAAACTGGCCCCACATGGACTTTTTCATGCGCTGCTCTGCATCCATCAGATTAGCTGCTTGTTGAAACTTTTCACGCGCACTTACCCACTAGGATAAACCACAATCAAATTAATAATAATTTTTAAAAAAAAAACACAACAAAAACAACATTATGAAGTCAAGTTAACAACTGAGAAGGACATACTTACCAGTTTGACAGACTTGTTATACATTTTAATGTACTTTGGACTCAGTGGAACCTCCTCTATTTTAAATGTTACACCAGTGAAGCTGAGCTGCCTTGCAATGTACATCCCTCGAAGTTTCATATCCATTGCTACAATCTCCATTGCACCCACACCTCTTGGAGAGAAAAGAATACAAAATCTGGTTAAATACAATTGTATCTGTTAAGTACGCAAGACAACATTTTAACAAACACCTGCGTTCCACAGCTTGGATGAAGTTGCCAAATTCTTTAAAAGGTGTTTTATGTCCCCAGATGCCTAGACGATTCATATAGGCCATGTTCCTTGGTTCAGAAGCACCTATGAATACAGTCTATAAGTACAGATTGTTTTTTTTGGCATGTCACATAAGCAAACATCTCACCTGTTGCACTAGCATAAACAACCCGAGCCTTGGGAAGTTTGTTTTGTAGCTCAAGCACAGCTAGTCCAGTTTTAGTGGGTTTAGATGATCCAATTGGACACACGTTTTTGGCTTTGTGACATTCATCATAAACAATCTGTATACAATTAAGGGAATTAACATTTCTTTAGATGTTACATTACCATGTTTTGACCACATAGGCTAAATCTGCAGCATAAAATTGACAAAAGGATACAACTCCATCAAAATCTTCCCCACACCAGTGAAGAAGCTGATCAAATCGTGTCTTGTACTTTCCTCCTGACTGACTTTCTCCAATCAAGGATGAGTAAGTTGCAAAGATCACACCTTTCTTAACACTTCCGTTGTGTTTAGAGGAGATTTTCCCATATTTAAACTGAAAATGATAGAATGCTGTAAATGTGATGGACATGAGTGCCTCACTTAAAGTAAGACTTATTTGTTACCTTGTTTAGTGAATGGACCTGAATATTCTTGGCACCAATATCCCTTAAATCTCTTTCAGCATCATACTTTAAGTCATTTGAAACACTAAACCTAAAGACAACAAGGAGACATTACAACCAACCATTTTGGCAGTTCATAGAAATGCAAAATGGATATTTACCAAAGAGAGCGCTTCCTGCCTAAAAGGTAATTTTCATAGATGATTCCTGCTATGGTCCGACCTTTTCCTACACCTGCTCCATCCCCAATCAAATAAGCAGCTCGTTCGCCATTGGGAAGAAATGTTTCATGTTGCTGAAGCATAGAGACTTGTCAGTGTACAGCAGTTGAGTTAAAAACAATTATACAAGATTTTACCTGTGCTGCATATGTGATCGCTTCCAGTTGTAAAGCTGACAGACAGCCTCTATCAATGACTTCTTCTGGGATTGAAAGCCTGTACCACACATCTGGAGGGCTGACACTTGACAGCGAACTAGTTTCTACCACAGGATCCGGATGTCTCAGACCAACTTTTACTGAAGAAAGAAAATTAGATGAACCATTTTAAAAAGGTATTTAAAAAAAAAAAATGTAGAGTATGAAGAAACAAATTGGATTATTTTATTGTTAAAAAATTGCACTAATTAAAAGTATGCATCATTTATATTCATGAAGCCCAATATTAAAATCCATTCAATAGTTTTTGATGAGAAAAGATAAACTTAATTGTTTTGCCAAATCAACCAGCTCCAATTTAATTATAGTTTCTCTTACACTTCATTGGCATGTATTCAGCATAAGTCTCTGCATGACCCAACTCTTCTTCATCTTCCTCCTCGGGTTCATCATCTTCTTTCATACCAGGTGGTCTCTAAACAGTGATAGCATGTGTAAATGACACCTGGCATTAAACTATAAACATTAAACTTTAAAATGCAGGGTGTCCATGAACTCTCTTTACAATTTCAAAATGTAATTACAAAGGCAATTGATAAGATATATTAATTAGATATGTTCGATTCTACTTTGTGATTAAAAACTTATATAACCACTATGCTCCCAGACCTTTGGATTGGTAGGGAAGGACCAATTGCATGGCCACCACGTTCACCAGATATTACACCTTTGTTTCTTTTTCTTTCTTTCTACGGGGTTATGTTAAAAGATATCACATATTAAATATATAGGACATTACTGAAATAAAGAAAAAGATAATGATTGCAACCACTGATGAGGCTATGATAAAGGGAACATAGCAAGAGATCGAGTCCCGTCTTGACTTCCTTTGTGTGACCAATAGTGGTTTCCAATGTTTGTTTTTTTTTTAAACCATTTAATGCACCTCTATATAGGCACCGAGTATAACAGAACAAGTTTGATTAAGATATCTTATCAATTGCCTTTGTAGTTTGTTTGTTTGGTTTTTTTTTTTATTATAAAGGACTTTATGGACACCCTGTATTATACTTACTAGATGAAAAGATGGTACTCTGGAATCATCATTAACCCAAATTCTGGGGGTGTCTTTAGTCATTAGTTCCTTCTTGATTCCATTGTTCATTTCATCTTGAGATGGAGAGAAAGAGAAAAACAAAAGAATGCTGGTAAATGTGATAGCTCAACTTTTAACTGTTGTTCCCAGTGCCAATACAACCATGTATCACACTAGTAGAAGCAGGGAGAGAGGTATGGTAGGCTTGACAGTTTTATTTATTCATAATGTTTTATAGAGTCCTTAGAGGCAGTGTTGAAAATGAAACTTTGTTCATTACATGTTAAAAAAAATTGAAGGTCAAAGCTTCTTCTACGTTATAAATCCAGCATTGGCACATAGTCAACACAGTCAAGGATATTCATGCACAGGTTTTGGAATTAAAATGTAATAATGTGTTGTATGTACAGTAACTTTGGGGTAATCAAATTGTTTCACAAAGCTTTATTCTGGGATAGACTGGTCAAGCAAGGCTGCCAATCTGCTCCTTCAGCCAATAATGCACTTCACCCAGTACTAGGTGTACTGAGTATAGTGTTTTGCCTAATGAGACAACAACCACCCTGGTACGAGAAAGAGTCGAACCACCAGTTGGTGGACAAATGCTCTCTTGAGCCCATGTTGCCCATAGGTGACATTTTAAGTTCAAGTTGTAAACTCACTTCCAGCAGAGGTTGCAGTTGCCACAGGTGGAGCGATGTCAGGTGGAGGTTTGAGTTTCATAAGCTCCATTAAACTGTTACCTTTCAAGTTTGTGCTTTTCACATTGCCTGTTCTAAGGAGGTCTTTTAACTGAATCTGGGGACAAACAAAATTCATTACTTGCAAAGAATTTCCTCAAATAGAGATTTATGGAGAACATACCTGCTCTCTATTAGAAGGCACTGTGGTTAGTGGTGAAACACTTGTAGATGATGTAGATGAACCTCTTAGTGCTGAATTGGCCACATGAACCACCTTGGTTACAGTTATAGTGTGTTTGATAGGATTTGAAACGGAGTGTTTCGTCACAACTGCTCCAAGTGATGGCAGCTGATTTAGCTGATTTAAGACAAATGTGGTTGTTGATGGCTGAGGTTTCTACAAAAAGAAAGTAGTTTTGCAATACATTTTATTTAAACAAATTTCTGAACATTAATGCAGAGTTACAGTTGTCCTTGGAAGTCAGACCACAGTTTTCCCATCTTGACAACTCAGAAGTCATTCTATGTACAGTGATGGCGTATTCAAGTAATAAAAACTGGAAACCTTGGCAGAATGTGGACTCAGTGAAGTTTATCAACCTGAATATTGCCGTTAAATTTTCTTTGAGAATGCATTTAAATTTTTGTTGTCATTAGTTTGTTATAACAACATTAGCATAACAGATCATAACAGTATTTTATAACTAAGCTAACCTGCTGTGCTGGAGTTGAACAAAAATCAGGTGGACAGTAGTGTACAATTTAAAGAAAATAAGAAGTACTATCAAAATTAAAGGACTCTGGAGACCTGGATTTTTTATTTTCTCACATGTGCTCTAGGGGATTTTCTGAGGGTTCTGAAATACTACCCAAACTTCCAAGTAGGAATTCCAGGATCGAAAGGTGCACTTAAAATTTACAAAGCAGAACCTCATAAAGTGTGATCTCTAAGGACAACCGAAGTACAACAGTAGATGCAGATTTTGAATGAATCAATTTAAGAGACAACATAAGAGGTTTAATAATCTCCACCAATTTCAAAGTCAACTGGAGTTTTGGACCAACGAAAAGACAATGGAAATTTTCCAACTCTAAACTTTACTATGCCAAATACTGAAAACTATGTTTTTCTTACCCTGATTGAAACAACTGGGACTGGTGATGGGGTGTCAGGCTGACGGACCTCCAAAGGCTGTGTTCCCAAGCCAACATCCAGGGCACTGATAGATATAGACTAAGAATTGCAAATCCAATTAGGTCAAAACGACACATAAAAGATGATAAAAGAAGTAAATAAATAACCTACTTGTTGAGCGCTAGATGGCTGCCCAGCATCTTGGGATTCAACATCAAACAACCCTATATCATTTGGACAAATGCCACTCTCACTGAGAGCTGCGAGAAGCAAATCCTGTCCAGGATCCATCTGAAATCAGAGAAAGAATATAACAAATTATTGTTTTAAAAAAAAAAAAAAAAAAAAAAAAAGTGACATTACATTAGCAAAAAAGGGATAATGGAGAACAGTTTAGATTACTAGTCCTCTGTGCAAACCAGCGATATTTAAAAGCCATGCAACTCAGTTTATGAATGTTGATCCCATTATTCTGATCCGCGATTGCTATTAATTTAACAAGTCGGTGGTAAACTTTAAGTATACTACGAATAACTTTTGTAAAAGTGTGCTTTTATTATTGACATATGGCGGTTTTTTTTTTAATTCTGCCGCTCCTGTTTACGAGGCGTTTCAAAGTGACCCATAACAGGGCACGTGTTTGAGACTCTTGGCGTGTTCACTTCCTGGTTGCTTCGCGTCGATGTAACTTTCTACAAGGTTGACAACAACAAAGGCATGTACATAATATGAACAAACATTAAACAACCACACACAACAACTTTTCCCTATTAATTGGTGTCTGTCATGCATAAATAGAAAAAGGCACATCTTGTATTCCGCCACAGAAAACGAAGCATTTGTAATTTGTGACTAATATGTTGAACAGTGATCGTTTACATTGGAGATGATAGATTATGTATCTTCACAGCATTATCACTCTAGCTACTTATGTGTTACAGTCTGTAATATTGATGGTCACAAAATTCACGTCAAAGCTGTCAAAGATTCCGTTAACTAACTTAGAAGTGGTGCAACAGTTACATAAAAAGAAATCAATATGTTAAATAAATAAAGGGAACTGAGATATTACACTTAAATTGCCCAGTTGCAAAAAAATACTTCAGTTACTTCATTTACTGTGTCATTGTCGTTGATAGCAAACGTTAGCAAGTCTGTAGAACCAAGCTAGCGCTAAGCTACGATTATCCTCGACCACAAACATTAAAAACGCTTCAATTATGGGAATTTGACACACTTAAAAGTTAAATTCGGGGAACATTTATGTGACTGTCGAGAATTACCCTTTCTGAAATCTACTCACCACAGACAGGGGTGGTTACAGCAGCTCGCTTTAAGAGGTGCTGTCACGGTTTGTTGTCCTCTTCTCACCAACGCGCTCAGCTCACGCCATCTTTTATCAAACGCTCCGCCGCATGTTGGTCACGTGACGAGTAGGCCGAAAGCTGCTGGTTTCGCGGTCCACCACTCTGTCAGAGGTCGAAGGAAAGGTATCTTCTGCCGGCTAAAATGCATCCGTCGACAACAATAAACCAACACCAACGAGTTTTTTAGCATTTTATCTACCCTATGACAAACGACTAACATAGCACAGGCAGCGAGCTAATGCTCCGTCACGTGACACAGCGAGGGCTAGGCAGGAAGTGACGCACGCAGGAGTTATTCGTAATTTTTGTTGCCTTCTGTTTAGGAGGGCTTTTGTTTTGTTTATTTGTTTTTTATTATGTATAAAACTTTGTCCGTACCACATGTGCTCTTTGTGGAACAGGGTGGAAACAAGTTACATATCCCCCAAAAAGAGATCTGAACATTTGGCCTCTTGTGACACTTCTTTTTTGTAAACATATTTTATTTGTATCCCGAATGTTTGAATTCAGACAGAGTCATTTTCTGTGATAATTAATCAAACCACTGTCACATATGCAAGTATGCAAAAGTGCATGTATCCTTGGAGCTTGCAGATTTTAACGTTGTTCTTTTTTTAACATTTGGAGATTTCAACATATGTAGTAGTAAAGTAGTAGTTCATAAGCTCCCATCAATAGTTCTACTGAAACTTTGCAGCTGTTGTCACTAATATTCTCCAGGATTGTGATACTAACTGAAAGCTCCAGCCAACAGCATTTCACAGACTCCTGAAAAGGTGTTGTTTAAATCCATTTTGTAGTTCCTGACTATCTTAAGAACTTTTTGGCAGTGTTTGCTAATCTGTGCATTTTGTCACCATGGTAACATTCCACCATAGAGATGACTGTAGAGCAGCCCCAGCGTGGTGTCAATGCAAAGTATCAATTGTATCATTCTAGAAGATTTTACACCAAAATAAGTATTGAGTAACCGTGACCAGCAGGGGGTGTAGTTTTTCTTGAGCTTAACGTAGAGTCGTGCAAAAATGGCGGAGAGAGACGGTGCAGGCTGTCGTGACGATTCATCTGTTCACATCTGAGACACAAAAGCAGGACTGGGCTTCTCGAGGGCATACGTATAAAGACAATTATACATGGACGAATCAAGATCACTCTGCGTGGTTTGATCATCATTTTATTTTTTATTTATTTTTATACTACAAAGCCAGACAAGAGGAGCTACAAAAACAAGTCGGACATGAATCGGGTAAGTTTTCCTGTATGCGTCGCTTTCACAAGTAAAGTTGCATAGATTATTTAATAACAATGACAATGAGTTTTTAGAATCATGCTTTGACAATCTATTTTCTGTTTAACAGTGATCACAAGAAACAGTGTTGTCAGCAAATCTTATAATGTGTGTACTTGCTAACACTGGCTAATTTATACAGCCATACATACCATAAACACACACTTACATTTCCTTTAAACATTTTGTTACATAATGGATACATTACTTAACAACTTTAACTATATTTCTCGTTAATCAATTTAAACGTGGTATTATACTGTTAAATATGTTTAAAGGCCATCCTATTGGGGGTCTATACATCTGTTTTGTTTTTTAACCAGTTTTGCTATTGGGTGGGGCAAGACTCGTGTCACTATGGGGCCAGAGCCGGCCCGAGCTTTCAGGTGGCCCTAAGCAGCTGGTTCACCTTGCACATGTGAGGGTAAAGGGCCTAACATAGTCGGTTGCCAGTTACATCCTTGAGTATAATAGGTTTTGTGATGGATATGAAAGGATGGAGACCCCGACTGCCATGACATGGGATGAATCCTCAAACTCTTGGAAGACCCTGTGTTGGTATGTTAAGTCTTCGTTCTGATGACCCACAATGCGCAGCTTTTTGTGGTCAGTGGAATGCCTGGATGATGAAGGAAATGGAAAATTTCTGTGCAGTTTATTGACTTAAACAGTGTCTGTGGTGTTCAGAAATATTTCAGATTTTAATAACCTTTGCTTGTATGTCATTTCAGGAAGATCGTAACAGCCATTCCATTACAGTGATGGGCCAAACTAAGACATTATTAGTTCATGATGAAAAAAAGATCAGTAAGGAAATACAGCTTTCACTACACTCCCAGGAAATTAAAGAAAGTAAGTGGCATTTGTTATTTTGTGATGACAATTTTTGAAAACGTATAACTGAAGCAGTATTTGTTTACTTCTTGCAGGTAGAAGACCAAAACCTTTTACCATGGCAGCAAAAGACTTGAGCTCAGACCTGACAGAAAGCAGCAATTGTTCAGCACAGTGGCAACAAGATGTGTTGAGTTACCCTCCCTCTTCTCCTGTAACAGCCTTGTCTCACAGTCTTCTTTATACCAACAACAACAACAACAATAATATAACCCCTCAGGGCAAACATCAGAAACGACGAGTTTACAACAAAGAAAGAAGATCAGCACTTAAAAGGTACCCATGCAAATGGTATTGGATGCGTCATCCTGCAAAGGTCCTACCAAATATTGTTAACTGCTCAAGTAATCCACACATGCAAATAATAATACATGTCTTACAATATTTTATGTGCAATGATTTGAAAGCACCATGTGGAAGGTGCAGGCACAAAAACACATAGAAAGCTAAAAAGCCACTTAAATATATCTGCATTGGTCACAGAAGGATTTATGAAATTTCTGAAAATTCCAGTGATCACTGTTGAGACTATAATCTGGAAGTGTAAAGGAAATTAATTGCCCATAAATTTGATTATGATTAGCTGCTCTCTGCAAGATTTCTGACTGAAGAGATAAAAAAATAGAAAAAAGAGCTAGAAAATTCTGTTCCATTAAATAGATTCTTTCTGCAGTGCACCCAGGAAGAATTCACAGAATCGAAAGGTTACGGACTACTATCCAATAAGAAGAAGCTCAAGAAAAAGTAAAACAGAGCTCCAGGTGGCTAAATATTTCAGATAACATTTACATTTCCCGTGTACCTATGTTATGACCTGTTTTACTTTGTTACTAGTGTGAACATAAAAAACACATCGATGAACTCATCATAAATGGAATAGAGGAAGGAATGGAGGTAGTTTTTTTTGTTGTTTTTTTAAATTATTTAATGTATTTTTAAGTTTGAGCTGTTTCCATAGGCTCTATATAGAATATAGTCTATGACTTTCAAAGGTTTTTCTACACTGTTGATGTTCATCATAAATGTACTCCAGATCATGATTATGAGAAATGAAGGCTAACCCATATGCTTTTTAAGGTGCAGCAAATTGAGGGAAAGGGCCGTGCAGTATTTGCAACTAGAAGTTTCCAGAAAGGAGAATATGTGGTTGAGTACTATGGCGACTTGTTGCAAATAACTGATGCCAAGAAGAAGGAGGCGGAGTATGCGCAAAATCCAGCTACTGGCTGCTACATGTATTACTTCCAGTACTTATGCAAGACATACTGGTATGTTGAATGCCTTAGTCAATTTAACTACACACAAGTCCACACAATGTGTTTGATTTTTATAAATCGTATATCATTCAGCTTTAACTTGTTTATTTTCTTTACTTGTTCTATCAACAGTGTGGATGCCACAAAAGAGACTGGTCGGATGGGTAGGTTGATAAATCACAGTAAAAATGGAAACTGCCAAACTAAACTCCATGACATCAATGGTATTCCTCATCTCATTCTTGTTGCCTCACGAAACATTGACGAAGGGGAGGAGTTGCTCTATGACTACGGAGACCGCAGTAAAGCCTCAATAGCAGCACATCCATGGCTAAAAGAGTGATAGTCTTATCAAAGAAAGGGAAAACGTCAGTAAAGCTTCTCTTTTGCTAAATGCCTTAGAAACAGAATGTACTTTTTGTTTCAGTTGCTAGGAAAAGGTTTAGTATGTGTTATGGTAGTAGAGCTGATGACGTGGTATTAGGGTCATTTTCACTTGAAGTATTTTTATTTATGTATAGAGAAAGTCTTGTTTTGCAGCCTTTTTGTACTTTTGTATTACACACCGGGCAGTGCTACAACAGCATGCAGGTAGTTGCACTTTTATACAGTTTTTTTCTTAAATTGAAGTCAGTAACAGCAATACACATAGTGTCATATGATTACCCAAAAGCTGAAATTACCAACCTAATGGCCTTTTACTATGGCATCAGTTTAAAAATAAATGGCACTGCCTTTGTCTATTGCCCTTAGCTGATCTCCAAACACATTGTTTTGCTGTTCACTGTGCTAAACTATAAACAACTAACAGTGAATGGAATGAAAAGAACAATCTTAGTCATAAATCATAACATCTGTTTTTATATATTGTATTTTATTAACTTAAGGTCAAACCAGAAAAGTTTTTACATTATTTATTGCCAGTCAATTTTTCAGTCAGCGTAAATATATTTATACATACAATGGTTTGTTTCAGGTAACCTGATCAATTGAATGGACACTATTGGTTTAAAGCCATCAAAATGAAGATAAAATTTAACATTATGCAGAGTCAGGTTTATAATAAACAGTCTTGGGGCAAATCATTTCCCAATAGAAGGAACATGATTTATGTTTAAACTTAACAAATATCTTTGTCAGTTATATGTAAATATTTTGTACACATTTCTTTTTTATTTCAGGCTCAAAATATGGTGAATTGTTCCACTCAAAATTCACATGCTTTTAACTCACAAGCATTTCACTGAAACGTGACTTTATCTGTGGGAATCTACTAAAATGGAAATGTAGTAGATCTTTAATGAAATGGACAGGGATGGTTTTTACATTTACTTTTAATTGAACATGCCAATTTGCCTTTTACCTAATTTTTGTATACCGTGTAAGTTTCAATATGACTTGTATTTTCCCTCATCTCTAACATTTCATACAACTACAGCTTTTTGATGGAGGTTAAATTCAATGTTTAATTACAGTGAGTGCATTATAAATAATTACTCAAAAGTACTTTTTGTAAAAAAATATATTAATAATTAAATATACTGATAACATTTGTATATTTTAGTGCAGTATATTACAATCAGTTGAATTTCCTAATACTATTTATCTTTTAGAAAAATTTTTTTTTCAGTAGCAATCTCACACAGATGTGTTACACTGACCTTGAGCCTTTTGACGAATATGTTTGGGTTTTTTGTTTTCTGTTTTTAATAATGTGGGTACCAAGAGTCCATGATATTTATGAACTGATCTGATGACTCAACAAGAAGAGTCCATGATATTTATGAACTGATCTGATGACTCAACAAGAAGAGTCCATGATATTTATGAACTGATCTGATGACTCAACAAGTAGAAAATCTTGATCACTTCCACAATTTCCTCATGAACAATCAATGCAATAATTTGTAGATGCAAAGTTGACCTAGCCATTTTTGGATCTGTTGTTGTAGCGTATTATAAATCATAATGCTGGCGTTGAATAAATGTGTATTATGCAAGTACTTAAGTACTGCTTGTGACCATTTCTTTGCAATTATTTACAAGAAAAAAGGTAACATAATTTATAATCTCTAACTTAAATATCAAAACTATGAATTATTTATTTAAAAATAGACTATCATGATAACACATAATTCGGTATCAACCATAATATTAAAAGTATTTTGTGCAACACACACAATAACCCTAAAGTAGGATAATCGCAACAAATCTTTTTCTAAATATTCAATACTATTAAAAAACATGAGTTGTACATTATTAATAAGTCATAACTAAAATTTTCCCATTAGTGCAAAGGAATTTTGAAAAAAATTTCAAGCATGTGTTGACATGATGTGAATGTGTGTGTGTGTATATATATATATATATATATATATATATATATATATATATATGTATATATATATATATATATATATGTGTGTATGTATGTATATATATATATATATGTATATATATGTATATGTGTATATATATATATATATACACATACATATATATGTGTGTGTGTGTATATATATATACATACATATATATGTGTGTGTGTGTATATATGTATATATATATATATGTGTGTGTGTATGTATGTATGTAGTAGATATATATACACACACACACACATATACATACACACCAAATTTGGACAAAAATACAATTCAAATGATTATTATAGTTAGCCAAAAATGGCTCACTGGCCACGAACCATGAATTGACCACTCTGTCAGTCCACTGAAACTTATTACAAAATGAATGTATGGAATAAGACCTTTTTTAATAAATCATGTAGCCACAACATTAAACCACTTTCAATGAAAAGCAATAGAAAAGTGATATAACTGAAATAGCAATTTCTATATCAACTAATGCAGTTTAAATAGTATGGGCTAATGCTTTTATTTGAAAATGTAAGAAAATAAATACCTACTTTAGTTGTTAATTACTAGAGTAAAGAATAATGCCTTTAACTTGAATGAAACGCATTTACATATTCTTCATTTTTTATCATAATGTCCATAAACAAATTGACTTGTACACAGCATATACTTGCATACACGCAATTTGCTGTAGCAATATGCCATTCGATGTCTAAACTTTTTTTATGTTTCATGGGTCATACCGTATGTTTTACTAAAAATAATTTACTCAAATCACTTTGGAGTGTCAGAGGCTGGAGTATAATCTAAATTGCTTATGGTGGGGTAGAGAAGACCCATGCACACAGGTAATACAAGACGACTCCACCCAAACTGTATTGGCCAGCACATTTGAAGATTGCAGTGTAAACAGTGCATCTTGCCTTACGTTTCTCATCTTTAACTCATTTGAACAGTTTTAGACTGCATGGGTTGTCTGTGAATCTTACTATATAAAGAGCTAACCACATAAAATCTCCAGGCAATGGTAATGCCATGCTTTGGTGTAAAAACTCTGTGTTGTCTTTGTCCTAATGACTACAAATGTTGTATTGCCTCCTGCGCTTGCTCAGTATAAACATCATCCCTTCCTGGCCATGTGCCGATGCCGCCACTAAATGGCATACTCCGCTGGGAGTTCCTTTGCTTGTCACGTGAGAAGAAACTAAACCTAGAACAAAGAAAAAAGACAGTACAATGCATTAAATAAAGCATACTCCTAAAAACAGAAAGCACTTTGGTAGTTGTGTGCAGTAAATATCAGTCATATTAAGAACGAGCTAATGTTATAGTGGTTGTACACACAGATGCAACACCAAATAATTAGGCATCTACACATTTTAGTGTCTAAACAAAGCAATACCATTTTACACTGAAAATGTGTCAGTGTTAAACATTACCATCTAATTATTCTGATTAGCTGATTCATAGCTTTCCATTATTATTTTATATACCATACATTTACAATGTGATGGTGCCACAATCAACCAATCAGAATTCTATATATGATGAATAGCCAATGAAGAGCATGCAACTGATAGCCACAGAAGGGGGAGATGGCACAACTTAATGAAATAAAGTCATACAAGGGATCTGAGATGCCTGATTGGTTGTAAGGTGGGGTCATCAGGGATCAAACCAGCCGCCACCATCGGCATAATGGCTGTGAAGATCCTAATAAATAGAGGCAAAGACAGAAACAGAAGACACAGAAAAGAATGACAAACTGAAAGTAACATTTTCACAAAAGCTTATACTTCCTATAACAATGGAGGACCCTTTAAAGGGGTTATTATTACAACTATTATGGGAATAATTGTAACAGTATCAATAATAACATTTTTGGTTTCTGGGGGTTTTGTTTTCTATTACACGACAAGTGAAATTGTATTTTACATGCATACAGAAAGAAGTGAAAGATGAATCAGTCCATGCCAATTTTAATATTTTGTTAGTGTAGTGAAAGGACATACTTAACAATGTGCTCTTAATAAGACTGATTTTACTGTGCACACAACAATATGAAATTCACCAATGAGAAAATGGCAGTATGAGTAAGTGTGTTGGAAAATCACATACAGGCGTTTGATTCCTGACTCTGACGGTGCAGTGGAGGCAGAGTGTACACCCTGTTCAGGAGAAGGCGACGGTGTTGGAACAATAAGCTCCTCTTCAGTGTCCTCACTGTAGTGAATAGTGATCAATATACTGTATATTTCAAAAACATACCTACCTACTTATAGCATAACATTTATAACATAATTTTGGTCGCACCTTTTGTAATAGGCAAGTTCCTCTTGCAACATAAAGACTTTGGCCTTGAGCTCATTCCTCTCATGGAGGACATCCCGTAACTCCTGCAAAGTAAAACGTGGCCGATTGGGGTCCTTTGGGTCCAGATTACCATGTTCCTCTTCACATAGTGCCTCCTGCAATACAAGTCATTAGAGATAAATCAAACAACAAAGAAATAAAGTAATGAGTACAGGAGATCAGAGTAACTGAAGGCAGGGCAGCACATGGAATACCTTGGTAAAATATTGGAACACAGCAGGCATATCTTCATTGCACATCGTCTCCTGGTGACAAAGGGCGAGCTCATGGTCTAGCGTGAATAGCTGTTCTTTGCCCCTTCCTATAGCTAATCGCTGTACTTCAGTATCAAACCAGTAATGTCAATTATCACTCATGCACTGAGCAAAAATACACCATATAACAACTTTTTCAGTTATCACTGTGGATTGAGGCATTCTCGATGTTTCACAAGCAAAATGCCTAAAGAGCAAACTTAACATGCTGTTCCATTCTGAGTCTGGGTCAACAGTGCAGTCATCCACACTGTTAGTTCCCATGCAGATTCAATTTCACAACCTTATTATGCTATTAAAACACACTGAGGTCCAGTGTGGAGGCATATTCCACATAAATTCCACTGCAAGTCCTTAGTTTGTTATGTAGCAACAAAGGGAAATGTAGTAGTCCGTAGTTAAAATCATACCACGCTGTTTGGTTGGCACTACTATTACCCAAAATAGTACAGCTTCTTCCTCCTCCTCCTCCTCCTCCTCCCTCGAATTATGTCCTTCTGTACTGAATGTTTCAGAAATGAAACACAGAGCATGGCCCTCTTCTACTGAAGTTTCAACTCTTTCTGGGCAGCCCTTCGCTCCTGTCGCTGTGCAAGTCGTATTTAGCTAGGGGGTTAGACATAGTGGATAGGGTTATCCACATAGTAGTTTAATGGGTTACTGCATATTTAAGTCATGTAATATTAGCCAAATGAATACAGTTTCACAGATATTATAATGAAGTATTAAGTTCACTTAGCTCCAATTGGTTTATAGCAATAAGATGCTGTACATTGCAGTGTTATTTTAGTGTGATTTTATTTGTAAATTTTGTGATATTTTATTCTTGTATGTATTGTGAAGCATCTTTGAGTGTCGTGAAAAGCGTTATATAAATACAATTTATTATTGTTAAAAATAACAAATGTACTGGATTATTTTTTTTTGTTTTACAAACACACACATATCTTCAAATTCAAAACCAACTTTGACATTACCTCTGCTGGTGAGGGGGGCAGAGGTTTGGGTTCCTCAGGGTCCGGGGCAGGGAGGCCTCTTTGTAGATGCTCCCTTAAACGTGCAACTTCCTGTCTAAGGGCATTAACTTCCTGTGACTGTGCCTGGGCACCAGCTTGTAGTTCCACCTTCTGCTCAATCATTGCTTTTCCCTGAGTCTCCATCACAGAGATTTTGTGCCGCAGATCATGGTTGATCTTCATTAGACGTGACTGTTGCTGTTGGAGCTGTAAAAAGTACTTGATATTTTAGACTGACAACGTAAAGTATAAATATGTATGAATGAAGAGTGCCAAAGTGGGTTCCTTACTGCTTCAATGTCCTCATTTTTCAGTGTAATCTCACGATCTTTAGCACGGATCTCATCTCGCTGCTTGTCAACTACTTCTTTCAATTTCTTCATTACCTGCCTCTCTCTTTCTGTCATTCCTTAAACACAGACATGGTGCACATGCAAAACAAAAATTATCCATTTGCATGTGTAAGGGGAGCAGGTGAGCATGAGAATTCTGATCTCCTCTGCAGTTAGAGAGGCTGACTACAGCCTCTGTGTGACACCAGTGTCAAAGCGGAGAGGGATCTGTACAACACAGAGCAGCCATTCTTTCGAGTGTGTGGCTATTTGTGTGAGGGGATAACTGTTGATATTTCAGAATAATAACTGATTAAATAAAAATAACATTATCATACAGTATATGATTGATATTGTGAAATTGTGACTGGAATGGTTTTGCTCACCCTCATGCCTCTGCAAATCCTCCTCACTCAATGGATCTTTGCTGGAGAGATTTGTTAGGAGACTTTTGTTCTCTTCCTGCAGCTGAGCAATCTGGGAAAGCAGGTCTTGAGCCTCCCCTCTCCATACATCCTCAACTAGCTCTAGTTCCTGTATGCAGCAGACACAAAATCAACTCATTAACTTTTATAACATATTATTGTGGATTTGAAAGCATTTCTTCAATGTTACAGTCCCTAAAGCTCAGGCTTATAGATAGATTTGTCCATATTAATAATATTTGGAGCAACAGGCTACACACCACCAAATACATCCACATATAGCATGCTTCATTTACATTAAGCACAGATGTGGATACAGATGTGATTTCCTATATCCAGCAGGCTGCGAGTCACAAGACAACAAAGTATCTGCGAACTGGCAACAAGTTCAGTCACTGTCACGAGAAACTGACACATGCACTTTTTATAGCAGTGGTGTGTAAGCCAACTGAGCCAAGAAAAGTTTAGTTTGCACTGCTTAATAATAGCATATGTAATCCTTAAAGACAGCTAGACCTCTTACATGGAGCCATGGATGAAAAGGTATAATCAATTAATTATAATGTAATTATGTATTATAAGGCTTAGCCTCAGTTAATTTTGTCTATATGGGAAAACAACCACAATCTATTTGTTGGATAGCTGTCACCATGTGACTGGACCTCTGTGGGAACTGGACGTTACAATGTAACTGGTATCACTGTGTTGGGACCTTTCTGTGCTTCTTCTCCTTCTCCAGCCGCTCTAGCCTCTCCATTCTGAGTTTGTCTAGCTCCAATCGCAGCTCCTCGGTTTCAGGACTGATGCTGTTGCGGCTCACCATCACCTCAAGGATTTCTAGCACGCGCACTACTTTGGGCATGAGGCGGGACAGCGCCTCGCAGCCATACTGGTCAATGATCCGCTCGAACTCCTGTCCCACCACAGCAGCGATGTCATACACGTCCATTACAGTGAGTTCGGCCACATTTTTTTCCAGGGCTGACCCCGAGTCCTCCATGACCACCTCCCCGCGCTGCTGTCCACTTAAATGTCTCCGGCCAAAGCAAACTTCCTTCCTCGGACAGAACAGACCAGTCTGAGCCTCTTCTGCAGGTCCTGCGTCCTACGCCAACATCCAAACATCGACTTCTGACAAAAACTTCGATGATTGTGTTTCCAGTAGTAGAACTGTTTATAAATTGTAGCGGACGTCCATTTAGATTAATATCAGCGGAGTCTCATCTGAACCTTTCTCGTTTTTGTTGTGACCACTACAAAACCACCCAGACATTGTCACGTGGTGTTTCCGGTCAGACTTTTCAAAGTGAAACTCTCTGTGCTCTATCCTATCACTCCTGTGCTCTATGTTTGGGCCTGTGTGGCATATAGGCCGATGATAAACAAATCAACACGTTTATTTGCAGTCAGACAATAGGCGGGCTGTACATAAGCTTATGGTTTACCACATTCTGCTGTCTACATTTGCCCATGTGGGCGTGTTTAATGAAGGCTTTGACTTTAAACGAAATTTTAAGCTTAAAAATATATATGATATAAAAAGTATATAGCCTATTGTAAAAAAAAAAAAAAAAAAAAACAATGCAGCATAGACCTTCCTAAATAAACTTGATCAGCTGGAGCTTGCTTAGATCAGGCTGGTCCATGTGTTAAACCAAAATAACAAAAACAACATATATAGAAGAAAGGTATATTTTAAAGTGACTTTTTTAAAACAGTCAAATCTTTCGACTCGTCTTCAGGACAAATCTGACAGTGTCATGACCCCTGCTCTTCAGCTGAGTGACTTTTATAGAGGTTTTACGGAAGGATCATCATTATTTTTAGCATCTTTGCAAATTTGATAGTCTACTTTGCTATTGCTGACAAATAATGTTTACATGATACACATAGATTTCATTTGGAAAACTTTTGAGATTGTGTTTTTTCTAACTTTACTTTTATTTTCTAGTCTGTGGTGGTGGTGACAACGCAGTTTGCATTGCGCATGACGCAGACTGAAATACAGAAGAGGGCGCTGTAGATCACTGAATGGACTGAAAAGTAATCATTTATTGTATGCTGATAATAAGATTAGTGTACAAGACGATAAAAGAATTTACAAAGCTCATAACAATTTTAAGTATTAATACAGTTTACACAAAGGGCAAAATCTAAATAAATCAGTTCCTCTTTAAGAGTGATTGCCTGATGATTCTCCGCTTCCAGATTCACCCTTCTTGAACTGCAGGAAGAAAAAAATAGAGATTGGATATAATTAGAGATTAAATTAACATATAAACAAAAAATATTATTGCCAGTCTTACAGCATTCTTCAGCAAGTGCCCTGATTTGGTGAAGATATTTGTTTTTTTAAGTCTTGTGCTCTCCTTGCTGTTCTGTCCTGCAGTCTGAGACGCTGATGGTTGTGAATGCCGCTGTGGTTTAGGGGAGTGAGGCTGAGCTGGAGTGTACATTTGAGAGGGAGTGTACAGTTGATCTGGTGTGTAGTGTTGTGGGGGGGCATAGGGTTGAGATGGGACAAAGGGCTGTGTGGGAGTGTATGCTGTAGAAGGGGTGAGGCTCGGGGCAGGGCTGTACATGGATGAATATGTTTGTGGGGAAGTGTTAGATGGAGAAAAAAAATTGGATGGTGGAGTGTATGGTTGGGACTGAGGTGTAGTCTGAGTCTGTGTGAAAGGGTTGGTTGATGCTGAGCTTTGAGTGTTGAGATGAGGCTGAGATGGTGCTGTTGAGTCCAGTAAAGTAGGAGGGGGAGGTGGTGGGAAGCTCTCCTCCTCATCTATGTCTGCTCCTCCAAGATCATAGTGTCTTTTCCTCAGTTCTCCCAAACGCACACGCTCCTGCTCCAACTGATTCTCTAGCTGCAGCACCTTGACCTGTCACATTTATAATGTACAATATAAAGGCATTTAGCTAAGTCCATTTAACAAGAAAGGACAATATGTAATACACGAAGGCTACCTGTGCCTCCATCTCTTCTTTCTTCAGTTTAATCAAAGACATGCCAGAAAAGTCCATTACATCTGTATAAACAAAATAAGAGTTAGATTTGAACATTTTTACATACGACTGAAATGTCCGTACCTGTGTCACTGATCTGCCTCTGGCCATGTTTAGTGGAGGTGACAACGACAGCAGCCATGTCATTTACATGTCGTGATGCCTGCTGAAGAGTGTGGAGTTTCTTGTTGTTTCGATCAGCTTTCACCTGAAACAAAGGCTTATTTAAGAGTTTTGTACTAAAGAATTAAACTGATTTTACTCAACAATAAAACTGGGCACATGGAAAATGTATCTTTGATACAATGCCATGTCTTTCTATAAATGCATATTAAACATAAAACACAATAAAATGTACCTTTGAAGCAGCAACCAACTGGGCGGTGCTTCCAGCAATTTCATGGGACGAGGCAATCAGCTCCTCATAGGTACCATTCTCCCCGACAACTCTGTCTGCTGATTCTCTGTAGAACAAAATATCTTTCTGGTTAAACAATACAGAGTATGTAATTAAGAAGCCTGAAATTAGGTTGATACTCACAGCAGCTGAGTGGCTCCCCAGCCCACAGCTTTAGAAGCTGAAATAAGACCTTCAGTCCAGCGAGAATTTCTAGCATAAAATTCTTTAACGGATGTTGCCCCCTTTTAAAAATACAAAGAATTGACTGTGCATTATTTTTTTTACAAACTTTTTCAGTAACACACAATTTACATGGTAATAACAAACTAATCTGAAAAGTTACAACCACTTACCCTCCCCCCTTCCACAATATCTTTTTGTAAATCTGTAGCTGCAGTCACTAGCATATGAACAGCCTAGGAAAAAGCAAATACATACAAAATAAGTGTCAGTGTAAATATGGTAAAACATATTTGTTAAAGATTTGTTGAAAGGCACTCTTACCCTCATCAGGTCTGAACAAGATCCAAGAATACTGTAATATCAGAAATAAAATATGGTTAGAAAGTTAAATTATACAAGACAAAATGCTCAAACGTCTGTGTACCTCTGATTGACCTCCAGCTTAATGCCAGTCGTGTCATTCTTAACTTGACTAAGTATCTCCTGAGGAACAGGGCAAAAAAACATTTTTACATTGTTTGTGCTTTTTTTTTTTTTTTTTTTAACTCCCTTTACTTACATCCATTCGTAACACAGCTTCTTCAATGGCAGCCGATGTTGCAAGCATTTCTTTATCTACCAAGGTTCCCAGCTCCTCTTTCAAGATATCTTGCCCTTTTGGACGTAATTCCTGTATAAATCAAACAACCTGTTAAAAATGCATTAGCAGTACATTACAGTTTGACATTAACTATAATTTGAATATTACATGTCCTATGTTAAGAAGTCGTTGCACAGTGTAGCGTATAGCAGCAGGATCCGCTCTCTGCAAAGTTGATTGGCTCTTCATGTCTTTCAAATAGTTGAGGCAGTGAGTTGCACATTCACGACAGCTCTCAGTTAGGTCTTTGTAGGATAAAGCAATGCATTTTTTAAAAATTATTCTTTTGTTTAGATTAAATGATTTTTATTTTAAATTTTTATATATTTCTTACGATCAGCGTGGTCAGTGGGAGCAGAATGTGATGTTGCAGCTCCATTTACTATTGTGTCTGCAGCAAGGTGAGAAAATTGTGTGACCGCTCTTAGGAGACCACTGGCATCTGAACACAACAAAGTCATGATGTAACTTACTACATAGACTCAACTAAAGTATACTATACAATGAGGTGCAATGTATTTCACCATTTCTGTTTCCAAGGTAAACTAGGTGGCTTTGCTGCATTTTGTCAATGGAAGCCAGAGTGGTCTGAGCTCTGTTTATCAAGTAATCTGAAAATAAAATGAAAAGAATTGTAATGTCAACTTTAAAATGGCTGATTAAGTTATGTTATGATTTTTAACCTCTTCAAATATTTTACCAGGAGAACTGATACAGCGCACATGTATGGGGTCATCCACTTTGGCCAATGCATCTAATATGATTCCTTCAGCCTCTACCACAGCACATTGCAGTAAACAAAACTGTTCGTCCTGCAGTTTCTGAGACAGTTCACTTTCACGACAGGCCTGGCACACACAGAAGTAAGTAGTAATTGAGTAGCCATAAAAAACAAAACACATGCCACTAAATGTTATGCCCGGTGTATCACCTGCTGCTGTAGCTGTGCTTGTAGATTGCTCACTTCCACACTGCTTCTCTGTCGCTCCTGCTGCAGCAAACTCTGATGGGCTTGTGCTTGTTGTCTCAGCGAAGTTAACTCTGATTCTTGTTCTCTCAAGGAGCGTAATAGTGCCTCTTTTTCAGCTTGCACACCAGATAGTGTACTGTTCAGGTAATTACCAGACTGTGGATGAAATATGAAATGGTTAGATCATTATATTTTCAATATAAAAAGTGAATTTTTGTCATTCACACGCACCATTTCTTTGCTTTGCAGGGCAGCATTTGCTTGTGAAAGTTGAGCTTGTGCTGAGTTCAGTTCTCGTTTCAGTCTTTCAATCTCTAGTTTCTGCTCTGCATTAATAGCCAGCTATAAAGTACAATGAAAACTATGGCAACACTTCATTCAATTGTAATGCATAGGTCATAGACTAGACAATTGCATTCAAATGTTCAGTGCATTCAAAAAGGTAGTAGGAAGGTAGTAAGAAAAACAAATAAAAGTAATGAGGTTTAATTTCCATCTGTAAACAAGAATATAAGAAAATAACTGGGATCTGAATACATTCTGAATTCACTGTGCTTGAGACTGTACCTGTTGCTGGAGCTGGGCTTTCAGAGACTCAATCTCTCGGAGGAGTCTGTCCTTCTCCAGGTCGACTGTGCTCTGCAGTCGTTGTGCTTCTTGTTTCAGGGAGGAAAGCTCTGCATCTTTCTCCCTCACTGATCGTAACATAATGTCACGCTCTGCCTGAAGAGCTGCCAAGCTACTATTCACCAGAGAGCTCTCCTAAAGACAGTACAAACGTACATTATTAGATGGGAAAAAAACGCACTTACAGTACTATAAACATATCAGGTACCTTTTCCTTGTTTTCCAGGGTGCTTCGTAATAGAGCCATTTCTGCTCTTTGTTCCAGCAATTCTTTATTGAGATTGTCAACTTCTGCCAGCTGTTTACTCATCTGAAGAACACAGGAGGAAAAGAAAGAATATACAATGTACTTTGTTTATTTTTGTGTAATTAAAATGTATTTACCATAGTTCCTTTTTCCAGGCGCAAGTTTTCAACTTCACTTTCTAGTTGTTCTTTTGTTTTTTTAATGTTGTCATAGTCTTGTTTCGTAAAAGATAATACCTTCACTGTTTCTGCATTCTGCATTGGAAAAAAATAACAATGTGTACAGTACAATGAAGTAGAACTAAAATTATTAATGATTATTATTATTAATTATTAATAAGTTTACCTTTTTCAAGAGATCAGCGTGACTGCTCACTAGCTCAGCATGTCTCTCCTTAAGTTGACCAAAACGTAGCTCTGCAGCTTGAGCTCTACCTGCACAAAAGAAAAGTAGCAGTTTCACTATTATACTTTTGTTTTTTAACTTTAATCTTTAACCAAAACAGCTGACTTACTGTCTGCCTCTTTAAAACCAAGCTGTGCTCCAACATTGGCCACATTGGTACTTCGCAAGGCTTCCACTTCCATCCGCAGGTGTTCATTTTCCACCATAGCCATTTGTTTGTGCGTGCGCTGCTCCTCCAGCTCAGATTCCAGATGATTTACTTGCGCCTTTAATTCCACTACACACCTTTGGGCCTAAAATAATTTCCAGTAAGTCATAAATTCACATCAGTTATTGACGCTAGTCTGGGAGTGTAGGGATGATATGTTTTACCTCCGACTTGATCAGCTGTATCTCTGGATTGATGGCCTCTAGCTCCCTTTTCATTGGGTCGTTCTTCATTTCTTTTTCTTCTATTGGGGCTTCTGGCATTCCTATTTGACTAAGTAAATAATACTGAAAATATTATGGTAAATAAATATTACCAATGGATTCAAACTTAGGGGAGTCATGATTTCAGTGTGTGTTCAGCACTGACTTGTGACATCTCTCTGGACTCTGGCTGCTGCTCCTCATCGTCTTCTGGGTAGTCTCCTCCAGGGGTGACCACAACTTGCTTCTTATATTCTCCCAGAGCAGCTGCACGGAGGAAGTTTGGGGGCTCCTGAGGGGAAAGCACACTTTAATTTCTAAATTTCGAACTTCAGTCTGCACTTGATCCCATTACTTGGTGCCACTGGGGCATCGTCAGGAGGAAGGGGATGACTAGAATGCAGCACCTCTCAACATCATGCCTCCGGAAACACTACTTCTTAACCACAGTTAAGTCCAGCTTGTTTAAATACCATATCTTGTTTTATGAAAAAATACTTACATCAGGAAGATCTGGAATCTGAATGAATTTTTTAAAGAACTCTGTCTCTCTTGCTCTGTTGAAGAACTGTTTGAGGCTGTAACAAAACACAAAAGACATTTAGGAGATTTGAACAATAGACACAGCATTGTTAATCTGATTTTCTTTTTTTTTTTTTTTTTTTTTTTACATTGGGGGGCTTTCCAATCATTCTTATTTACCTCATGAACATGTCACGGTATCGCTCTCTGTGCCCAAGCAGAATATCAGGAGCAATGCCTACAATGAATACAAAAAAAGATATTTAACTGATGTTGAATTCATCTTGAGTGGCCGCTAATTATATGCATTAACTTACGGCTGTGAAGTTTGAACATCAACAGAACAGAGAAGTGGTACAGAAAGCCACAGTCCAAAATAAGAGGGATCAAAGGAGCCAGTCTACACTGACCAGAAGCAGTTGTGGATTTGGCTCCATTTGCATCAAACTGCCGGAAGACTTAAGAAGGACAGAGCAAAATTTGAGCATAATTAATGTGAGGGGTTGAAATTTTGGAATATTTTGTAAACCAAACTTACACTTACCTGTATCTGCCATTTTAAGAGCAGCATCCAGGTAATCCAGCAGTTCATTTGTTATATCTAGCCTATAATTTGTAATATTTAGATCAGATTTGTATAATGACCTGTATAACACCATGAGAAACAGGACAGAACACTTACACTTTGGTCATGTCACTTCCTGATTGTCTCTCTAAAGCCTCATCAGTGGCCTCCAAGTTCCCTGGAATCATTTTGTACTTTTTGTACATTCAAGTAATGGTTCTTCATTATTATTATTTTCGTTTCAAAATAAATGTTTATTTTTTAATGCATGTTTTACCTTATTATGAAATTCAATTTTGAGGCAAAGAAATTTGGCATATAATGCCACAATGTGTCCATATCGATCATGCAAGTTCCCCTGAAAAAGAATATTTGAGCATCACGTATTATATTTTATTTGGTACTTGTGATCCTTTTTATTTCCACTCACCCACAGCACACCCATGTCCTTCACTCCCCGGGTATGTCTGCTGGAGTCTACTACACTCTACAGATAGAGGAAATACTGACTTCACAAAACTACAATGTAAAATAAAATTAAAAGTCCAAAATCTTACATTTCTGTGTCCGTCCCTGAGCACCTTGTGCAGCAGATAGCAGAATTTCCAGCTGACCATGGAGTTACTTGACAAAGGCACATTTGAGATGTGGGACCAGAAGGTTGCTGCTCCAGATTCCTTATGGGTTCCCAAAATTATAACTTTGCAGTTGTCAAGGAAACCGTATCATATTGTTACAATTATCAACATGACATAAATTTTATCAAATAACAAGCGTCATAGACTGTGATAGATAAACAAAGGATACTGCGCACATACTTCTCTTTTGGTGGCACTTCAGCTGTACTCACTATTTTGCTGATGCTCTGGAGCTGGAACAGAAAATAACACACAACATATCACTGTCATTTCTACAGATTTCAAAACATTAAGAGGACAGAAAGTAAAATAAAGGTCTGTCAGACTTTACTTTGACACGAAGAAGGTATAAAAAAGTGTTACGTTTTTGCCTAATTATGAACGTTTGATCCATGTGTAAAGTGTTAAAAATGTTTTCTATAAATATATATATTTAATTCTGCAGAGTAAATCATTTTTGTGAACTAATTTAGTTGAAGAGTGTAAGTCTGATGTAGAGTAAACTGATTAAGTCCGATTAAGAGTTTGATTAAGGTCAGAATATAATAGATCTACTACTAAAAGAAAGAAATACACATGCAAAATCAATGAAAAATAAAACTAAACGCACCTGTTGCTTATTGAATTGCTCCTTTTCCGCGGCCAAGGCTTTTTCCGTCTTTTCTTTCTCTGGTTTGTTCTTTGCTTTACTCATGATTCTGACACTGCTGTCGCCTTCACTCACACGCAATTAGTTTATTAATTCCAGTGGGAAAACTCCAGATTTCGCTTATTTACGTGTTCTGCGTTCAACAGCGAGCCTTGTGCAGGGGTCCTCCCACAAATGTCTGCGTCCCTTTTTCTCTGCCCAAAAGGCGCACTTAAAAAAGCCTCTGGTTTAGCCTACAGAAATGTAAATCGGCGTTTCGTGACAGCTCCATTAAAATATAGGCTATATAAATTGAACAATCAGTCAGTTAAGCATATTCGTTTCCCTATGAAATGAAAATAAAGAAAAGAAACGACAAAATGTAAGTGTACTAACCAAGCTACCCTGGAAAAGATGTAAGCTTAGAAACGTCCTTTAAATCACGTCGCAAAGTAGTGAAACTGGAAAAACAATACAAGGTCACACCACTGTCAGCCCTGCCAGACAGGTTTCACTCCTTACCCACTTTGGACACTAGTGTCTTTAATGTTGGTTCTATACAAATACCAGCTTTGACAAAAAATAAAAATATTATTCACATGTACTTGAGTTAAAATACTGTCTTTATAAATGTTCGTGGAAGTTTCTTCTGAGGTCAATTTGTGTCAAGTTGTTCACAAAGTGGCTCACAAGTGTCATGATGATGGCAGGCTTTGGGTGAGTCACACTGCTGCCAAAGAAAAAAAAAAGTTGCCACATGAGAACACTCCCAGTGCAAATGGAAAAGGCAGAGTTAAAGGTTTAGTCCACACCCGACCATCCACAATACTCTCCTACCTTGTGCAAGAAGGAAGCACTTTTCTGTCGGTGCCTCAGTTGTCTACAGCTGCTGTGTTCTGAACTAGTTTCATCAAGTTCCTTTAAAATCCTTTTTAAGGAACAATTGGACAAGACATCCAAGTCCTTTGAATGGAAAGGACATAATAAAAATAGTTATTTGAAAAAAAAAAAAAGAGAGAGAAATATTCCAATTGATCCCTGTGTGAGATACCATTGATCTTCTGTTCACATAGTCTTGGCTGCAACAACATAGAAATACTATTGGTATGATGAAAGCATTCATTGCATAATGTATATTGCTTGATATGAACCTGCTTGGTATTTCCCAGGTAACTCTTTCTTTTTGAGACTGACGAGCACTTTCCAAGTTCAACTGTAAAAGCTGGATATCATTGCGTTGATTTTCACACACCTAGTGTGTGAAATAGTCAAGTTAAAATCAGCATTGGTGCAATTATTATTGGCATATTTTTTGTTAGAATGACGCCATTTAGTTTCCTGTACAATATCTATTTCCAGGTGAGACAGACTGATGACACACACATTTGCTGTGTCAGAAAGTATGCTGAAAAACCAGAAGACTCCAATCGTCACACTTAAAAGCAACAGTGATGAAAAGGGAGCATCCACTATTGGAGCTGTTGTTTTGTAAAATTACAATACCTGTCTATTGTCCCAAGGTAGTTTGTTTGTTGATTCTCTTGAACATAGATCATTTATTGTGTTTAAGGGCAGGAGTGCTACTTGGATGTGTAGAGATTGTGCATTGTGTAACATACCTGCTGAAGACACAACAACTCTGACTTGGTTCTCTCCTGCTTTGAGCGAAAAAGTTCAAGCAGCTCATCTTTCCAGCTGCTCTCACCCTCATCTGGTGAACAAACATAGTTCACGTTTCAACCAAAAAGGCAGGAGATGTTTTTACAAGTAAACATTTAAAGGAGACATATTATGCAAAGCTAACTTTTATGAGCTGTTACCCATGTTATAATGGAGTTCCCTCATTATTATATACTCATAGTTGGATTGATTCATGGATATTCTGCATTGTGTTGCTCAGAAAAGGTCTGTTTACACCTACCCCCCATCTCCCCAGGTGCTAGGGCAAAAAATGCCACGATGAAGAGGAGAGGCACCTTAGTTCGGCTTTTTGAACAGGGAGTTTATTAAGTGGTTTTAAATCAGTGTTGTGGTTTACAATGAACAAAATGTAACATAAAGATAATTTTATGAGGTTATAGATTATTGCTAAATCTCAGAAGAAAAGCATACAATGTCTTCCTTAATAAAGTGAATATCCTTTACTGATGCCTGTATCAAAGTATAATAATGTACCTGGCAAAGCCTGGTTCTGGCTGACCAGTTGAAGCTTCTGTTTAAGGCGAATGATCTCCTCTCTTTGGGCACTACTTTGTGCTATCTGCTGCTGCAGTTGGTCTGTAACAATCAGAGTCAAACAAATACTTACTGGCTTTCTCCCTTAACTGAACTTTCCCTTAATGTTACCTTTTAACTGAGTAATGGCACATCTCGCTTCAGTGCAGTAATGCTTTTGTTCCTGCAATTCTGTCTGGAGTGTGCTTTCTTTTGAGTAACTTTCTTTTAAGGATATCTCCATCTCCTTGAGATGCCCTGTGAGGTCCAGCAAATGACTTGAAGCTTCACTCACATCTTTTTCCTAATGATAAAAGTTATTCTTTAAAAAGAACCCAATTACATTAGAACAAAGATTAGAGTGTACCTTTAGTTTGAGCATCGAGCTCAGCTCTTCCTCTCTGACCTGCAGAGTGCCAATTTGGGTGGAGAGAGCTGTAACTGAGGCATTAAGGCTCTTGTTCTGTTCCTAAAAAAACAAACACTCAAAAAAATAAATGTTCATAGTGTACCCAGAACTAAGATTCACAGGGTATGTTTCACAATATTCAAACATACCTCAAAATCTTGACATTTTTTGCTGAGATTGAGTTCCTTGTTTGAAAGCTCCCCGAGTTGTAGCTGTGTTTCTCTGAGCTGCTGCAGGGCATCTTCTTCTCTCGTTTCCAAAACTACTACATGCTTAGTCAGGACCCTAATAACATCATTACGCTTCTGTAGCTCATCTGCAAAACATTGTGTGTTGAAAATAAGAAATTACATAAAATATATTTCAGTCTATAAATTAATACAGACATTTACTAAGTTATATCTGACCCTCTAAGCATGCACATTGCCGCTCCAGTTTTAGCAATTTCTGTCGTGTTCTCTCCCAGGCTTGGACTTCCTGACGATGGGCAGCAGCCATAGTGTTTAGCTCCTTGTCTCTGTCCTTTAGCTCTGTCACCAGCAGCTGGAGCTCTTTTTTCAAATTTGCAATAGTTTGCAAGGCACTTCTTTGATTAACAGGGAATCTTTCAGAAAACTAAAATAATAAAATCACCAGTAAATAAATTATCAAACATTATAATTCATACATAGACATTTTAACATTTACTCCCCTGAGTAGTGCCATACCATATACAAACAAGGAAACATTGCATCATGGTTAATTAAAACTTTAGATACTGACCTGTGTATCCTGCAAAGATGGCATAAAGAAGGGGTCAGTTGAAATGTGAGGACCACAATGTCTTGAACCTGGGGTGAGAATTTGGCCACCCCCAGGCACAAAGTCATTACCCTACACAAGTGTTTAAAAAAGACACATCACTTTAATTTTACACAGCATAGTAGGGCTGTACAATGATAACTTAGTATGTTATCTAGGCTTTGTTTTTCTCACCTTTGTGACGGGAGTGCTGTGCCATGGTTTTTGTTCCAGGTCTAGAGTTCGGTGGATAATGTCATTCACAATTAACATAAATAATACAAAACATCAGTTTGTCTTTCTTACCAGTTAAACACAAGTAGCTTGATGCTGCTGGTCCATGTCTATAAGCTTTCCCATTTGAAGGCGTCATTGTACTTCTATTGTCCATCTCATTACAAATTGCAAATATCTGTTTTAATACCAGATACAGAAACTATAAGAATAGACTGCATTGCGATAAGTGCAAAACTATCTGTTACAAATGCCAAAAATGTTTACAATAGATTATTATTTAAAAAGTTAGCAGGAGTAGCGGAAGTTAGAAAGAGTCTATGGGATTGGTCAGATTGGCCACAGCTTTTTATTTTATGATATCCCTCCCCGCCAGTAGGGGGCGTATGACTGGTTCTGCATGCAGTCAGGCTTGATAGAAGAATAGGTTACAAGGCGTGCTCAAAGTACGACAACTACAACCAGCTTTACCAACTACAAATGAGCTTTTGATAGTGGCTACAACTACAATAATGCGAGAAACTCCACTCCGCAATCATCAGTTTTAGATTGGAGGTTTTGGGGTATGTGATCATTCATTTGTGCTGATATACATGTTCAGCTGCTAGTCGTACATTAGCTCATTGGCTACCTGGTGTGTGCTAAGAGATGCGCTAACGGTGACAGCTGCCCACCATGCCCGTAACCCGATGAAGCAGCGCTACAAAATTATGAATCATGAAACGGAAAGGACCGGGGTATTTTTTAATATACATTTTACACCTCAACCCCGTTATACCTTGCTTTAAAGTTATTGGCAAATCTGATTTCAACTGTAGATGTGTTCATTTGCTAGCAGTCCAGTTTTGTAATAAAATTACTTGATTTTTCTCTTAATTCGTGTTAATAAATGCCATGTCACTAAATGAATGAATGAGCTTACAGTCCTGTATACTGGGACAATGTAATAGATTTTACCAGGAAGGCATTCTTATCCTTGTGTTTAATGTTTGTCATTGTAATAATATAATATTTCTCAATATCTATTGTTGTTAAAGGTATTTAGTTATGGCTACTACTGAGATAGAATTGGGTTCTTCAGATAATAAATCTGAGCAAGGGCCATCAGACTCCGAGTCAAAGTACCCACTTAAAGTGCTTTACTGTGGAGGTATATTACACATCCTGATATTTATAACACTTTACAAAATTAAATATTATATTGTTTTAATGTGTTCTTTTATACTATTTCAGTGTGCTCACTGCCTACAGAGGTAAGTATAACAGGCTTTCAATCTTTATAATAAATGATTATACCATTGTTGGCTTCATTATTTCATCACTACTTTGCAGTACTGTGAGTATATGCCTGAGCCAGCAAAATGTAGACAGTGGCTTGAGAAAAACTTTCCAGATGTATTTGCCAGGATGACAGTTGGTAAGTAAAGTTCTATGTAATTGTTCTAAAATCAGAAGGGGAAAAAATTTGTTTCATGAATTGTTTACATTCCTTGGTCCTACTGGTTCAGCAGCCAATACTCCCAAGCAGGAACCTGGAACTGATTCACCCCCGGTAGCTGAGGAGGAGGAGAAAAAGAAACAAAAAAGAGGTACCTTAAGTGCTTTATGAGTCATAATAACACCTTCAAAAAGCGTTCACATAAGCACTTCATGAAATCTGTCTGTTCTATTTTAATTTTCTTTCATCAGGTGGAAGAGGACAGATTAAACAAAAAAAGAAAACTGTACCTCAGAAAGTTACAATAGCTAGGATTCCTAGAGCTAAAAAGAAATATGTCACACGGGTTTGTGGATTGGCGACATTTGGTAAGTATGCATTTTCCTATGGCCTGTGGCTTCTACTGTTCACATTCTACTTTACCAATTATTCATCCTTTTCTAGACATTGACCTAAAGGAGGCGCAACGATTCTTTGCCCAGAAATTTTCTTGTGGTGCCTCAGTTACAGCAGAGGATGAAATTATAATTCAGGGAGATTTTACCGATGACATAATTGATGTCATTCAGGAGAAGTGGCCTGAGGTAAGCCTCACTATTTTTACAGAAAGTGTCAACTTGAATAAACGTGTATTGTATCCGGACTCGAGCAGAATTGTTTCCCGTACATAAGTTGTTGCTAGTTTCAGTAATAGCCTATATCCAAAAAGGACCTCATTTTCATTTATCCATTGTCATTGTAGGTGGATGACGATAGCATTGATGACCTGGGTGAAGTAAAAAAGTGAAGACCAAATATGCACTTTCTGTGAAATGGATGCGACCTGAAAACGGCAACACCCTGGCCAAATGTACACATCAAGTCATTTTTTAAAGTTTTATTTTTACTATTCATAACACCCAAGGACATGGACACTCAATAGTTCATGGCTGCTTTCTCTCATTTGCCAAAGTTGCGGTATGATGTGAACCCCTTTCAATTGTTCTTCACCTAAAACTCTAGGCTAATAAATTCCAGTTCCCCTTACCCCAGAGCATGTTGTTTTGGCTCTTTATTGATTTGAAACTTAATTAAATTTCAGGCCCCTCATGCCGTGTGTAGGTTGTTTTTTAAGAAACTTTCTCTATGCCCATGGGAGAACCTGGTTTTCCATAATAATTTTAATGAAGACTCACTCATTACAATTTACATTTACCCTTGTTTTTCTGCACCTTTGGGTCAAGGGATCCTCCCCATAGAGCACAAACCAATTATGATTTAGTATGTTTGTCTGAAATTGTGTATGTGTGTTATCACTTAATCCATGCTGAAGTGCTCACCTGCTTCACCATATCTATGTTGACATTGTCTAAAAGCATCATTGGTGCACTTTGATGCTATTGTGCTTTGCTGATCGAACGATGAATCATTCACAGTTTGAAAAGTGCTGTGCTTTTGAAGCTCCCATTTTGGATAAAGTCCTTCCTCCTGTACTTATACTGGAGTTCATGGTTGGGCTTTTTGGAAATTTTGTTGCTTTGTGGATGTTCATCTTTCACATGGACACCTGGAGGCCCAACTCTGTGTACCTGACTCATCTGGCTGTGGCTGACTCCATCGTCCTTTTCTGCCTGCCCTTTAGAGCTGACTATTACAGACGAGGGAAGAACTGGCTTTATGGGGATGTCCTGTGTCGTATTCTGCTCTTTTTGTTGGCTGCAAATCGAGCTGCAGGAATCTTCTTCCTCACGGCTGTGGCCGTTGATCGTTACTTCAAAATTGTCCACCCACTGAATCCAGTTAACCGAATGGGCTTGGGCTATGCTCTCTGGGTTTCTCTTGGTTTGTGGGCACTGATATTTCTGGCTACTGGATACCTTCTTGCTGATGAGCACTTCTTCTACAATAGCAATCGTACACAGTGTGAAAGTTTTAACATTTGCATGGGTTTCAGTCCCTTTTCTACCTGGCACAATGCATTTTATGTCATTCAGTTTTTCTTGCCTACTGCAATTGTTGCCTTCTGTACAGTCAGAATAACTTGGCAACTAAGAAACAGGACTGTTGACAAAAAGGGAAAAATCAAGCGGGCCGTCCAATTTGTCATGGCTGTGGCTTTTATTTTCATAACTTGTTTCTTTCCCAGCACAATATCACGAATTGCTGTGTGGGTCCTTAAAATGTGGTATGATGAGTGTGTACATTTTAAAGAAGCCAATTTGGCATTTTACACATCTGTGTGTTTCACATATTTTAATAGCGTCCTCAACCCTGTTGTATACTACTTCTCTACACCAGCCTTTAGTGGTACTTTCAAAAAGGTTTTGCACAAAGTCCTGGGAAAGAAAGAAGTCAAAGATGAAGTCAACTCAGTTGGAATTAATGTCTCCACCAGGATGTAATGTTCATCCCAAACACAGAAAAATAAAAGCAATAATATTGGGAATGCTTGAGGAATAATCAGTGTATGCCATTATTACCTACACAAAATTGCTTGCACCATATGGTAAATTTGTTTGTGGGTTTTTGTGTACCTGTGGATTGTAAAACAAACATTGGCCTAGTTCAGTTGCTTTCGTTATTTTTTGTAATAATAAAACCACTTTTTATGCGCGTGGTAAATGGTGTAATTTTCCTGAGGACATTGCTTACAGTGTTGAGGCCAAAGCTCATGAAAACGAGTTGTCCTGGTGCTCCTAAACGCAGCATCTGTTCCCGAGGTGACGTCACTGGGCTGGGCTGAAAAACATGAAACTAACGGAGCAAGATCTGCTTCACCCATCTTCTGCCTCTCATTGAATTTACCAAAATACGGACAATACGCATCCACATATTATTCTTAACGTAAGTTATACCTGAAATTTGATGCCTTGTCAGTATGTCTTCAGCATCAGCCTGTGGTAATATTCTGCTAATCCGCGGCTAGTTAGCTTTGAAAATAGCGCATTCCCACATATACCAATATCATACGTATAGCTACATTTCAGGTTTTTTTGTTGTTTGTTATTGGTGTCCTCCTGTCTAGTTTATGCCTGCTTTTGAAGTCTGAATAGCCCATCCCCAAAACTGATTTGACAGTTATCCGTTTTCATTCACAAAACAGTTTTACAGTTTTAAATGGGTGATGTGTAAGTAATAGTCATGTCTAGACTAAGGGTAGAGTCTGGGGAAAGCACCCACTACATACAAGCCTGTGCTTCTTCCTTTAGTATAGTCTGTAGGCTATTAGTAAAAACTTATCTATTGCCTTGTTGCCCATCATCATCAATAATTGTAGTGTAAGACTGTGGATAAAGTTTTTGGATAATAAAGGGGTCAATGTTATTCACTGTTTTCTCAGCCTTAGTCCACACACTGGGGTTGTGGGGATGTTGAAAAGGCCTCGTCATCAGGCCTGACCCCTTATAACTCATGGAAAAGCAGGAAGGAACATGTGCCACTGGGAAACCCAGTGGGCTCAAACCTCCGAGTAAAATAGCACGTCCATCTGGGGTACCAACAAGGACATCCCCATCCTCCGGTCAGAATGACTTAGTTGCCTCTTTTCATATAGTTTCACTGTAAAGCTTGTCCTCAACTGTTAATAAACTCCTTTCCAGGTACATCAAAGCCAGTTCCCTCTGAGAAGTCCCCTGCTGGTGTAACGTCTCCATCTCAAGATGCCACTGTAGATTTTCAGATTGGGGAGAGGGTCTGGGTCAATGGAAACAAACCTGGTCATGTACGATTTATTGGAGAGGCACAATTTGCCCCTGGTCAGTGGGCAGGTATTGAGTTGGATGAGCCAATTGGGAAGAACAATGGTTCTGTGGCGGAGGTTGTGTATTTTAAGTGTGAAGATGGTCGAGGGATATTTACTCGACCATCAAAGTTATCTAGGACCGCTGTTCCGGAAAAGGTGGCCAATGGGGGTGAGGCCAGCCCAGCACAAGGCTCAGGACGCTCTGCACCAAATGAACCTGCACCCTCTGCTGCTACCTCAACTGGTAACAGCCACAAAAAATATCATCAGTACATCAGTGCAGCTGTTATTGTGACACAACTGTATTTTCAGCTCAGGGGTCTGGCATCAAGACGAGCAGTGCACTCGCACGAAAGCTTGTATCCAGCGAGTCTGTTTCTAACCTGTCAGATGCAGACTCCTTAAAGAAGAACAAACGGGAGTTAAGACTAGGAGACCGTGTGCTGGTAAAAAAAAAAAAAAACATATTTAAAAATGCATTTTTGTATTTTTGTTGAAACATCTTGCATAAAGTTATAACCATGTGCACTTTTTATTTTGTTTAGGTAGGTGGGACAAAGGCCGGTGTAGTGAGGTTTCTTGGTGAGACAGACTTTGCCAAAGGAGAGTGGTGTGGAGTCGAACTTGATGAACCACTTGGCAAAAATGATGGAGCTGTGGCAGGGACCAGGTATTCCATCAAATATTCCAGGGGATTTAAGTTATAAATTTTCTATTAATAACCTATCATTTTAGGTATTTCCAATGCATGCCGCGGTATGGTTTGTTTGCCCCGGTCCACAAGGTAACACGTATTGGATTTCCCTGCACCACTCCTACAAAGACAAAGACCTCACGGCGCAGGTCGGGTGTCATGAGGAGTCCCAGTGCCTCCTCCATCAGTTCTCTGAGCTCTGCCACTTCCTCGATCAGCGGAAAGCCGAGCAGAGCAGGACTGGTAGGTGGACACTCACCTTTCACCTTTATAAGCCTTTACAATAATAAACCAACTGGTCAACATTAACATACATACAATATAGTTGACAGAGACATCAGCACGTTATGCACGCAAGATTTCGGGTACCACAGCATTGCAGGAAGCTCTGAAGGAGAAGCAGCAGCACATTGAGCAGCTTTTAGCCGAGCGGGATCTGGAAAGATGTGAAGTTGCAAAGGCCACGAGCCACGCAGGAGAGGTGCAGCAAGAACTGGTTCTGCTGAGGAAATGTCGAGACCAGGTTAGATTCACTCAATAAATATAAATATACAACAAACATGGTTATGTACAGTATCATATAAACATATTGCTCACATATGTGTGTTTTTTATTGTGTGAAACTACTTTTCTGTTTTTTTTTTTCTCTCTCTTTTTTTTTTTTAGTATGCCATAGATATGGAGGCAAAACTGGATCAGCTGCGTTCATTGGTTGAAGCTGCAGATCGAGAGAAAGTGGAACTGCTAAATCAGCTTGAAGAAGAAAAAAGGTATGTTTATTTTGTGTGATTTTTATAAATTGTATAATAATAATGTAAAAAAGGAAAAAAAAAAAAACCTTTGAAATGGGTGTTTTGTGTAGTGTCTTTTTTTTCTCTTTTTCAGGCCAGTCTTCCACTTATAAATGTTGTGATAAAACTAATTACCGGTATGTCTTAAACAGGAAAGTTGAGGATTTGCAATTTCGTGTTGAAGAGGCATGCATTACCAAAGGGGACCTGGAGGTAAATACATTTCTACCAGCACTGTCCACACATCTAACTAATGCCCAAAAAAAACCTATAGCTAAAATGTTATGCACATGCTGAAACGTGGTACAGAAAAAGGATATCTTGATTACAGAACATATTGAGAAATGCATATTTGGTGTACTTAATTTCTTTGCATTTGTTTAACCAATTAAAAGGATCTTAATTTCACTTATAAATATTTATTTATATTGTATTCTTTACTTGCGTTTTTTAAATTCAACTTTCTTTGTTGATCTTTGAGTTTGATTATATTTATTTGACTAATTTGTTTTAAGCTCATTAAGCATTGGCACTGAGCGTTAAGCATTTAAAACTTTTGCAAGCTGTGAAGTCACTGGCTTGTTTGTGGCTTTTTTTTTTCTACTTTTGTAACTTGCAACTTAATAACCTTATAACACTGAATGAATGATTAGCTGGATATCTGTGTGCTTTCCGATTCACCTGTGTTGCGTCCCCTTTTTGGCATGCTACTGTTGCATTGGTGGCTGTTCTTCTTTCTTCCTGCTCTTTTTTACTAACAGACGCAGACGAGGCTGGAGCATGCCCACATAAAGGAGCTAGAGCAGAGTCTGCTTTTTGAAAAGACCAAAGCTGAAAAACTCCAGAGGGATTTAGAGGATGCTAGGGTAATGCTGGCCATGTCACAACTATAATATTTCTCCTTGTTAGAAATAAATGTGGTGACTTTGGTGATCTTTATTGAAAATAATTAGCAGTAATTGTAGTAACAACTCAGTTACTAAGCCATTTTTTGTACTGATTCATTTGTATTTTGACTTTTACTAAGAACCTTCTTACATTAATATTATTGTTATCATTATTCTTATCTAAAAGTTACATGTTGCTTGAGTAAACTTGAAGTGCAACCCAATGCAGCATCTATTGATTGACAGAATAATGTGGCTGTGGTGATGGATTCATCAGTGTACAGATCTTGACACTTCCTATATTTGATAAGGTGGTCACTGTGTCGGAGCGATCACGCATCATGGAGCTGGAGCGAGAGGTTTTGGATCTTCAGCTCCGGCTCAGAGCGGTCCAGCAGCAAGAGGACGCCGTGTCTCTCTCTCAGCAACAGATCAGCAGCCTCAAAACACAGGCACAAGCCCAGGAGAAAAAGGTCCAGTCCCCCTAATGGAAACTAAGTGTCATTTGTTTTTGTTTATTTAACAAATGTGGCCCACACAAAGAACTGGCATAGACTTCACATAGACTGAGTTATCTAGGCTCTTAATTATAAAACATTACATGGAATTCTTACTAAAAAGTGTACATACAGACAAAACACAAAAGTTCCGCAAACAAAAAGATAATTATTTTTGGTCCTTGGAGGAAAAACTCAGTCTCCACATTCATACATTTATTTATTTATTTATTTGATTGGGACAATATTTCAGTCAATTTGGCCACCCATTCAAGACAACTACATTTTATATCCAACCCCTTTGCTCATACATGCAAATATGTCTCTATAGAAAAGTTAAAATCACATTACTACTATAGATGACTGCATGTTTGGTTTGACCATAACCAGTTTTTCATTTGAGCTTTGAAAGAACTGTACGTTGGATATTCTCTCAGGGTTACCGGGAGACTATTCCACAGGTTCCCACCTTGGACAGATAATGCATTGTGACCAAAGGTGGTCTGTCTGTGGGAGATCAGCAGGTCACTTCTGGTGGTGGCTTGTGTGGTCCTTGCTAAATTGTTTTTATATTTAATGTACTTCTTTAATGGTGGTGGTGCGAGGGAGTGTAGAGCCTTATAAATTAGTCAAGCTCAAGGTTGACCATGTTGTTTAAGTCCAATAGTCTATGCTTTTTCAGAACGTGACAGTGGTGATGGGAAATGGGTTTTTTATCAAGTATTTTTAGGCCTCTTTTATAGAGGTTTTCAATGGTTTTAAGTGTTGTGGGGCAAGCAAGAGATTAAACAATAGTCTATGTGGGAGATGATCATAGAGTTGAAATAAGTTTTGGCAGCACTCATGTTTAAGTTATCTTAGATGTGAAAAAAAAATTCAGATCATTGAATTGAATTGCCTTCGACACTTTTTTTTACGTGAGTAAGTCCAAGGTATTTAAATTCTGGGACCAGGTCAAGTTCTACTCCGTTAAGAGTAGAATTTGATCTGGTCCTCAGGAAAACCACTTTTTTCCAATGTATTTTAGGCTACAGTTAGAACCTGTTAAAATGAAAAAGGACATTGAAATGATGCAATGATTTGCTAGATATGGGCCAATTTACAGAAATCTATTTTGTTTGTTATTAGTAGCTTTTATAATTTAATATTTTATAACCAGCTGTTCAGCAGACGGCCCATTGGGTGCTTGAAACTGGCCATATGACTTAACACGCAGCCCTTTCCCTGTGAAACTCAAACTTTTAAAACTCTATGGCTAAGTGGCTTTGTGACACTCGTTATGTCTGACCTGAGGTTCAGAAGTTGCATTTTTATAGATCACAGACTTGAAGAAAGTCATGTACATAACATTTTTGTACGTACGCTTTATAAATGACAATGGGCTTTTCTGTTTGTGGTCATGGTCTATAGCTTCTGTGGTTAAATGTCTATGTTATGTCTGGTGTGTCAACAGATCAGCGAACTGAGTGTGGATCTGGAGAGCAAAGAGAAGGAGCTTCAGTCTGCACTGCAATATAAGAGTTCACTGGAGCAGAACTTAACCAGCATGGTGAGGAACCAAGACACAACTATAGAAAATGTACAATGATCAGTTTATTATTTGGGCTTTGTAAACAGATGCCATCACAACTATCACCTTGATCATACAATATTGTTAGCAATAGTTGTCTCCCCATTTTGCAATGTATTCTGTTTTGCTAGTGGACAATGAGAAACTAGACTAATTTATTGGTTTATTTTATATAGATGCTTTGCATGTTTTGTAGATTCAGTCAGTAATTGGTGCCGAGGTAAAAGAATGTTTAGCTCCACGCTCCAGGGTCACACAGATGTTTGCCTGTTTCAGAGAAAAGAGGCTGAGCTGCAGACAGAAGAAAATAGGAAAACAATGCAAGGTAAATAAGTTTCTTGTTGATTAAGAAATTTTGCATTTTAATGTATTTCAAGTTTTGTGTTTTTCTTTTTCAGAGCTAGAGCACAATGTTAATCAAACAAATAAAAACTATCAATCCCTGAAAGAGGAGAGCCAGCATAGAGAGAGTGAGCTTAAGGTCCAGCTGAAACAGGTGAGTTTAATGTGAATACTACTACATGTACAGAGAAATGTTTACCGTTGTAGTATAGATTTGTATACAATATCTTAATGTGTACAGGTTACTGAAAAGCCATGTTTATTTTTATTATCCTGTTGTTTTGATGATCTCTTCTCTACAAGTATTTATAGACATCTGTTTTTTGCTTCTTTAATTGGTTTTAAGGCAAATGAAGAAACAGAAAAGTGCACACTTTCTCTTGTGGAGCTTACCGCTGAGAATAAGGCACTGCAAACACAGGTAAGACATTTTGCCTCTCTCCTCCTTACCTTTAAATATTACTTGATGTTATTGTGTTTAACTTATATGACTAGAGGGATTTTTGTGTTTTGTCATATATAAGAGGATGTGCATGTTCATGTTATTAGTTGGTATATGTGTATTTTTCTCCCAGGTTGGGTCTCTCAATTACATTCTATTGTCTTCTGAAAATGTATTTTACACTACTTTTTATGCTGCTACAACATCTGTGATAAGTTCTGTTTCCATCGTCAGCCCTCTTTCACAGTCCATTTATCCCCACTTTGTCAAAAAGCTGCTGGTTGTTGCTAAGGAGCTTTCATTGACGATATAGCATATTAACATCATTAACATTAGCATTTAGTGATTTCCTCTCAGAACATACTCTGTTATATCTTAATGAAACAGGCAGCAAACAATAGTAAGAGTGGTAGAAGTGTACCTGGCATTCATGTCATGTATCATTGTAAATATCCTTTGAGGGTAGCTATGTAGTCTTTTAGCTATTGTTGCGATATCTTGTGCTTTATATTTAGACTCATTGTGCACATTAAAGCCGTAACACATGTAGTGAGAGGATGCTCTTACATCTGCTGCCCCCCCCTCTGCTGCGTCCGCATGTGCAGGAGATGTGATGTAATGCTGCACATGTTAGAATGTGCCATCCGGGTGCAAGAGGGACATATTCTTAGGAAATGCATGGTTGAACACATCATAATTTTTGACCCGTGCTGTCTGTTGTGTGAGACTCCATTACGTCATCTAAACAAAAGGACATAAGAAATATTTCTATGCAGTGTTTACTTTTTCAAAAACATTGTTGGTTACAGTGGGAGTGAAAAACAAAACCTTAGAAGTGTGTGAGTGTGCGCGTGGTAGCCTAGGAGGAGCTTGTTGTGACTTACATAATGGCAGTGCCTTTAACGTAAGCAGAGAGAGAGCGCCGCTCTCCCTCTTGCAGCTTTGCACGGCGGGGGAGGAGAGATAATGCTTTATTGATGCCCGGCTTGTGTTGGCGCGTGCATGTTCTACATTTGACATTAGAGCAACACTGCTGCTACATCAAAGGCGCTGAGGACTGACTACAGACAATCAGGCTGCAGGGGTGAGCTTTGTGGGTATGGATATAGCTTTGCATCAGGGTTACTCCTCCAACACCTACTTATCGCATTACCAGGTAGGACACTCTCGATTTAACACAAATACTTTTGTTCAGCTAAGGCTCCTACCACAATAAATATATTTTTAATATAACTGCAAAAGTACAGAGCTGCTGTCACTGGGTTACTTTAGAGTTTTTGTTGTCATTGTGAAGATTGTCCCCAAAGAATGACCCCTGTACATCTCTATTGTGCACATCAACATTTCCTCTTGGCTGTTGTGACCACTTTTTTGTCTGGAATGCTATTGAAACAGACAACAACAGAGTGATGTGAAACATTATCACATTTTTCCTTATATCAATCAGTACGTTGTTTTTTTTTTGATACATTTTTATTTTTGTTAAATAAAAATGTTTTTGTCAACTTTTAATCAGTGCCATTTATCACAAAAATGGTCTTAATGTCTTCTTCCTAAATTTGAACTGAGGATGGACTGTAGACTTCTCAATTAAAAAGACCCAAGCACATCATTGACCATTAGATGTGACTGAATCTCAATTCAAATTCAATTAACTGCACAGCCTTTTTGAAACAACACTTAAAAAGTGTTTTTGTGCAAGTATAAAGGATTTACAGCGTGAGCAGTGACACATATGTGCAGCATCACTAATTTGTAGCGATGTCATTTCGTGGATTGCCATTACACTTGTGTGTCCTCTTTAATTATTGAGTGCTGCTATTTTAATACTGCTCGGATCACCACTGCACGTGTCTGAATCGTTAGTGATCTGGATAAAAAGTTGTTTTAAGGTTACACTGGACTTGAGGACAATGTATGTGTTGTGACCGGCCTCTTGTGTCTGCTGAATCAGAAAAGAATGAAAAAGCAAAAATACTTCCTTCTGTGTTTTTGTTGACTATAGTAGTGCTTGATAGGGCTTAAGGCTTTATATTTCTTGCATAACAGATGTACCAGAAAAAAGCTGTAATTTTTGTATTCCCTTATGTTTTTTGCAGCTTGAGTCTTTGAAGCAACAGAATGCTAAATACAAGGAGGAACGTTCGTTATCAAGGGAGCGGAGCAACTCTGAAAACCAGCACATTGGAGCACTCTGCAAGGAAATGTAAGCACTCCAAATGAATAATGTGTTTTTTCCTTGTGTATGATGTGCCAGCAGCATACGGAATGCAAACTATTCACATGTTTTAAAACCAGCTCAGTGGTTTAAATTGCAATTAATATTGTATTCAACATAATAGAGTTTCCATTTTAGTTTACTTTTAATGAGCTCTCAACCCGAGATCAATATAGTAAACATTTGTTTTAAATAAATGTAATTGCATCTATGGTGGTGTAACAAGCTCTATGTAAGACTAATGCATCATTATTATAGCTGTACGTTTCATGTGGCTGTATTTGGGTTGGCTCTTTTCACTGCAGCTATTAATAGCTCTCTGTGTAGCTGTGAATGAGTGTGCATAATATGGGAATCATATCCCTTGTCATACCCCCTGAGTCACCAGAGCGCAATTGTGGACATGTGTATTGTTTCACATCCTATTGTCATTCTTCATATAAAAGGAGGAGCAAAATACTATTCTTTTGATATCTGAGTTATGGCAACCTTCATCAGTCACCACTTCCAGCTGCATCCTTGAGCAAAAAAAAGCTACTGTTACGTAACTGAAGGGTCTCGCCTCCTTGGACCGCCTGGCTCCAACATGGCCGCTGCCTGCACAGTGACATCAGAATGTGCTGCTTCCTTTGAGACTTAGGCTGTGACAGGGCCTAGAGCTTAGCTTTGTTGTATGAATCAATGGAGTGTTTGTGAATTGTGAAAGGCGTAACAAGAAGAAATACTACCACCGTTAAAATGCGCTAATAGTGTTTGTAATACGGTATTTGTCTGTTTTATGTATGTTTTTCTGTTAGCAGAACGGAAGATCATACTGTGCATCCTGTAACATTATTGGTAGTTATATCCCTGCATTAGCAAATGATTATTAAAGCTAATTAAAGTAGGACTTGAAATGTGTGAAATACTCAGGACTGTCCTGTATTTTATATTAATATAATTACGTATGCATGATTTAAAACATTTTAGATCATTAAGAAATCCCTACATTACTTGCATAGTATCTCAAATTATGTATAATAAGTATATATTGTGTTGTTGAGATATTTGAAATGTGTGTTAAGATCCACAATAGAATTGACATAGTTAATGACTTGATTGTGGCACAGATCTGATTTTTTTTTTTCTGCTCACAGTGAGGAGCTGAAGGTGGCTTCCCACAGTCAGGTAATGACCACATGTTTGAAACATGTTCTAAACATGTAATACATAAATAAAACTTAAATAAACTTTGGCTGGAGAGAATTGAAAGAATTGCTGTGAACTGACTTTCTTAACGGTTCTTTCTGTGTATTTTTCACTTAGCTTCGTGAGGAACACAACAGCCAAGAGCCGGACAGAGAAACTGGTTTAACGGACAAAGACAGGGAACTGGAATCCCTGAGAAATGAGGTAAAATCATCCCAATATCAGTCATTTTAAATATTTGAATGTTCATGTTTGACTTTTACTCCCTGGTACAATGAATGGTACAGATTGCAGTGCTGCGGGGGGAAAGTGCAGTGGCAAAGACTCTTCAAAGGGCAGTAGAGACACTGGAGATGGATAAGGCTGAGCTCCAGAGCCGGGTTCAAAGTTTAGAGCAAAGGCTCACGGGAAAACAGTCCCCAAAAGGAGAAGACCAGGACGACCCCGCAGGTCTGACACTACTGCTATTGACCTATTGATATTACATTATTTGTCACTCATCATTTATGTTCTTTCAGGTGATACAGCTTTTCAGCAGCTGAGAGAGGAGAAGGAGTTTGCTGAGGGACAGGTAAACCAGAAACATATTTTAGATCAGGTTTTCTTTTGACAAACTTCTAACAAATGTCTGCCTTTGGTCAGATCAATTTCCTCAACAGTGTCATCGTTGACCTTCAGCGGAAAAATGAGGAATTGAAGATTAAGCTGAAGAAGCTGGCTTTGTCCGAATTTAATGGAAATGACGAGGCAGAGGGGTGTGTATGCAGCTGTATTGCACTATGTACCCTAGACACATTTTCTCAAACATGTTCTAAATGGATGTATTTCTTAGTAGTTTAGGAGCTGTATTTCAATGTTTTTCATGCTTCTGGATGTTTTAAACATTGTGAACTGAATCTTGATTTTAGAGCGTATTGCTTGCCTTAAAACAAAAACTGAAGGTTGAAACTAAGTAATTCCACAATTCTTTAAGCAGTAATTTTGAGGACTATAACAAAAAATCAAGTATAATGGTTATCACTGTGGCACATAACTGTCTTTGATGATTTAGATTTAATGCCGCTTCAAAGCGTGAGAAGAAGTCAACCCCACGACTGTTCTGTGACATCTGTGACTGCTTCGACCTCCATGACACAGAAGACTGTCCCACTCAGGCCCAGAGCCCCGACTCTGTGCCCCACACCACGTACCACGGGAACCCGGCTGAGGAGAGGCCCTACTGTGACATCTGTGAGGCTTTTGGACACGCCACCCACTCCTGCAATGATGACCAAACCTTTTGATCACAGCTACCCCTCTGCAGAGACCCCATATGTATTTTTTTACGGTATTTATGCATATCATTTTCTGTAAACACACCCCATCTTAACCCTGACTCTACCAAACTACTGCACGTCTCCATGCATTAACTGTCTATGAAAGCTTGTCCAAAAACTGAATTGGTGCAATATTTTTTGTGTTTTAATCAAAAGTAATCTGTCCTTTGCACTTCGTGTATCAATGTTTCCTTTGCATTTAAGTGTCAGAAACGAGTAATGGTCCATATTTATTGTGTTGTGGGCTTTTTTTTTTAAGAGAAAAAATATTTATGCACATTTTGGGCAGAAGGGAAATCAAACACTTCAGACATTATCTAATGTATACAGTTCTTACCATAGGTGAGATACTGCCATGAAATAAAAGGTTTTAATTATTTTAAAATCAATTTTCTCTTTAGTTACCAGTAGAATATGACCACTGAGCAAAATTTATTTTTTCAGGTCTTTCTTTGTCAAATTGGAAATTTTATTTATATATATATACAGACACACACACACTTTCATTACTTTTTTTATTAATTTGTTCCTACTAACCAGTAACAGAAGAATAAGCTAGAAGTGTGTTTTGATGTAAAGTAGCCAGATTAAAAACTTGCCAAGCTGAACTAAAGCAGGGGTCTCCAACCTGTTGCTCCTTTCTAAGCAGATTGTATTTTATTCATCACATGCCTATTATCATTTTAAAGCTACAACTATCCCTAAAGTAGAGGTTTTTTTCACCAGTAGACGGCAGATGTGAAACCAGTTTTCCCCCTCCCATCACCTGGCCTTTGTTCAGCCTCATCTGTGCTCTCAGGTCTTCTGTCGGGCCAAAGCTGGCACACTATCACACTGCAGTAACATAGATAGCAACTTGTGGTGATATGTGAGAATACAACAGGGTGGTTCTCCCAGTCTAATTACAGATGGTAACTTTAAATGTTTGCTTTGGATGCCCAGCTCTGTGCCCTAATAAACAGATAAAGTTTTAGAGGCATTTAAGTGCACCCCAAGGCTAGCTGCCAACTCAATTTCTTGTGACTGCATTGAACTGTAGCTCTATTCCTTTTGTTTCATAAAAGTAGTTCTGAACAAAAACAAGGTTGGGGATCCCTGAACTAAAGCCTAGAACTTTGTATTGCACTGCCCACTTTAACAATCTTCCTTAGAAACACTCAGCGCTTTAATCGATCCTAGATAATGTATTTTATCTACAGTCAGTGCACATTATTATTGCGTTGTATTGCAACAAATTCTTTTCTAAGCACAATATTGAATCATATTGAATCCTTCCATGTATGTAACTCTTAACATTGCAACATGTAAATAGTAATTAAAGGCATATTTTGATTAACTTTGACACCGTGCCATAGAAATAAAACTGCTCTTGTTCTAATGACATTGTACTTAAAGAGTCAATTTATATTGACATTAAAATGTTTGTGTAATGTTTTATATGTAACATCTAATATGACCATTTGATGCTGACGTGTTTTAAATGTCATTGTTTTGTATGTTATCCTAAATTGTCCAATAAAATAAAAATTAAATATCTGACTATGTACTCCATATACACAAAGACAAATAACTCCTTGTTTATTACTACTTCAGATACTTCTCCCTGGTAGGCAAGTATTTTAATAGTGATAAAATAAAATCTATAAAACATACAAAATAGATTTACATTAAGCTCTTTTTGTGAATTTTATTAAGAAAACATACAATCAGACATGATAAAAAACAAGCACTATTGATGGAATAAATAAGTCAAACCAAACCATGAATCTGTACAAGATCTAAACTGAGACAAAATGGTCCCAAGAAAACAAAAGATTTCATATCTCACAGCTCTTAACGCACATTTATGAGCAAACTAGCTATTGGCTCAATCAGGTGAACGCTACAACTTAAGTGAGATTCTTAAACTGAGTGCGGTACATAATGCGGTCTATAACTGTTAATGTCAATACATAGCATTTTAAGTGCCAGCACTGCTGGACTGAGAATGAGGTATATGCTAGTCCATCCTCTAAACCAAAACGGTTCTTTTAAGTTCTTTTCTCTCCATCCATGTCAATGCTGATTTTCCAAGATCCCATCAAGAGGTTGTACTAATTCAAACTTCAAGTAATTAGCTCTTTAATGTCAATGACAACTCCACAAAACAAGATCTTGTTAACATGTATGTATAGATTCAGTCAGTAGACAGCACCTTAAGGAGGGTGATTTCTAAAGTTTGACCTAAAAGACTGGATGCTCAAGAGAACAACAGACCGGGTTTGGTCACTTGGAGGTAAGTGTGCTACACAGAACACTTTCAGTGATCTATGTGATCTAAGGTGGACTGGTCATAATAAACAGCAACAGTTTCAGGTCAGTTTTTACTTAAAAGAAAAGTAAAAATGCTGAAAAAGAATCATGAATTTAGAGGGTGGGAAAGTGATTTATGACCAATAGTGTTCACTGTTCAAAGTTTAAACATTAAAAAACAAGTGCAGTTGTATCATGAGCATTGTGTAGAATTACCTAAAAGATGCAGATTATAAGGCAAAAAACATGGCACCAAAATGTAATGCATCAACCTGTTTCACCAAAGATGTGTATTTCTTCAGAGCAACTCAAGGCACGACTTTAGGACCTAGTCTATCTATGCCTGACTCTACCACTTATCCAATATAATGTGACCAGTGCTGTCCATCCCTACAAACCCCAAAGTTATTAAATATGAATGGGGAAATATTCCATGGATAGAGAAAAAAGACATCCACTACAGCAGCAAAATCTATCTGTGATCGATTGCGACTTTCCGTAACAGTGCATTACCCTCCTGCGGAGACAAAAAAAACCCTTTACATCTCATAAATAGACATTGAACTTGGCCAACAGGAGGCAAATTGAGACAATTGTTGGAGTCACATCTCGAGGGTTACCCACAAACACAGATCTGAGACCTGGCTAGCCATGTAAATATCCTGAGCTAAGCCATTAGCATCAAAAACAGTCTCAGGGCAGTGGTATGTGTCACCCATGTCCTAATGTCATTGATGCAGTCAGCAGTGTGGGATCCCCAGTGTGAAAGTCTTTATATTCGCGGGTGCAGATCATGTGGGTAGCCTGGGCCCGTTTTCTGAGCTTGTCTTGGCATTAGTGAATTGTATGAAGGAGGGCTGGATGGAGGCACAGAGGGGAACAGCAAGAAGAGGTAATATCCATTCTCTCTCTGTGGTTGAGGAGTGTCAAATCGTAATTGCAAGGTGCAATGTCCTGCCTCGGATGAATTTGGGTTAAATGGGGAAAACAAAAAAAGTACAGTGAGGAGAGCTGTAGTGTCCATTAGCCCTAAATTACCTTGGGTTAATGGAAGGAGGTACAGAGGAGGATCAAGACCAGCCCAAAATTTAACTATCTTCATAGTCTTGGGATGAGGAATCCAGTTTGGTTTTCTTGCTGGGTGGGATCTCGTCATCTAGGTCCTAGAAGGAACAAAAGAACACAACTTGTGCCATCACCACTTCAATAACTTTCAGTAACAACAACAGCTGCCACCTTCTGACCTGAAACGCTTCTGTTAACTCTAGTTAACAGTAACAAAGTAAAATCCAAAATGGATCCATGAAACAAAGGTGCTAACAAAGAGAATTTTTCCCTTTTTATCCATATAAAATAAAATTATATAGCTAAACCTTGACTTCACTGAAAAAGATGAATATTAAGTTGTTGATAGTGATTTAAGGACACAGTTGTGGATATTTACCTGAGTGGCTTTGCTGTCGGAGGAGTCCTTATCCCCCAAGGACAAACTGTCCCTTTTAGCACTTTGTGCTCTGTCTGAGGCGTCTGAGATGGTTTTAACTGAAAATAAAACACAGCAACTTTATTATAGCAATTCTTGCATTATGCATGATGGAAATGTCCTCTAAATAAGCTACATCTTTGCTGACGCTTTGTGGTATGTTGATGTAACTACATGTGTGGGAAAAGTACAGAAAGGTTACAACCATCCAAGTACATTAGTTTTGTTCAGTGATTAAGAATTATGCCAACTGCTTTTAACATATAATATGAAAACAGTATACAATCTCCATTGTAGCATGGCTTAATTATGTTGCTAGTCTACATATGTAAACTCACCCCTCTTGCTGTCCGGGCTCTGGCCATTTTTAACCTCTCTGCTGTCCCGATGAGACATGATGGTGGACTCTGGGGCAGGGCTGGTGCTACAACTGTTTTCCTGTTTCACTGGGGATGAGTCAGCAATCGAGCTCTGGTTGCTGTTGTCATCTAAACACATTCACCAATGATATCATATATTATACTATACATGACTTTAGGTGAGCTTTATGTAGGCATACCCACCATGCATATCCATCATGCCAGGAGACGAACTGTTCTCTGGAGTTGTCAACTCTGAGCCATATTTCTCATCTTTACCCTTTTTCTTATTTTTATTTTTCTAAAACAGATAAATAAGTATTGAGGTCTGTTAAATTAACAAAATGGATGATATATCTTGGTAGGATTGAGAGTACGTACATCATCAGATTTGGGCTCTGTCACAGGTACCCACTTGTAGATACGAAGAGATGTGTCTCCTACCGTCACCCATTTCTTTTCCCTGAGGACAACAAGAGAATAATTGTATTAGTAAATTTAGTACAGATGCACAGAAATATCACACATCCTTTAGGCACAGAGTCAAGTGAAAATTGTTCTACAGAAATGTGAAGCAAAACAGGCCTGTAGTCACTTTAGAGAATGACCCAAATCAAACATAAAATATGTAAGCCTGGATAGCATATGAACATATAATAAAAAAAAGTATTTTTCAGTATCGTGACAAAAGAAAGAATGTAAATGTTATTTGTAAAATAATTCTGCTCATTACATTTTCAGGCGCACTTGTAAACAGCCCAGTCTCCTGCTGCATCCTTCAACTCAACAACAAACTTTTCTTTGTTTTCCCTTGACCTCATTTAAAAACAAACAGCCCACAAAGTAAACTCGAGAAACCAACTTATACCAAGTCATCCTAACAGATTCACTCAAAGAGCGTGAGTGTTGTCAAACATTTCAAAGTGTTTTATTGTTAAATGTTAAAGACAGTACGTGCTCAGCCATGCACTACACTTCACTTCCCTCTCCCAACCCCCACCGCAGAGTCTCTTTGAATTACAGCCAAAGGACGGCTCAAAGCGCTTCATTTGAAACTCAGACGGACCATACTTCTCCCACTCCAGAGCGCCCTCATCAAATTGTTTAAAAGTCAGGAGTTAGCGGAGGTTTCCGCGCGCCCTCGAGCACCAAACCAGCCGCTGTCTTTGAGCTGAACAGCGCACAGCAATGGCTTCATGTGACTGCATCGAAATGGCTTCTGGGTTCAACCCTGTCCGCTGAAATCTAGAATAAATCCTGTGTGTGAGCTGGATATACGGCGGCATCTGGCAGACATCCCTTGTGCGCTCAGTGCACCTGAGCCGCAAGTACATCTGCCGTAAATCGCATGAAATGCCCTTTCTTTAAATTCATCGCTCTCCTTCACGCTCCTTCCCTCTCCTCCCCCAACAAGCAAGCCCTCTCGTGTTAGATCAGCCTGTTTTTTCTCTTTTCTTACCATTTTCGTACTTTCTCGATAGCTGCCATAACCCTCTTGATGTCATCTTTCGCCCTGCTCCGGGTCTCAGCGCGCACTGACCTGCCCGACATTGCCGCGGTGGGTATAATATTTTTAAAGCTCGCCGGCAGTTCAGACACAATGCAAACAGTAGAGCGCACAGAGCAGTCAGTGCGCATGTGCAGGAGGAGGAGGGGGGAGCGGAGAGGCGCCTGGCTGCTCCTGCATGAGGGAGGAGAGGAGGAGAGGGGTCTCCCCGCTGCGTATATGTGCTGCTGTGGACTGGGAGAACAAAGAGCTGCAATAGAGTTACACTAGAGATGACTGTTCTTTCAGTCAACACAAACTGTTTGGGTCAACTTTGAACTATTGAGTCTCACTGCTTTACTGCCTTTCAAAGTTTGTCGACAAATGCATTTTAATATCTGGAATACAGGCAAAACTGAAATGGATCAGTATGTGATTTCAATGGAGAAACTTGGACTAGCCTCAGACTATGACAGAATATAAAAAAAATCAATCGAGAGAGGTGGCAAATAAAAAACACTCAGATCCATGAGAATGAGTCTGGTCAAAGGACAATGAATGCATTCAAGGCAGGGGCGGCGCCAGACATTTCTGGTTGGAGGAGCTCAGGGGGGGCTAAGGTCTTCAATGGTACTCACATAAAAAGTTAACTTCGCCTTTTAACAATAGAGCACACGCCCAGGCCCTATGCTTTCTTCACTGTTTTGAAACTAGTTTAAATGTAGTTGGCACCCTGTAGTGATTTATAAAACCTAGAATGGAATTCTTCTTTTATTATAGTCATTTTGAAGGCTCTGTGGTTGCCATTTGAACATTTTTAGGCGAAAGGGTAATGTGCTATGAAAGTGAGGCAAAAATCTTTGGTGGAGCTCTGGGGTGCATTAGTCATTCTAGGGGAGGCTAGTGCTCCTCACCTGATTAAACATTATGTGTTTAACCCTCAGGTTGTGAGCATTTTACATGCATTTGACTTTTCATCGTTTGATAATTTTGAATACATTCATCCAAATGGCCTGAAGGTTTTGAGGTGTTTTTTTTTGTTTTTGTTTGTTTTGAATAATGTTTAAAGTCTCTGCACAATAACCATGCCAGATCAGTCCTTCACTGTGTCCATAAAACTGTCACGTTTGCACCATTTGGACCAACATGTTCACATTTGGACATCCAGGAAAGTTTTTGGTCATTATTACATTTTACTTTCTCATTCTCAACACTTCTGCTCAGAATTTTGGTAAATTTTTTTTTTTTTTTTTTTAATAATTTTTATATTTTTAACCCTTCAAATGCCATTTCTTAGCAGAAAAGGGCCAAATTTTGTGTTGACAACAACTGTGGGTCTCTCATGTAATGGGTCTTCTATTTTATGTTCATTTTCCTATAGCCCTCTTTACAGGGACATGTGTACACACACACGCTTACACATGTGCACACACATGCACACACACACACACACATGCAGAGCGATTTGGTCACTGTCAGTATATGTTTAGCCTCTGTGTGCTGTTTTAGTGTTGTGTTTATTGTTTCTTAAAATATAATAATGAACAAAAAATGTTCCTGGATCTCCAAATATTGTGCACATTTTATGCACTTAATGGTATAAACATGATTTTTTTTTTTTTTTTTTTTTTTTTTGCCAGGGGGTTAATAGGAGATCAGCCAGAGTCTCAGCTATTACTAAACAAATACTTGCACAAATGTTTACCCCACAATGGCATTTTTACCCTGTATATGTATTGTCTATATAATAAGTAGTATCAAATTCCATTAAATCAGTTATTTCATTATTGTCTGATTATTGACCTGCGCTGCTGTGATTTTGTTTTGGTGTTGCCAAGCAGCATCTGCAACATCTCTGACACTCTAATTTGGGGTCCTGGCAAAATATTATAATGTTCTGTAAGTAGATTAAATCTATTGTAAATTATGATGCATGTCTTTTAATTATCCACAGCTAAGCTAATTTTAAGCTGTATTTTGTGAACTAACTGTAATCAAACTGTTGACTGTTTTTACTAATTCACTTTGTTGTGCAGTTATCTGTTTAAAGAAAAAAAAGTTGTTGGATTCCTTTACTCACAGCAGTTTGTGATTTTCCTTTGTGATTTGTTAAACAGGTATGTATGGCAGCGTACAACTGCTAACATTTGTACTAAAAATCAGTAGTATCACTATCAAGAAATTACTTGATAGTATCACGAAATTACATGATATTTATCTTGAAATGATGTGGTAGTTTCATGAAATTCGGTGATAACTTAATAATAAAACATGATACAAAAATTATCATGAAAATTTGTGATAAGCAATTATCATGAAATGACATGATATGTAAAACACAGAACTACGACATCAATGGAGGATCAGTCCACTTTTGCATGTTTGTATGGTGAGATGTAAGCTATGCTACTTCCTGTGGTCTCCACATCCAAGTCCGTGGCTGAGTGAACTCAACTCAGACCTATGGGTCTACAGCTGTGCACACAGCACGGAGGAGCTCTGTGTTGTTGACAAAAGCATACATCTTCAGTAAATCATATATTTAATAGCACCTACTTAAGCAGCCTCTGTATCCTCATTCTGATCCAGCATCTGCCTGAAGCTCTTCTGCTGTCATTGTCATGGAGTAATCGTGTATAAAGATGTGGAGTGGCAGTGGTAGGATGGAATGTGTGGCCAGAAGTATAAACTGCACAGCCTACAATGGATGTTACATTTGGATGAATAGTGTAAATCAAAATTAGGCTAATTTTGTGTTGGTCCATGTTTTCCTCCTGGAGCAGCTCTGCTACAACCCCTGCTGGTCCATTGTCCAGCGAAGCTCATCTTCCCGGGGCCAGCAAACTGAGCACCAGAGACAAAGCCCCAAATCGGTGGGCTCCAGGCGTAAGACCGTGGATGGGCTGTCTGCAGACGAGGCTCCCCGTTTCTGCGACCAAGTTTTCAGAAGCCAATCTATGCTTGATGTGAGTGCACACCTAAAGTTTGAACCCAATCTTTGTGAGGTCCTCCCTGTCGTAATCTACGACTACTGCAGAACACTCATGTCAACTGTGTCCAAACTAAAGCTCAGGACCAATCGTGAGGCACAGCAAACTTGTGAATGTTGTAAAAAAATTTTATATCCACACAAGTTTTAAATATCCACACAAGTGTCATGAATAATGGTGTACAAAGTGTTCACTATGAATCACAAAATCCCCACTCTCTGCAACAAGTCAACCACAGAGAGTAGCCGGTGAGGACAATCCCCAGCCCCACTGAGCCAAAGAGACAGCGCTGTGTTCTGTCTAACAGGATCAGACAGTGAGCACCTCTCTGCCTCTGGCAACTTGGTCTCAGAAAGGGGGAGCCTAACGTGCAGACAGCCCATCCACAGTCTCACACCCAGAACTCTTCACCTATTTGCAGCTCTGTATCTGGTGTTTGGTGCACTGTCCTCGGGAAAATGAGGTTCCCAGGGAGATGATTGCTGGTTACAGAAGGGTACATATACAGAGGCTGCTTAAATAGGTGCTATTAAATGTATCATGTATTTACTAAAGGTGTAGGCTTTTTTCTATGACAGATGAAAGCTGCTTCTTACTGTGTGCAAACCTGTAGACCATGGGTATGTACCTCAGTCTGTGCATAAAGAGGGCGACTAAAGTCATAGCTTAGAGTTGAGTTCACTCAGCCATGGCCTTAGATCTGGAGGACCACAGGTAGCTTACAGCGCTGACACAGTCACTTTAGTGCACTGTCATGGGCTCAGCTTACTAATAGTGATGCGGCCTTACCATTTATGCACAAGCAGTAGTCCTACTCCAGGCATTAGGCACTACTACTACCAGACTTCTACTAAAGGTGGGAAAAGCATAGCTTATATCTCATCCTACAAATTCATTATTTCATGATGATTTCTTATCATGTAATTTCATGATCATTGTGTATCATGTTTTTACATGAAACTATCACATAATGGAAAGATAAGTATCACCTGATTATCATTAACGTGATACCATAATTTCATGATGGTATCACCTTAAAATCAGACACTGCTGATTTTTTTGTTGTAGTACAGATTTGACAGTTCTACGCTTTCGTAGATATGATACTTGATTTACTGTAAATGTACTTAGAGATGGTCAGTACCAGTTGGATACCAGTACTTGATTACAGATTAAATTTATAGTGTATTGGAATGTTGTTATAATTTTAATTGTAATATAGTCAAATGCATATATTTAGAACCTGAGAGCTGTGGATAATCTCCAAGAAATATTAGTTGGATCCTTGGACTCAAAACAGTTTGAGATTTTTCTATTTATTAAACCGAATAAACCTTCTGAACCTGGACTGAGCATCTGTCGTTTCTAACACCCAGAACTCAATGCAGAGTGATCTGAAAAAGGCTGGATCGGTTACATATAGGCATAGCATGTGTAGGCATAATAATTAGTTTTTAAATTGTTAATTGCTATGGCCATGGTGACAGTTCTAAGTTGTCATCATTCTGAAATCCATGAATATTGCATTACACATTTCCTCAATGAACTGAAACCAAATATGTCGTTGATCTTAAATGTGATTTTAGTCTTGAATAATTAATATTTGCTAATTGCATATTCATACATTTGGGTGGCGTGTTCATAAGTTATGTGATGTGTTGTTGTAGATAGGATAGCCTGCCCTCATGTGGAAGCTCTCATAATTGGAAATAGAAAGAGAAGATATATCTTCAATTTAAATGTATATACATTTATAAATATAGATATACATTTTTTTTAATAATCTCATATTACAAAATAAGTTTTCAAAGAATGACCAAAAATTAGATGAACCATGGCGTCACCCCTAGACGAAGGATTCTGTGACGTCATCAATGTGCGACATTCAGCAGCAGTTTAGTTTCATTAGATACCAGTTTGATAAAACGACAACAAATGTATGTTTGTGCCACACATATTTCTGATTTAATAGTATTTTGTAACGTTGTATTTTATGTGCTATAATTCTTCTTTGTATCATTAGTTGGGTTACCTACTCTTAACTGGATAAAACATCTCAGTCACGTTTCCAAATTACTACATCACATCCACACAATGACTGAAGAAGGTGAGCCTACTTTTTTCTGCTCTACTGCCGTGTCAAGTTTTACCGTTAAATGTGTGTGTGACTTCTCTCAGAGTTGGTGGAGTATTTTAAAGCACAAATGCTGAAAGACCCAGATATGGCCTCGGCAGTAGCTGCCATTCGGACTCTGCTGGAGTTTCTGAAGCGAGATCAAGGTGCGTTGATTTCGCATAAGTTCCGTTGTAACAAGCACATTCATTCCATATGCAATTGTATCCCAAGGTGAAACCATTTTGGGGTTAAGGGAGAGCCTGACAGCTGCTACAGACTGCCTGACACGAGTGGACTCCTCAGTGGCTGTGTCATCAGGAGGAGAGCTCTTTCTGCGCTTCATAAGCCTCACATCACTAGAGCACGAGGTTAGACCATTACAAAATACACATGAGGGCCAGAAACCTGTGTAGTAATTCACAAGCAAAATAGTAGCAGTGGTGTCCTTTTTGTGTTCATGTAATCATATAATCTAAAGGTTAGGGGGGAAAGTTAATATTTCTCTTCATCAGGATCTCTCAAGATGTAAAAAAGTCATGGAGGAGAGAGGGGAACTTTTTTTAGAGAAGATCTCCATGTCCAGAGCAAAGGTTGCTAAGCTCTGTCACACATTTATTAAAGATGGCGCAGTAAGTAAACTCTAGAACCTGTTCAGTACTGTGTTCTCCTGTCTTATATGGAAATCTGATTAAGGAGTTGTGTCTTGTGCTTCTCTGACAGAAAATTCTCACTCACTCCTACTCTAGAGTGGTGCTTAGAGTATTAGAGAAAGCTGCAGCTGAAAAGAAACGCTTCTCTGTCTATGTCACTGAATCACAGCCTGATGCAGCTGGGTAAGTGAATAAGGGTTGTTATTCTTGTTCTGAAAAGTGTATACATCTATTCTATCTATTCTCCTCTAAGACTACAGATGGCAGAAGCACTAAGAAAGCTCAATGTTCCAGTTACAGTGGTCCTGGATGCTGCAGTTGGGTAGGGTGTATTGTACAAAAATAATTCAGCAATTTACTTGGAACTTGTAGAGTTTGTTGAGCATGTATTTATTATAATGCATTTGTTGTGAATAGATATGTACTGGAAAAAGTAGATCTTGTTATTGTTGGTGCAGAAGGTGTAGTTGAAAGTGGAGGAATAATCAACAAGGTAAATCCTATCAAACTATTGCTGTTTATATATCCACAATGAGTATTACATCATTTATTGCTGTTTTTAATTTTTTTGTAGATTGGCACTTATCAGATGGCATTGTGTTCTAAAGCTCACAACAAGCCCTTCTATGTTGTGGCAGAGAGTTTTAAATTTGTTCGTCTTTATCCACTGAATCAGCAGGATGTTCCGGATAAATTTAAGGTAAGCGTTAACTGAAACTTAACCTTTGTTAGAATGTTTTATAGTATAATGTTTTTCCCCCCATAACAGTACAAAGCAGATACGCTCAAGTCTGTACAAAATCTGTCCGAGGAGCATCCAATGATTGACTACACCCCTCCTTCCCTCATTACTCTTCTATTCACTGACCTTGGAGTGCTCACGCCGTCTGCAGTCAGCGATGAACTAATTAAGCTCTATTTATAACAATGTCACTGGGTTTTCAAATAAAATCATGTGTGCATTTTGGGCGAGTTTGTGGTAATTTAGTCCTCTTCACATGAGCTGCCACTTGACTGTACTGTTTGGCATTTTGATCCCGAGCCTCTAGTTAACTGCTTCTCAAAGTCCTCATCAGTAATTTCTTTTTTCTTCAGTTTTTTCAAAAGGCGTGTGTCGTTTAAAAGTTCATTCATTTCTTCTTCATCTACATCTGAGCCCTGCAGAAAAAGGCATAAAACATTAGTATATAATCCTTAATTAAATCAATATAACTTTAAGAAACAATACCTTATCATGCTTCCTCTTGGCTGCCCTATTTTTCCTGCGTTCCTTCTTGTTCTTCTGTTTTGACCACGCTTGGTGTTTGACAAAACCTTTTTTACCCGGACATGTCTTTAATTGGTTGTTTTGCTCTTCCATCATCTTCCGTCTCTGTTTTTCTCTATTCTTATCTTTGTATTTGATAGTGTCTATATCCACGTCTGTTTCAATAAATTCAGGAAAGGTTTTGCCTCTCAACTCTGGCATCTTGGGTAAACAAAGAAGCGCAAAACCATGAGCTAAGGATGCAAAGTCCAGATCTAGAAAAAAACATGCATTCAGTACATACCTCTAAAAAAAAAAAAAAACATTTTAATATGCAGCTTCACCTTTAACTCTGAAGATAAGACTGCACTCATGCTTGGAATAGGCCTGAACATAAGAGACAAAGGCCCTCATGCCTCGTTCAAATATAGCTCGATCCGCTAAAGCCATGGCCTTCACTTTTGGAAGCACATCGACAACATCATTTATAGGAGACATCTTTTGTAAGGGGCACTGTAGAAGAAAATAATAATTGTTCAATGAGTATTTCCAGTTCATTTAATAGAAGCTCATGAATCAAAAGGTGCAAGCCAAGCATCATACTTTTTGGTTGATTGATAGGAAATTGACATAGGACTCCTCCATTGGTAGGAGAAAGACGAGCGCATTGCCCTGATTTCCAATCCGTGCTGTACGTCCACACCGATGTACAAAAGCACTACAATATAGAGAATACTTTAAAACTCTTATTGTTTTGTCACATACTTGAGTGCAGTTTTAAAATAATACCTGGCACTGCTGGGTGGATCATACTGAATCACCCAGTTCACTTCTGGGATGTCAATTCCTCTTGCCATGACATCTGTACAGACCAGGATCCCGCTGAAGGGCCAAGGTTTAACATGAGTTTAAACTTTAAGTATCCCTTATTATTATTAATAATGGACTAACCTTTTCAAAGTCCGAAAGTTGGCAAAGATCTTGTTACGTTTGTCTTTCATTTTCCCATGGATGCACTGGACGTTGACCTTTTTAATAAGAGTCTCTAATGCACGACTGTAGTAATCCACACAGGCACAAGTGCTGAGGAAATCATAGCAATAAGGTGAACATTAAATGGAATATTTACAATATTTGCAAATAAGAAATAAATAACTTACCTAAAGAAAACCAGATTCTTTTCATGTTTGTGTTGCCTGAGGAAAGCCACCAGATTATTGAATTTATCTTCGGCCCTGCAGACCTGAAAAACAATGATAAAAGCAGGCTTTCAACATTCACATCATAAGAATTATTCTTGCCAATGTAAGACCATTAACTTACAGTATAGAAGTTAGCAAGTCTTGAGGGAGTTTTCTGAGTGTGCGAGTCTGCTACACCCTTTTCCTTAACGGTGATACGAACAGGGTTTCTGAGACCTGCCCTCACCAGCTTTTCAACCTCCTGTGTCTGAGTGGCTGAAAACAAGCCAGTGCGCCGTTGTTTGGGTAAGTAGCTGAGAATAGCGTTCAGACTAGCAAACACAAAAACAGAAATATTAATTATAAAAGTAAAAGACATATAGAGCATATATTCTGATACTTCTTTTTTTTTTATTGTTTTAACTCTTTTAATAGCTCTCAATTATGGAATTTAAAATGGGCAGCAAAAAAAATTTATGGCGAAACCCATTTAAACTGGGCAGCAAAATAAATGTCATTAAGACAGGTTTCAAATTGTAAATTTTGCTGACAAGACAAAGTTGAAACATATAATAGACAATTAAAACTTAAATAAAAATGTATACAATAAAGTTTCTTTTACCTAGCCTCAAATCCCATGTCTAGTAGCCGATCAGCCTCATCAAGGACAAGCACATCGAGACTTTTGACATAGCTCGCCATGTCAAGACCTTCATCCTTCCTCCTGAACATGTCCTCCAGACGCCCCGGAGTTGCAACCACAATGTTTGCCCTATATACAGAATTGTTGTTATTGTGTTGTTGTTATGAAACTAAAGTGGTTAAAATTAAAAACATTGTAGCCATGATTGATAAAAGCAGTCCAACATCAAAAGCATATGCATTTTCTGGGGTGTTTGCCCAGTGATCCGAAAGTTGGCAGTTCAAATTCTGTTCTCAACATAAACATTGGTAGAATGTCCAGATCCTTAACCCACCCTGTCCAAAGTGTGTGTGTGAATGGGTGAGTGGTTCCTTGATATAGCATGCCTTGAGCGCCTTGAACGTGGAAAAGTGCTATATAAAAATGTGACCATTTACCATTTGTCATGTTTTAGGTTATTTTATGCGTATTATAGATGAACATACATGCTGCTATTTGCTACTTTTATTTATCAATATGAGATGTTAAAAATAGTACATCACTTGTAATCAGGTGTTTCAAGCCATATTAATGTATTACTTTTAACAAAAACCTCTAAAATAGAAATACCAGCATGCAAAAATGGCTTTCTACACCACAACACCTGCTTCAAGTTATTATCATTTTAGACAAAGTACTTTTGATGTATGACTGCTATTATTTTTTTAACAACACTGTACCCTTGTGCTTTAAATTTCTTTACATCTTCTATGGGATTAGTACCACCAATGAGCAAGATCTGCCTGAAAAAACAAGGCACAGTCAAAAGACATCACACAAACACAAACCTAGTGTGTAAGTAAGACTTACGTAAACTGGGAAAACCTCTTGAGGAATGTCTCCACGACTTCACTGATCTGAAGAGCCAATTCTCTTGTTGGAGTAATAACAAGAGCACCAACCTGACAACAAATATTGCATTGTAAATAAAATATTGTTTACAATGCAGGTCACCCTAAAAGCACACAAAACTTTGATATTTAGCTAGCGTTTTGAGTCACATGTAGAAGGAGGAACAGACAGACACATACTTGCATCTTCTTCAACTTTTCTTCGCGCTTAAGCAGCAGCTCTATCATGGGAATGACAAAAGAAAGTGTTTTTCCACTTCCAGTTACCTAAAAAATAATTACAGGTAAAAATAGACCCATCTAAAATATATACATATACTATTGGACTTACAGCTTCAGCTGCGACATCTTTGTTTCCTAAGAACAGAGGGATACACGCAGACTACAACAAATGATTTTATGTGATTAAAACTGATGCATGAAATCTTATCCATACATTAATGTGAAGCGAGTACCTACCTGAACAGGAGTCATGTGCGTAAATCCAAGTTCCTTAAGTGTCTGTAAAATGTTATCATCGAGTTTAACAGATAAGCTATCCCATGTACCATCCGTTAAGTTTGCCATTATAAGCTAACGACAAACATTAATATGTTACGTTATACTAAAAACGTGCCCACACCGTTTTCCTCCAAATGTGTGCTGGTGTTTACAATCCGACAAAAAACAAGAAGCGTCGATAGTTCCGAGTGGAAAAGTTCCGAGTGGAAAATCCCTCAAATCGAAATCTGCGTACAATAATGCAACTTTTGCTGAGACTTCATTCAGTTTCTTGAGTATACATTTTAAGCATTTATTTTAATGCCAACACTGTAATTACATAAACCTATAAATACCAAATTAGTATCTGAGAACTTTTTATCCTCCTAACTGCGCACAAAAATTGGGGCAGCAGTAGCTCTATTACATTGCCAACAAATTGACTTGCATGAACGTGGTAGTGTGTGTTCGTCGTGGGTAGTCTGAGGGGCCAGTTGCGCAGCCTTGTACCCCATGGCAGTTGTGGCTACAATAGTAGCTTAACACCACAGCATGTGAAGTGAATGACTAATGCACTGTAAAGCACTTTGGGTGTCTTGAAATGCACCATGTAAATCAAAAGCATTTTTTATTATTAAATAGTATTTTATGACAAAACAATGAAACAACACCATAACTATATAATATTGTCTTTATTATGAAACATGGGGCATTTTCCACAACCATTTGTCATTTATACAGATCAGTTTATTGGACTATTTGAGTCACGGGAAGATCCAGTGACTTGAGCAGGTAAACAACTTAAGCTCAACATTGGTAATACAAAACTGGAGCATATTTAATGATATGTATTTTACTGAGGAAAAATGGACGATCACTTTTTGAGAATGTCACACAAAAAAATGTTCACATGTCACTAAACATACTCCAGAAACAAACAATTTAAAATGTGTACAACAACATAATTTAAAATTCCCAAACCCAACTTAATAACTCTAATATAAGCAACTAATGCACACAGCAGTCATTAGGGGTCCTTTCCCACCAACCCATCCCAAACCAATCAACATGTAACATTTCAGCACCACTCCATGGTTACCAAAAACCCTTTGTTTCAATCCAGTGCTGGTTCATTTGTTTGAATCCTACTGTTTGGACGTAGGCGAGATAGTTCAAAATATAATTTGTCATGAAACTCAACAATTTATTTCTGAACGACTAAGTGTCATCCTACACAGATTGCTATAGCAAAAGAAAGAATTGTAAAGATGAAAAGAAGTAAAGAAAAATTGTACAATTTGCATGAAAACCACCTTGAAATTATCAGATACATTTATCAGGAGTGCAGTTAGTCTTCAATGTGCAGGATGAACAATATAACCTGTACATTGTTCTGTGTGGTTGAGAATCAAGAAAATAAACCCCACATGTAACTGAATAATGAGTTTGAAATAGTGGAAACTTATATAACAGCTAAAATTAATGTTGTCTGTCATCACAAACTGTACTGGCAATAACTCTGAACTGTATTAAATAAGGGGACTCTGTTAAAGAAAAGAAAAACGCTATTTTGGCTCTTAGTTCATCATTAGAAACAAAAAAAAAAAAGATCATAGTGAACTCAGATGTAAAAAAAAAAAAAAAAAATGCAGCATTCACCGAAACAGCCAGTCTCGCTTTGCAAAGTGAAGCTAACAATCTTGATGTTGGGACATAGTGGGGACAAAGAGGCAACTTTCATTTCATTACACCACTCGTCGAACTTCAAAAAATCTCTTTAGATAGTAAATCTGTCCAAGTGTCATTGCCACTAGAACAAGTGCTTCAAAGAAGGACCACAGTACCACTCTGCTGTTTGTGTTGTCATTGACTAAAAAAAAAAATTAAAAAAAGTATTTCATTATCGTGATCTTTTTTTAAACACATAATAAACTATAAACAATGAACACATCAATCAACGGCACTTACTTGCTCTGTGTATCCTCTCACGAACTTCCATGTACTCCTGCTCATGCTTTACAGCTGTCATAGCAACAGCCAACTCATTGATCATCTCCTCCAGCTTGTTTTGGTGAGCTGACAGGAAAGTCAATGTGTTAATATCAAGTTAAAAAACAAACAAGCACTAAAAACATGCATAGAAAACTATGTCTTGCAAGAACAGAATATTTTATATTTCTATATTCTGTGTGTGAACTCCATAATCAGTTGTAATACATGTCCCGTTAAGTGTTTTCAAACCAGTGTAGCTTAGTTATGTTAAAACACAACATTTCAACATTGTTAGACCAAGAAAACAATAATGCTAATTAAACAAAACTCAAAAGTGCATTACAAGCTCTAAACTATTTCATAACACCAGGCTGTGTACCCCTACCATCCCAGCTGTCACCACCTACAAGGAATAAGAGTGCCCATGGGAAAGTCAAGAAACTGAGATAAGGAGAAAGAGATTTGTTGCAATTTTTTCTCAAAATCCCATTCATACCCTCTGTCTCCATGTCCTGGCCTTTAGGAGCTTCTCCAATGTCAATGGTGAACATGACAATCTTAGGAGTCATGGTGGACATCTTGTTGCTAAAGCAAAACTTGTAGGTCCCATCCATGTGTGCTGCCACAGAGTATTTCCCACTTGACTCTCTGTCTCCTTTATAGATCTGTTTACCATCTGGCCCTGTTATCTGAAAGAGAAAGACATTTGAATGCATGTTTTATCTTTTTTTTCCTCAAATGTACATATTACACTAATAAGTGAAAGCATTTAGACACACTCAATCTAGAAGATGATTTCTATTTGATAAGAATGAACAGAACATAAAAATTAACAATGCAACTCGGCCTAATCAAGGAAATTACGGTAACATATGGTGGCTACATTTTAGTCCATATGGTGGCTTCACAATAGTCAACAACCAAAGATGATTTTAATACTAATAATTCTTTTAGATCAATTAAATACATATGAAGTTAGCCATTAACTAATACTGTTGTACACCCGACACTTCCTGGTCCAGTAAATAAATGGATACGGTTTAATATGATGAAGATGAAAAGTTTAGGATGCAAGCTGCAAAATATGTAATTATAGTATTGTTTTGTATAAGACACTGCTACAATAATTGCCCTTTCCAAACTACTTGTAGCATTAAGATTACGATATATTTAGTAAATGGTGCGCAGACCGTTGGTGGCTAAGCTAATATTAGCAAAGGCCTTAAGAAGCACAGGTTTATGTCATTAATTGTAACTGTTAAATACTTATATAGAGTGATTAAAACTCTTACCTCAACATCGATATCTAGAAACCCTCCTTCAGCTACTTCAAACATTAGGCCCATTTTTGTGCCGGAGTTAACCCGCTCGTAGAAACACTCTTCGGCATGGGCGTCTATGCTAACAAAGTAGCCCGACGCAGTGGCACATAGGACGGTCAGTAAAATGCACACTTCTGACACAGTAAACATGGTTAATGCGTGGCAAGTTTCTTTACAATGAAAATATTCTAAACGTATCTGTGCCGCGGTAGATCCTGCAGACTGGCAGGTTGCAAGTTGGTGTGTCAAAGTAAATGCAGAGAGCAGCTTCTGATCCGTGCTGCTCTGTGGCTATGCCACGTACAGGGTAAACGGAAGTCTGGGAGGGACAAAAAGCAGACTACACTCAAATGCACCACACGTTGCAAACTTTCTTTCAGTTTAAACCAGAAATAAGGGCTTATGCTTTAATTATTATTGATTAATTATTGTCATTGTAACAAAGAAAAATACTGATAAGAAAAGGTAGACTATTATATTATTGTAGTGAATTTCCATTTAAGAAAAAGAAAAATACACAATCGAACACAACTGTCACATAAAAAGTGAATATTGCTCATAGACTGTACAATACAAGTATTACTTGAATATTAAAAAAATAAAAAATAAAAATACTTGAGAGCATGCGCAGAGTGGAAGTCAGGGGCCTGTTTAATTCCTGTTCCCCGGTTTGCCGCAGGCTGGAGCTCGGTTGAGCTCCGTGGATTTTAACATTAGTGGATTTCAGCGGTCGTTGCCGGTGTAAATATCCAAGCCATCTGTGTTTTGTCGCATGTTTGGTGACGTCCAATAATCGACTCGCTCTGAAGTCTCCAGGGCCGAGGCCTTGAGACTTTTTGCAGCGTATGCTATTACATTTTTCTCTCTCGATGCGTTCATTTTGACCCGTGTAGCTCGGGTGTGAACTGATGAAGCACTTTAAACTGTGATCGAAACTGAGAGGGTTGGATTTAGCAAACAGCTAACCAAGCTAGCTGAAGCCCGTAGTAAAGTCAGCGAGGAAGTGAGCAGCAAAATGACATCTCGGAGGTAAGTAGGAGGCAGTATACTGAGAAATAAACGCTCATAATGTTAGCTGGTCGAGCTAACCAACTTTTCTCTGCTGCTGGAAGTTAAAAGATCTTGACAATCAACAAAACAACTTTCCAGTGTTGTGGCTATGAACATTTGGCTATTTTAACCAGACCAAAACAAGTTCTCTGTTTAATACCTTCAAAGAAACCGATAAATGTGATCACTGAAGCGTATCTTTGTTGAAAGTTGTATTTTAAAAACTGTGGAAGGTTTGTTGATGGAAGAGCACCTGAACTCTACAGGACCAAAAGTGATTTAGACTGTGGTCCCATGTGTCACACACACTAGTCTCTGAACGACATAAAAACAACAGTCTTTTATGTTTTTTTATGTTTAAGTTTAAATAAATCTGAAGAGTCCAAGTTTTGAAAGTACATAGTACATATCATACAGTGTTTTGACTTTTAACATGGTATTTAACAAATGTATTTTTTCTGTTAGGTGGTTTCATCCAAATATTACAGGTGTAGAAGCAGAAAATCTCTTGCTAACTAGAGGGGTCGATGGGAGTTTTTTAGCCAGACCCAGTAAGAGCAATCCAGGAGACTTCACCCTCTCTGTAAGGTTGGTATTTCTGTTTTTCAATTTCATTATGACTCTTAAAAGTCTGATCTCTAGATTTCTTACTTTTAATATTTAGTATTTTTAAAGATTTTTTTTCTAACCATCACTGGCATGATGTAATCATTAACCATTTTCTTTTTTATGTGTTGTATTGTAGGCGAAATGGGGCGGTCACACACATTAAAATTCAGAATACTGGGGACTATTATGACCTCTATGGTGGGGAGAAATTTGCCACATTGGCTGAGCTGGTTCAGTACTATATGGAGCATCATGGGCAACTAAAGGAGAAAAATGGTGACGTTATTGAACTCAAATATCCACTTAATTGTGCTGATCCCACATCTGAAAGGTAAGTGATGAATCTATCTGAGCTGCATTACAAACTAGTTATGCATTTAGCCTAGATTTTAAGTTACACTGTAGGATTATTTTTGTATTGTCTTTATTGTGCACTTTGCAATATTTTTTTTTTCTACTGTTGCACAATATTTATCATCTATGCATATTTATGTATGCATATAACAATGTCTTCTGCCAGGTGGTTCCATGGACATCTTTCTGGTCGAGAGGCTGAAAAGCTTCTGACAGAAAAGGGAAAGAATGGCAGCTTCCTTGTGCGGGAGAGCCAGAGTCACCCTGGAGACTTTGTTTTGTCAGTGCGAACTGGAGATGACAAGACGGACACCAGTGACACCAGCAAACCCAAAGTCACTCATGTCATGATCCGCTGCCAGGTGAGCGGTCTTCTTAAATAAACTAAGTGTATGTATGGTAACACGTTGTGAGTATAATATATCTTCTTTTAGCAAGACTTAAAGTATGACGTTGGAGGAGGTGAGAAGTTTGATTCTCTCACAGACTTGGTAGAGCACTACAAAAAGAACCCCATGGTGGAAACTTTGGGCACTGTGTTGCAACTAAAACAGGTACTGGTATTGTACTTATTTTAGTGTGCCAAGGCTTTTACAGTTTAATAAATGGATACATCTGTCACAAAAGTGTAAACACTCCCATTTTGCTTTCATTGTTGTAGCCCCTAAATACAACCCGCATCAATGCAGCAGAGATCGAAAGTCGTGTTAAAGAGCTCAGCAAACTAGCAGAGGCTACTGACAAAGTCAAACAAGGCTTTTGGGAAGAATTTGAGGTGAGGCGTTCTTCACATTGCCTAATAGTACTGACACAAAAAGAGATAATTACCAGTCATGTCATTCTGATAAAATTCTCCTTGCTTTTATCTAGACTTTGCAACAGCAGGAGTGCAAGCTGCTTTACAGTCGCAAAGAGGGTCAGAGACCAGAAAACAAAAACAAGAATAGATATAAGAACATTTTACCTTGTGAGTGAACAAAAGCTTGTATTACTAATGGAACATTCCAAGGATGTTTACAAAGCCGTCTAACAGACTGACTTGTATGTTTTTTAGTTGACCACACACGGGTGGTACTGAACGACGGAGACCCAAATGAGCCAGGTTCTGACTACATCAATGCCAATATTATTATGGTAGGTGTGAATTTTTCACAGACGCATAAGCTGGTCACACAAATGATAAGATTCAGTGAGTAATTAGCTTGTTTAAATGTGTCTACAGCCAGAGCTGGATTCAAAGTCTAACACCACTAAAATGAGAAAGTGCTACATTGCCACTCAGGGCTGTTTGCAGAACACCATCAGTGACTTTTGGAGAATGGTGTTTCAAGAAAATTCTCGTGTCATTGTTATGACCACAAAAGAAGTAGAAAGAGGAAAGGTGAGTCTCAAGAAGCACTAAATAAAATGCCAAATAAATGTTAAAAATGTGCTGTAATAAGGTCAACTGTTTATCATTACCAACAGAGTAAATGTGTGAAATACTGGCCAGAAATGTCTGCTCTCAAGGAATATGGTGCCATGCGTGTTCGTAACGTCAGAGAAACAGCTGCACATGACTACATTTTGAGAGAGCTCAAACTGTCCAAAGTCGGACAGGTAACAAAGACCAGTTTATAAACGATGTCTGCGTGTGTCCGTAAATCCTATCAAGTAATGCTGCTTTATGTTTTCAGGGAAACACGGAGCGTACTGTTTGGCAGTATCACTTCAGGGCCTGGCCAGACCACGGAGTCCCCACTGACCCAGGTGGTGTTTTGGACTTTCTGGAGGAGGTCAACCTTAAACAGGAGAGCATAGTGGATGCTGGTCCTATAGCAGTGCACTGCAGGTACATGCACACACATAATACACAAGTAACAGAAATCTTGTTTGTGTGAAGGGACTGTGCCAATTACAGATATGTTTTGTGTGGAACAGTGCAGGGATTGGGAGAACGGGAACATTTATAGTCATCGACATACTTATAGATGTCATCAGAGAAAAGGGTAAGTTAGCCACGAATGCTATATAACGATTTATCCGGAGCAATGAGTATTCCCCTAGACTATTCTAAAGTTAAATCTTCAATTTTGTTGGTATTTAAAAACTCCCTTGTTACAGGTGTAGATTGTGATATTGATGTTCCAAAAACCATTCAGATGGTTCGCTCACAGCGTTCAGGGATGGTACAGACTGAGGCTCAATACAGGTTCATTTATATGGCTGTACAACACTACATAGAAACATTGCAGAGGCGCATAGAGGAGGAACAGGTCTGAAAGATACCCTTACACTATTAATTTCCAATTTCACTATTAATTTCCTAAACTTTTTATATTTTAATATGTTTTTACATTTGCAGAAAAGTAAGATTAAAGGTCGAGAGTACACCAACATTAAGTACTCTTTGTCTGATCTGTCTGGAGGAGAACAGAGCCCTTTACCCCCTTGCACTCCTATCCCAACACCCACTTGCACAGAGTAAGTCACCATAACATAAAATATACACATACATATTTAGTAGAGTATAATGGTAATCAAAGTAATCAAAATTACTGTTTGTTTTTTGCAGATTGAGGGAGGAAAGCTCCAGAGTATATGAGAATGTTGGCTTGATGCAGCAGCAAAAGAGTTACAGATGAGATTTACACTTTATGCTGATGCTCTTTCAATTCCAGGTATATTATATTGTGTTCTCTTCACAGTATAAAAAATACCCCATTCATTGTGATTTTTATCTTTCCTTTTAGGATCTTGATTGCAGTTTTGCAGGCCACACCTTGAAGACATAGACTTGACCATAAAAGACATACTGCATAGATAACCTAAAGCAGACAACAGGGCCAGGGACCTGTTGTCTCTCATTCCATGTAAGCATTAATTGTCAAATTGAATTTCAACCACTGTGACCATAAGAAAAGCCATTGAAAATCACAATTTGCTAGATGCCCTTGAACTACAGTCTGTGTCTATCCTTGAAAAACAAAGGGCTGCATACAGGGTGTGCTATGTGCAGGGGTAAACTTGACTTTTTGGTCATCTAATTTTTTTTTTGTTATTAACCAAAGGATTAATACATAGATTGTTTATAGACTGAAGTGCAAACTTAATAAGAGGCATGTGCCAAAATGGAAATTATATACAGATAATCCACAATTTTAGCCATTGGTTCTCTATTAGGTCATATAAGCCTTTAATATTTTATGAGACCTTATGTACAGAGAATATTTCACAAATAATTGTCTAGTTTCATTTTATTATCTAAATGAAGTATTGGCATTGTATTACTTATTAACTGTAATTTGTAATCAACTCATCAATTCCATTTTTTTGCACAAGAACATTCTCAAAAAGACATGAGACTGTTTGCCATGTGAATTTACATCTGAAGGTGGGTTTAATATATGGCATGGCTTTCATCAGGATAGACTGATTCTGTGAGTGAACCATTCCTGATCTCAAGCCGAATGTCCTTACCGCTGTAGATTACACTCTGCCGCATCCACATATAGCAAAGCCTTGACCTGGTGGATTTATTAAAAATCTTATCTGGGCCTAAACAAGAGTATCCAGGAGGAGCATGTGTTTTACTGTTAGTTTACTTGTCTACTCAATAACAAGTACATACAACGCTGCCAAAACCAATTTTAAGTGCATAATTTCAGTAGTTCATAGTTTTCTTTTTTAACAATTGCCTTTTGTGTTCTAATGCCTGTCTTGACATGTACTTGTGTTGTTTCAAGTCACTATCTCCCCAGCTTTAGCTGTGTAGATTAACATATTGTGGGCCATGGTATGGCTTAACTTTGTAGTTTATGTACAATACTGTTCATGCTATTAGAAGAATTGCTACTGTTGAGTTCACACTAAATGACTTCCTTTTACTAAAGTTGACACTTCAGCATTAGCAGCAGTATTTTGGTCAGTCATGTGGCCTAAATATAATTTTCTTTTTTTTAAGCCTTTACAATTTATGGTCATTTGCTTGTTAACAGTATGCCTTAAAGTGCAGTTTTGCCTAGTAGTGCAGATTTCTAAAACTGAAAAATAAAGCCATTCTCATCTGCATTGAGGGTCCGGGACACTTGCAGTCAATGCAACCACCCTCGGTCGAGGGTTGAACATAAGCGTTTATTAAATCAGTATTTATGACCTGTTTTCTTTCAAATGGTTATCCCTCTTGATGCGCACCTGTAGTAGAAAGATGGATTCATACTTGTCTTTAGTGGAGTGTTTTCTGTCCTGTGTTGTTTGTCTTTGAGAGTGAGACTGGTATTGGCCGTACTTCCTTTGGTTTTCACTAATTAAAACTGCCTATTTATCATTGTAAGCAACGCATAGATGTACCTTCTACGCATATGCCTTGGTGTATACGACTGCTATACAAGAAACTGTAACACTTTAATGTGAAATATTCCATCATAACATTCTGAACAGGAAAAAAAGGATAAATGGTTATCACAAAGCATACAAACTCTATTTTTTAATTTGTATATTGTACCTGAGAATTTAGAGATGAATGTACTTACTAAAACATATCTACTTGCCAATATACTGTATGTTTATTGCTACAGCTTACTCTGTGATTCAGAGAAGACCTCTTACAAAGGTTTAGAGGTTTATTGTAATACTTTCAATGCCGTTAACCATGTTAACTTCCTCAAAAAACAATAAATGGCTTGCTCATGCCTAAGTCAAAATGGTCTCATGGTAGTTGACTCTATAAATATTAATAATTAATAAAGGGCTAAAAAATATAAAGGTTTCAAGGCCAGCATACAGTGCTGTGAAAAAGTATTTGCCCCTTTTTCTGCACCTTTGTCACTCTTAGCCAATTCAGATCAAGCAAACTTAAAAATTAGACAAAGATAACTCAAGTAAACGCAAAATGCAGTTTTAAGTGCTGATTTTATTTATCATGGGAAAAAATCCATCCAACATGGGTGACTCATGTGAAAAAGTAATTACCCCTTAAACCTAATAATTGGTTGAAACACCCTCAGCAGCAACAACTGCAGTCAAGTGTTTGCGGAAACTGGAAATGAGTCTTTCACATCGCTGTGGAGGAATTTTGGCATACTTTTGTTTTAAATCAGCCACATTGGAGAGTTTCTGGGCATGGACCACCTTTTTAAGCTCATGCCACTGCATTATTGGGTTCAGGGTTGGACTTTGACTAGGCCACTGCACATTTCATCACATCACCCACATTTTTTTAAAGCCATTCAGAAGTGGACTTGCTGCTGTGCTTTGGATCATTGTTCTGTTGCAGAATTCAAGTGCGCTTCAGCTTGAGGTCACAGACTGATGGCCAGACATTCTCCTTCAGGATTTGTTGGTAGAGAGCAGAGTTCATGGGTCCTTCAATCACAGTTTGTCATCCAGGTCCTGAAGCAACAAAACAGCCCCAAATCATGACACTACCACCACATTTCATTGTTGGCATGATGTTCTTTTTATCAAGTGCTGTGTTCATTTTACGCCAGATGTAATGGGATCCACTCCTTCCATATAGTTCAGCTTTTGTCAGCTTTTTAACAGTCTACAGAATATTTTCCCAAAAGCTTTGGGGATCATCAAGGTGCAAAAGTGAGATGAGCCTTTATGTTATTTTTTTTGTCAGTTGTGGCTTTTGCCTTGGAAGTCTGCCACATATATGCCATTTTTGCCTAGTGTCTTTCTCATAATTGAGGCATGAACTGATCTTTACTGAGGCAAGTGAGGCCAGCAGTTGTTTAGCAGTTGTTTAGATGTTGTTCTGGGTTCCTTTGTGACCACTTGGATCAGTCGTCGCTATGCTCTTGGGGTAATTTTTGTATACCGGCCACTCCAGTTGACACATTTAATTTTGTCTTTTGCTATGGCTCCCATTGTGGTTTACTGACATCCCAAAGATTTAGAAATGGCTCTGTAACCTTTTTCTAGACTGAGACATCTCAATTACTTTTCTTCTTATCTGCTCCTGAATTTCTTTGGATCACAGCATGATGTCTTGGGTTCAGTCCTACTTCACCTTGTCAGACAGGTCTATTTAAGTGACCAAGCAATCAGGGGCTGGGTATGGCTATGACATTGAACTCAGCTTTCCATAATCATATGATTAATCAGTTAACTCATCATTTAACAAGGGGCGCAATTATTTTTTCACACGGGATGTAGGTTTGGATAGTATTTTTCTCTTAAATAAAACCATCACAGAAAAACTGCATTTTATGTTTACTTGAGTTATCGTTGTTTAATATTTAAATTTGTTTGATGATCTGAGTGTGACACACTTAACTGTGAGCAAAAAAGTAAGAAATCAAGAACGGGGCAAATACTTTTTCACAGCACTGTGTAAAAACAATGTAATTTATTATGATTATGTTAAGTATCGTAATTCAACCTGTGGATATACTTGGAATATGTATAATTAATTACATTTTATGCTAGAAACTGTACACTTTTTCACTGACCCCAAAAATGTATAACCAGAAGAAAGAAACAATGAGGACTACCCAGGGTTTCATTTTAAATGTTAATTTTATTTGTACAGTTGAACCAAAGGTTTCGTCACAATTTGAACTATGCTTTTTTTTATTTTTTTTTTTTTAAGTCTTGTGCTTTCTCCTTGCTACTGGCTGACACAGCTCACACAGAGACATACTAGTCATCTGACAGCCCTGAGGGACAGATTATCTGCACTTTATATGTGGTTAGACGCCACACTCTTTCAAATACCACATCCAAATGTTTGGTCCACCAGATTATAATGATGACTATTTATTTACTTTCTTTAGGTTTGCCTTGATAAATTCTTTGAACTTTTCCTACCGTGCTTCTCATTTTCATTGTTTGTACACTTGCAGCATTTGCCCTTTGACTCTAATCACATGTCAATATCTGTGATTCTTTTTTTTTTTTTTTTTTTTTTTTTTTTTTCATGCTCATGATCGAGTCCCTGAAGTCCCACAAGCTGAACACTAGATGGAGACAGACAAGATACACAAAGGCATGCAGCTTGCCTTTTCAAACCTGTCCCCTAGCAATGACTACACCACCGGGTATAAATGTTAAACTTAATGTTTTTTGACATGTTCACAGCAGACGGTACTTCAGGGTGGCCTGAGAGGTCACACAAATCATCTGAAGTGCTTTTTGAAGGACTACCTCAGGGTTTAAAATAACATTACTGTGTTTCTTGAACAGACTTACACATGTAAAGCCCTCTGGAGGAAATCACACATTTTAAAAATATCTGTATTATTGGAGTTTTCCCCCTATATTTAGCGTTTTTCATTCAACTCAGAGATATTGTTTACTTTACAGTTAAAAAAATATATATTTTGTAAATGAGACTTTGGTTTTGTTTTATATCATAAACATAAGGCCAATCCTAAAGTGCACCCACATTATTAAATTACATAATTAGTGAAGTTGCACAACATGATTGTTTCCCATGCAAAGATACATTTTCCTATTTTCATGAGGCTTTTACATGAGAATGTGTTTGCAGTAATTTTAGATGTAAATTAGCAAAATGTCCTGTACATCAAACAGTGGAATGTGTGAAATGCTAAATGCTCTGTGGACAGTCCCCTCACAGTAGAGTCTTATGGACAGTCCCCTCACAGTAGAGTCTTGTCTACAGTCCCCTCACAGTAGAGTCTTGTGGACAGTGCCCTCACAGTAGAGTCTTGTGGACAGTGCCCCTCACAGTAGAGTCTTGTGGACAGTGCCCTCACAGTAGAGTCTTGTGGACAGTCCCCTCACAGTAGAGTCTTGTCTACAGTCCCCTTACAGTAGAGTCTTGTGGACAGAAACTACAGCAGAATAAACAAATGCTGGTCTAGAGCATCGATCTATAATAAGATCTAATTATACTTCTGTGCTCTAGAGAAATGCATGTCAATGATCAGATATTGACTCACATAGAGTATGTGTGACTGAAAACTTTGTGCTATACTGACCATACAGCATTCAAGTTCAAGCTTTTTTGAGGATGGCAGAATTACATAATAATATGGTTTCTAATTGCACACAGGGCAATCCTATTGGATGATCTGCATTGTATACACACAATGGACCTAAGTGCAGCTGTTCAGCTTGAGGCTCTCTAAAGCACCAGAAATAGAGCTACTAGAAAGAGTCCCATGGAAATGAAAAGGCGTGTATAGAGCCTAATGGAAGCAGAGCTCACGCATAGACCAGTGAGGTGCACCTGCCTGTTGACCCAGGCAGCGCTGACCACTGACCAGACACAAAAACATCACAATTATAGCAGAGTTAAACTGTGTTTGAATTGGACTGCATATATGGTATCACTCTTTTTCATTTGTTGATGAGATGCGCGTGGACAGATTTATTTAAAGTGAAAGAAGGGTGGGGGCCGTGGGGCCGTGGGGGCGGAGCGTGTCTTTACTACAGTGTGGGAGCTGAGTTCTTGGAGAAGAGCGGAGTCCAGCGCAGGATGCTGAGCCGCGGCACTTCTCCAGCACTGTGAGAGCGCACAGACTCACATCTGTCGGAAGACTTCAGGTAGGCCTCGAAATTCACATTTTTCCTGCCAAGGAACGCAGCATAAACGCAGAAACTCCGTGCAAAGTTTCAATTTATAAAATTTGAAGATGTGGAAATTAAATAATGAACATTAGTTAATGATACCATAGGCTATACCTTTGCTTTTACCAATTTTTGTATTATTGTTATTATTGTTATTATTATTATTATTAGTATTAGTATTAGTATTTTATTTTTATTATTATCATTATCATTATTAGTATCATTATTATTATTATTATTATTATTATTACTGTTTTGTTTTGAACATGTTTGTTTTGTTATGCAGCCATTAACGATAAAAGCAAATATATGTATGAATACTTAATGATGCCCATAAAGAATAGATTTAATTACTACAACACAAGCTCTGAGTGGATCTTGTTTCAACTTAAGTACAGCTGTCTTTGCCCTGCAGGGGACATGTTGAGTAAAAATTGATGGTGTAATTAATTAAATGCACATTGCATGCACATTTTTTCATTCCATCACACTAGAATTGCATTTGAAGATTTTTGTAGCCTGTTTGTCTTGTGATCCCTTTAAGTTTAATTTCGATAATGGGATGTGATTTGTTGTGAACATGAAGCAGATCTGTAGCAATTAAGAAGGCTTATATTGTGTGAAATTGATTTGCATCAAATAGTGTGTTCTTGATTTGCTCTATTGTCCTCTACCATGGTAGGATTGATTTCCACTTCCCACTGTAGGTTCCCATGCTCCTTGTATGCCTCTCTAATTCCTTCCTTGGCCAGTATAATCATCCCTATCGACCCTGGATGATGGTGCGATTCTTGGACAAGGGTTATTCAGCCCGTTGAGTGGTCTGCAGGTGCTGACTGATGCAGCTATTGTGCTTGAACTGAAACTGTTCACGCCAACTCAACTGTCTTTGATGCTGAACTCAGTGGGAATGAGCCCACTATCAGCCCATTTTTCCCACGTGAGCATTTGGAGAAAATAAGATGTAGTAATCTGGTCTGCTTAAACAATGACCTAACTTTGTCCCCAGATATCAGGTAAACATGTTCAAATCAAATATACAGTTGAAACTAGAAGTTTACATACACTATATAGAAAGACACATATGCTTTTTTTTTCTCACTGTCTGTCACGACATCAGACTAAACTTTTTCTGTTTTGGGTCAAATTACCAAAGCTATTTCTATTTACTAAATGTCAGAGTAATAAGAGAAGTATATTTTTTTGACATATTATATTTTTCATTACTTTTTTCAAAGTCAGAAGTTTGTATACATTTCATTAGTTTTTGGTAGCTTAAAACTGTATGGCTTGGGTAAAAATTTTTGGATATCCTTCCACAAGCTTCTCACAATAGTTGGTAGGAATTTTGGCCCATTTCTTCTGACACAACTGGTGTAACTGAGCAAAGATTTTAGGCTGCCTTGCTCGTCCATGCCTTTTCAGGTCTGCTCATAAATTTTCAATTGAATTGAGATCAGGTTCTTTGTAATGGCCACTACCAAACATTGATTTTGTTAACCTTAAGCCACTTTGTAACGGGTTTGGCAGTATGCTTCAGGTCATTGTCCATTTGGAAGACCCGTTTACGCCCAAGCTTTAACTTCCTGGCTGATGTCTTGAGATATTGCTTCAGTATTTCCACCCAAAGTTCTTTCCTCATGATGCCATCTATTCTGTGAAGTTCACCAGTCCCTCCTGCAGCAAAACAACCCCACAGCATGATCCAGCCACCCCCATATTTCACTGTTAGGATAGTGTTCTCAGGCTTGCAAGCTTCTCCCTTTTTCCTCCAAATGTAACGCTGCATTATCACCAAACAGTTCAATTCTAGTTTTGTCAGACCACAGGACATGTCTCCAAAAATTAAGTCTTTGTCCTTGTGTGTATTTGCAAACTGTAATCTGGCTTTTTTGTTTCTTTTGGAGTAATGGCTTCTTCAGTCCATGTCAGTGCAGTAGGTTCAGTGTGGATAACGACACACTCTTACCAGCTTCAGCAGCTTCAACAGCAGCCAAGGATGAGCCAGATTTGGGCAGGTCCACAATTCTCTTCCTGATATCTTGGATGATTTCTTTCACCTTACCCATAATGTTACAAAAAGAAGAGATATGTTTTAAGTGTGCCTTCAAATACATCCACAGATGTGTCTCTAATTAACTAAAATCTTGTCAATAAACATTCAGAAGCTTCCAAAGACATCACGTCATCATCTGGGTTTTACCAGATTATTTAAATGCATAGTAGTCTTACTGTATGTAAATTTCTGACTTTGAAGAAAGTAATGAAAAAATTGTCTAAAAAAAATCCTTCTCTCATTATTCTAGCATTCAGCAAATAGAAATAATTTTGGTAATCCTAACTGAAGTAAAACAGGAAAAGTTTAGTCTTATTTATGGCAGACAGTGAGGAAAGAATATAGTGTATGTAAATGTTTGGTTTCAACTGCAGCTCTTACTGCAGCCTCTGTAGCTCAGTGAGTGAAGTCTAGAAGTTCATGAGAATGAGAAAAAGAGTATGTTGATTGATGGATTCATTTATTGTCATTGAATAATAAAAGCAAACAACTGTTATTGTGATAACTTGTCCATAACTGTATACATACAGTTTCTTTAAAGGTAATAAGATGTGAGCAGTCTGTGGGGGACCTGACAACTCAGCTTCATGGTTCAGGAATCCTTGGACCCTCAAATGGCACTGTGTTAATTAATTTACTGAAAAACAATGCCTTGGTCAGGAGCACCAGAGTATTCTTGTTTACCCAAACAAAGTGCACATAATCTTCTCTGAAGCAGCCCAGAGCTGAACTTGAGGTGAGCCTTGTTACTGCACACCTAGACGCAGGTTTTGTCCCACATTGTCAAGAAGCTCCAATTACGTATATTTAATTTTTGCACCTTTTCCTGTCTGGCTGGGCAATTTGCCTCTTTATTCAAAAGACAGTGTCAGGACTGAGGTCAACACTTTAACCTAACCCATTCAAAGATCATTTAAAAATCATGACTTTTCACCCATGAGGTTGGTTGCACATGAGCACCCATTTGGAGAGTTCAAATGTAATGTCTTCATCTCATCATGGTTGTTATCCCACACTCATGGGGTGACCAGTATCAGAAGCCCACTGTCACACCTTTGTAAGCTGCTTATTTGAATGCATGCTGTTAGCTGTAGTACAATACAACCTCATTTTTAGCATGAAGTTACAAAAAGGAGTTGTGCCCAAATACATTTAGGAGATGGGCACATGTATTTATAGAACCTCATTATCATGGAAACTGGGTTCACCACAGCCAGACAATAGAAGACTTGTGAGACTCTCAGTTTTAAAATATATATTTTTTTAAGTATATAAGCAGATTATGTATGTGATCAAATTACATCCCTGGTGGTGTGATAATAATGTAATGCACTTTACTTGTCTATCTAACAGCACTGAGCACTTAGACAACATCCTCCTCCACTTTTATAATAGATTTACATCACACAGTTTATGAGGTGAAAAGACGCTGATTGGTGATACTGTGTAAACATTTTGCTTGACACAAAATGTAACAATAAAAAAATATTCCCTTAAACTTTCCATTATTTGTGAATTTACCTGTTATAAGTCTAGAATCCTTGTTTTTACATGAAATTTAAAATGTACTCCAGCAACAAGAACATACAAGAATATACTTGGAAACAGCAGAAGAGACACCATTTAAATCACAGTCCAAAATGTCATACATGCAATCATCTTTTCATTTATTGTTCATTGATTAACAGTGGGGGGAATTGCTTATAGTGAGATATTGTTATCCAATAGAAATTCATCATTTGAGGCTGTAAAACACAGATAAAAAAATTGACTTTAATATTATTTTTAATGCATAATTCTTCATATTTTACAAGCTGTGACATTAAAAAACGCAATTTGGCATGTATCAAAAGTTACAGTTTTATGAAGAAGAGTAAAAAAGTAGAAAGAAGTAGATGGGATTTATTTCATTAAGCTTCCACTGTTACTCATATTTTCTTTTTAATTTAAATATTAGTAACATTTTTTAATCCAAATCTGTATTATGCCAAGAATAGTCTGAAAGGTTCAACTTGTGCCATGTGCTCTCGTCCAAGTGTTATATAGTTCGTGGTATTGGTTTCTGTTACAAACTCCCCAGAGTCTGTGGATTTTAGTGTTAATCGCTGCTGTGCACCACCATCATTTCTTCATCACTTTGATTTTCCCAGAGTGGTCCTGGCTGTAAACAGGACATGAATCAATACAGGCTCATGTCGGTTTGTCATTATCTCATCTGTTTTGCACTGACAATCGTACCCCTCAAATCGGTATCCCACCCCTCACTATAATGTGGCACATGGACAACTCCCCGGGGTGCCATGATTTACAGATTCAATGCTTTTCCTAGTGTGCTGTAACAAAACTTTTTTGTGCTTACATTTGCTTTAGGGGCTCTTAGACAGCTATTCCCATACAGAGGGTGACAGCAAGCAGACACGATTTTGGACTTACACCCCCCGCTTTTCGCCAGTGCATGAGTTAAATACAGACTGAATGCACTCTAATGTATTACATGAAATTTACCCAGCAGCGCAATGGTTCTGCAAATGTGGTTGCTTCATTTGAGAGTTTTGTTGAGCCTGATCCTGTATATAGTGTATATATTTCTGCCTCTCTGTTATAGTTAAGTTTGTTTTTCTGTTTATTTATGTCTATAGGTCAGTTCCTTGTTTCTTTGGTAATTTAATGAGGCATGTTATATTCCCTGGTTAATTCAAGTTGTTGCAAAATTCAGTTGTGGAAAGTCAACTATTTTTATGAGATGGCATTTGTTGTGGGATAGCAGTCTGGGTCCTTGACTTGAGCCTTATTATAAAGATCAGTATAGTCATATAATGCAGCCTTTATGGTGGTCTATCTCTAGCATTTATATGAAGAGGTCCACATGTGTGTATGGAAGGGTTAATGCTCCTACAGAGTCATCAGACACAGGATAAAGGAGGTGGAGATGTTTCTCTGTAGAAATAAGCCCCATAAGCTGCTTCCAGACTCCAGAGCTAAGCCTGCACTAAGAGCCGAAGCGGAGGAGGAGGATAGAGCAGTGTGAATCAATGCTTAGATGCATGATGGATGAGTGAAATGATGCTTGACGAATCTGACGTAAGCATGTGGGGAGCTCTCTGTCACAGCTGTGGGGCACCGTGAGGGTGAACAGAGGCAGCGGGCAGAGAGATGAGTCTGTATTTGTGTAATTCAGAGGGGAGTGTTGCTGCCTCCTCAGGGAATGTTCTGTGTACCGCAAATAACAGGGGAACTTGCTTTTGTTTCGTGGATAGTTTCCCAAAGTAGGTTTCCTGAGATGACTAACCTTATTTTAGAGTCATGACTATGGTCAACCTGAATCACTGCTCAATTTGATTGTAATGTAGCTTATCAGACAGTATCAAATAATGATTATGTTTTGTTTTTTTTAAATCTGTCATTATTATTATACAGGTGTCTCAATGATTAGCCTTAAATATGACAAAGGCCAATTTGTCTTCTTGTGTGGTGATTTGCTTCTCCATTTACATTTCACAGACCCTAAATCTTAATCATAGACTGTAATCTATGAAGTTAATTTAAAATGAATAAGCTATGCTCCAATATTGTCTTGAGCTTTTCATTCACAAAGACCACCAAATCACCTCATAAGCCTCAAAGCATGGGAAAAAAGCATACGGAAGTGACGTGATGTTTGCTTTTTCCTGAATCCACAATCAGTACTTGTTTTGTGCTGTGAATTGAACTTTCACTGTGCGTATAAAGTATGCAATCATGCACTTAAGCGTACCACATATTCTCATGCAGCTAAACTGCCTCCATGTCCTTTTAGTTCATGTCAATTTGCCATGCAGTTGCGTTTGCTGCTGACCATGTGTGACAGATCTCCTCTCAGCACTGGCTTTCAGGGGGTACTTGCATGTCATTTTATATTAATGCTGTAACATGACAAAACCTTTACTTAACACACATTGCCATTGTGTGTTGCTTCTTAAAAAATATCTAGTTTTTTAAATGTCAATGTGTCTTCTCGATAACAATGTGCGCAATACCCATAATCCATCTCTTCCACTCTCACACCTACACATTTGCCTCCTGGGCTTATTCTGCCTCACAGTCAGATCACACCATAAAACAGGTGTAAATCATACCTTCATGAACAGATGTGACTTAAGAGAAGGTCAAGGACAACAAGGACAAGCCTTACAAAAATGTTGTTGTGGTCATAGTAATTATAGGTCTGACATGATTGTAATGTTTCTTGCTGTATGTTGACATTGCTATTGTAATGCATAAATGTATGTCACCCGCCATTACATATTGTGCTTGAAAATGTCTTGGTAGCTCAGAAAAATTGGTTTCATAAATTAGAATAATATTTGACTGCAAACAGGTCAATCACATTTACAAACATGCATGACTATAAGGGAGACTAAAAGGAATAGTTTAATTAGTTTAATTTATTTGTTTATTTATCAGGTACAATGCACCTTAAAAACATTGACCTACACAAAGTGGTAATATGTTTGTGCCAGGTTATAGCAAAATTGATCATTTACATCTGCAGTCCCTAGACAGCTTGATGTCATAATTGGCATATTATATTATATGTATTTATTGGCCAATAAAATACAATGTATGTTAATGCACTTATTCATCCAGTCAATTAATAAGTAAAACTAGTCCCATTCAACATCAGTCACCACAGGTTTGTTTGATTAAAATCCATAGTTTGGTCAGACGTGTAAACATTGCATAATTTGTACTTCATATGATTTCATGTTGATTGGTATTTGACATACTTGAGACCAGCTTGTAACACTGTGGGTATAAGTATAGCTATACTATGCTATACTAAAACAGATAAGTACTAATTTTATGGAGAGAAATTCAATGGCTAATACAGTACAAATGGTACAATACAAGAATGCATGTAAATGTATTAGTGGAAGAAAAGGACAAATAAATTTTAGGTTGTCAATTAATACATATAATAGACAAGTAAATAATATTAAATAAAAATTAAAATGTACTAAAAGAAATCTAAATACAGATGCCAAAATAAAATACTGGAAAACCTTACTTTAAAGCAATGCTCTTAGTCGGTGCCCACTGACCCACTTTGACCCTTTTAAGTACACAGAGCATTAACTATTCTCACTCTTACATAACATACAGTGGTTTATATGTGAAATCTCAGCTGCCTACTCAGCTGAATGTCCATTCGATTGTACTGGTTCAGTAATTACTCCAAGTCTCATTTCTTTTAGCTTAGTTCTCATGTTTCTACAATCAATACAGCAACATCCCGTGTCTTTACCGCAGCATACACCTCTCAGCTTCATTAGATCACACCACCCTGTTTATGGACACCGCTAACCTCATGACTGTGCAGTAAATGCCCACCTCACTGGTCAAAATGCCTTGTAACTTGACTGGCAGATTACCAAAAACAATGCTACACCATGTAAGGTACACCCAGAGGAAGTTGTGGGTTCATGGGGTGAAAATGGGTCAATGTTATTGTACACTTCCATTTGTAAGTTTGTGCCTTCACTCTCTCTGAAAGGGTGACTTTGAGAATCAGATAGCTCTGTCATGTACATTGATCTATTGTTAGATGCTTAGGTCACATGACTGCCGCTCAGAGCCACCATTGACCCAAACATGTTATTTACGTTATCTCTGTAAGCTATAACAATATCTCACCATTGGGTAGGCATGCCAGTGAATGTGAAGCTAATCCAGAGCTGGAAAACTGTCCAGGCAAAAAACAAATGAGCTGCAGCTGTGGGAAATTCTACTCAACCAGAAAAAGTAATGCCACCAGAGCTTATGACTGAAGATGATTTCTTTAAAGAATTGGTGAGAGTCCATAGTGATAACCTTTATGAGTGAAAGATCATGTAGCTTATCTGTATATGGCATTGTCTCATCTTGGCAACTGTGCGACATGATACAAAGTATTAATTGGCTGCACCTTGTAGAATTCATGGTCTCATTGACCTATACCTGTCTGTACAGGTCCCACATCTTTATTGATTAGGTGGTCCTGATGTTGTACTGATTACTACTGGCACTGTCAGAGTTATAAATGAAGTAGCTCCCCCGCACCTCTTGTGTCTAACTCTCACCTTAACACAGGAAATGCATATGTCAGCTTTCCACAGTGTCCACATCAGCCATCACTGGCATTAACATGTGACATTTTTCCTTTTGAACTAGAATGCAATTACACATAAATATTTCTACTCAATTACTGCTCACTGCACATCTGCTACCTTACTGTTTTGACGACTTAACAGGCTGAATCCACTTGTTAATTTGGTGATTGGCCCAGATTTTAGGCTCTTGTTTCCAGTGAATATGCTTACTCTAAATTGTCAATTGTCAGCAAGGGCCATTGAGGGTCAGAGGGTTTTCTTTTAACTGTACTTGTGTCAGAAGATAATGAGAGTGCTTCTTCACAATGTCTCTAGGCATCCACAGAGATCTGACTCCTACTCAATTAACAGCCTTTTTCTCTGAGCAGCTGTACAAGTGAGAAAGGTGTGTTCATTTTGTCATGACCAGCAGATGTTTGGAGCTGTATTGTCCAGGGGCAATGACACAGCAGTAAGTGTGGCTCAGCTGAAACGACCATGGCTCAAATTAGCTTACATCAGTCGTGTTTCAAGTAGCACCTCTGCACTGCTGTTGGACGGATGGAGAATTCCCTCTAGCCATGTTTGAGTCAATGATGCACTGCTTTGAGCTCATACTAACCATGTCTCACTCTATCTCATTGACATTGAGGGGTAGAACATACCCTGACGTTACATTTTCATATTTTTTTCCAAATAGCCTCAAGGGCCGTGGCACAAAATTTCAAAGCTTATGGCAATTATGCATGAGATAAATTTAGTACCTCAGTGTTATCTTACATCGCAATCTCTGTGGAAACATCAAACAGATGCTAATTGGATAATATTATAGCCAACTTGAGAAAAGTAACTCCTTTCATCATTTCAAAATGCATTACATAGGTGAAAAATGCATTAATACATAATTTAAATATACAGTACAGCAGAATGTCCTTCCCTACATCCATCCCCTCTTTTGTCATCCTCATGACCTTAAGCCTGACACTGGCGCATTCATTATCATCCCTCTTCCAAGACTCACTACTTTATTTTACTTATTTTATTTATTTTCTCTATTTCTTCAGTAGCTTAATTTAATTAGCTAAAATGTCATTCTTGGTGCAACTTTATAATATTTGTATAATATTTGTGGCAGAGTTTGCTGCTGATGTCTTCAGATCTTAGTGTCTCTTGTGTGCAAGTGCAGCCATTTGAGATGGCAGATTCATTTGGAGCTGCTTCTTACTCTGCGTGTGGGTGGTTGTGTTTTTGGTCTAGATTTGGAGAATGATGAACATGTCCAGCGCCCCTCTGGGAGCAGAGCTCACCGATGAGGAAAAGGAGATCATCAACAGTGTACTGGCTCGCGCAGCCATGATGGAGGCCATGGAGCATCAGAGAATAGAGTAAGATGATGTTAACTACTTCTGTCATATCAGTTTACATACACCGACAGAATGAAAAGAAAAATTTGTTCAGTTTAACGTAGTCAAGAATTTAATTTTGTTAATTGTGAGCCACAATATAGATCTAAAACTGCATAATAATAGAAATGGGTCTACAGTGTTATTTCATTGCAGCAAGCAGCAGATTTTCATACCGGTTTATATTGTTAAAAATGGCTATAGACATGTTGAACCCTACATCTATGACCCAATGTCTGAATTTTTGAATAATCACAAGTGAGCAGAGAGTAAGGGGTGGGGATAGGGGGTGGGAGTCATTTTCTGTGCACCCAAGTCTTGAATGTAGAGAAATGCAAGATCACTAGAACATGCATTAATTAATCAAAAAATACAACTACGAGTAAACTAATTGTGAGAGAAAAAATAGTTTAAAAAAAAAAAAAGTAAAAAAAAAAAAAAAAAATATATATATATATATATATATATATATATATATAGAGAGAGAGAGAGAGAGAGAGAGAGAGAGAGAGAGAGAGTAAAAGAGAGAGAGAAAGAGAGAGTGAAAAAGTGTGAGTGTGAATGTTCATTCACATACAGTGTTCAGATCAAATGAAATACAATTTTTTTTACTGAAACACTGAAACAAATTCTTCCATTCTAATCCACTGACAATTATCTGTAAGTGCCTTTGCTAGCCAAAATGAATCAGGACTTACAGAGCATGTGTTTGCAGGCGCCTCTCCTCTCGGCTGGATAATATTAAGAAGACTGCGTGTGGTGATGGCCAGTCGCTCTGCCTTATATGTGGGGCAGGGTTTGGACCACAGGGAGTCACAGCTGTCCTCTGTGCACACTGCAACAAAGTAGGTGTGCAGCCCCAGCAGATGCATCCATTACTTTACGCATACAATTGTTGCAGTATGTCGTTCCTTGGAGGTTTCCTATAGAGATTATACATGCCAAGCCAGCCATATGCTAACTTCTTATGACAGGCTGTTTATGGTGTTGTTTCACCTTCTGTCTATGTTGTCAGTCACAAGACATACAGATATTGCTGCCTTGACTATAAGATAAATGATATTCCTTTTACTTTCCATTTGAAAATTGAATCTGTCCAGATCTGACCATGTTAACTGTGTTTCTCTGTAGCACATGTGCAGTAAATGTGGAGTCTACAGCAACAGCAGGGCCAGCCCAATGTGGCTGTGCCGAATCTGCAATGAGCACCAAGAGGTGAGAAAAAACAAGGCTAATAATGTCATAATATTTTGTCACATAAACTATTTTTGAGCACTGAGTTTGTAGCTATGTATTTCAGAGTCCATTGATCTGGCAAAATGATCTTTCATAGCTCTTAGTATTGGAAGTAAGCAATGAAGACTAATATTTACAAGAACCATTTTGCCGTTTTATTCATGTTACAATGATGGCCCTATGTTTGTTTGGGTTTGTAGCAATGTCAGTATATTCTCTGCCAGTCATAACATTGTAATCTATTAAATGTTAACCAGCAATGCAATTATACCATAAAACTATTCTGTGATCGTTTTGATTAAGTCCATTTTAGCTCAGTTTATAAATAACCAAATGGCTGTTGTCCCTTTGCTTATTTGCAAATCAACAGAGAGAGTTATTGTCAGTCTCGTTGCTGTTTTCAAGGTGCAGAAACGGTCAGGAGCTTGGTTCTTCAAAGGAAGAGAGATGCAGCCTCTCCCAGGCCTCCTCCCTCTGTCCAAACCACAACAGTCCAGCCATGAGTCCAACACGACCAAAGACGACCAAAGCAGACCACAAGAAAAACCCATGCATCATCAAGAACCAAGTAATGCACTTTTAAAATAATTTTCAGACATTGCTCAAGTGAAGTAGACATTTTCTTGCATGCATGTAAACATAACTGTCACACTCAAATACATGTCCACACAATATCAGACCACACCTGACGCATAAATATAAAAAGTTTTAACATTTGGGGGTGGCACAGATTAAGAGCTGCCAAACTACACAAGTACATGTCATTGATTATTATTGCCTAATGCCATACTGCGAACCAGAATCACATCTGTTATTTTCACATAATGTTGACAGTGACTGAAGGAAAGCAAACACAAGACTGACACAAACTGATACACTGACATAGCAAACCCCAGATTCATTAATGGGTTCATAAACAGAATGTTCTGCAAAATCTTCACTGCAAAAAACCCCCAATATAAAATACAAAAAAAGAAAAAAAAAAAAAAAAAAAAAATATACACACACCTGGTCCTCATCAATATTGTTCTCTCAAAGTGAGCAGTTGGTGTATTTTGGAATGAATTTATACAACAATGACAATGACACATGCTAATTACCCCAGTGTATTTAGGAAAGCAGACTAGGAGGCATCATTGCATCTCTGTTGTCTCTCCCCAGAGGCTGGTGCTGAGCCGCTGGCCCCGCAGTCCTCTGGATCAGAACAATGGGAGCAGACGGCGAGAACAACAGCTGACAGCAGTAATGAGGGTCAGGCCTGTCCAACGGTGGTAATGAAAACAGAGGGACATGTGTTAGCCCCCAAACCCCTGCGGGCTAGTACTCAACAGGCACTCTGCAGCTCAGGTGGATATGCTGTTCAAGAATCAACATCATACTGCAAAAAACTTAACAAGGCTTTACTCAGATGGAACACAATTGTTGATAGTTACTTTTTAAAAGATGTTTTGGCCTGTCAGCTTTGTTAGACAGGAGAGCATAGTGCGAAATAGGAAGAGAGGGGGTGAAAACATTTGACAAACAGTCAGCACAGATGTCAAAGCCACAAACCAAAGTGGTAACAAATGTGTGCCGCCCTAAACCACTACAACACAGGCAGGCTACAGGCAGCATAGATGGGATATCAAATTTTAATAATTATAAAATAAATATATATCCTATTACTTTCTAAAGAATGATAATAAGAGTGAGATTCAAACCACCAACCTTCTGGATAGTGGGAAACCACTCTCTCCAAGCAACTAATTTAATAGTATAGCTCTTGTAACTAATTAAAGAGTGGGAAAACTCAGTGTAATCACATTAACAAACAAACATGAGGCAAATATTAGGCATTAAAATGCTACTTATTGTGTTACAGATGTGCAAAATAAACAGAGAGAAGAAGTCCCTTTCCCTGCAGCTATGGAAGAAAAACGCCAGCCTCTTGTGGCCAGTTCCATCTCATCCAACACTCCAGCTCCAAGACTCACTCCAGTGGTGAATAACACTACCCACCACCCCCTTCCACAGAGACCTACTGCAGAAACAACACAGGACGATGACAATGAGTATGACTCAGACGATGCCAGTGAGTAACAACATTCCTTTGATTTATAATTGCCAATTTTATTTATTTATTTATTATTGCCAATACAGCTACAACTCACTTTCACTACATCCTTAGCACTTAGCACATCATTTATAATTATCATCACAATTGCTATACACATTGTGAATAGTGGTCACAAAATAATTTTATATATATAATTGTTGTATGCATGTGAAAATACTTTATGATCAGTCAAAACCAGGTAATAGTTTGTCTGCAGGACTATTATGGACTAGTGCAAAAGATATAATTTCTTTCTTGGATATACTGTTGTTTGTACTTCTGTTCTGCAGCAACATTGGGATCGCTGGAGTTCAGTCTTCTTTATGAACAGGAGAGCCATACTTTACAATGTTGTATCATCAAAGCTAAGGTAAAAAGATGCAGCAAACACTGTAACAGTATTAGAAATCAATTGTGTCTGTTTCCCATGATTGTTTATATTTGAAACAGGGTTTGAAAGCAATGGATTCTAATGGCCTCGCTGATCCTTATGTAAAACTGCATCTCCTACCCGGAGCTAGTAAGGTATTAACCTATTATTTAATTGTGAGCTATGGTAAAATGCAGAATCTTCTGTGCACTTTTTTACTGTTCGTTCCTTCCAGCAAAACATCTACCTACACCGAAGCCCCACAGTGTACACTTTTAGGAAACAATTAAATAAATAAATAATTATACTGAAAAACTTGCTTCTGTACTGTGAGCGTACTTGCACAACTTTTGACTCATTGACACAGGACGTGTCACCTCCCAAAAGTAACAGTGCTGCTTTAAGCTTTATTTCTAACTTTCACCACATCTATAAATCTCCCATATTTGGTCTTCTCTTTGGTCTCTCTTTACTTTTATTAATACAGTATTCACTCTTCTCCTTTTTTAAAAACCAGGTCTGACTTCTCAGACTTTATCTCCTAAACATAACAACACCTGTGCCACATTCCTATGCTTGTGTCACAAGCTGAACGCCTTTTGTTTAGTCTTTGTACCCTTTCATACATTTGAATTTGCTTGTACGAACCTCTTCATGATTGGATAAAATATTAAGTGGATTCAACTATTGTGCCATAGCAGCATATTGATTTGTACTCTATTCACATGGTGCTTGCTGGTACCACCTGGCTGCTCCCGGCCTTTGGGGAACTTTGCCGTTTGTTGTTGGCCTGTTGTGGACTCTGATATGTCTGTGTCTTTTCATGTACAAATGACAACATCCCAATAATGTTAACACTCAGTGAAACTCCTTTGCTACTATATCTTTAAATCTTTAAAAGTAATACCATGATTTGTACACAGGGCTAGATATGAAATGAGAACTGTAGCACGCAGGAGTCAATGGGTGAAAATCATTTATTGAGCATTATTAGTCCATAAAGTTTTAAACGAACTATTATGAGTGAATGAGCTGCTTCTTGCTTTTTTCTGATATTTTGGTCTTGTTACACTGGTCTTGAGTAGATCTTAATGTACACCTTCTTCTGTTCCCATAAGAACAACATTTCACCTCACATTTTAATAATATGCCATTTATACTGTGCTTGGATGTATTCCTTAGTCCAACAAGCTTCGCACCAAGACGCTAAAGAACACGTTGAATCCAGTGTGGAATGAAACTTTGGTCTACCATGGGATCACAGATGAAGAAATGTCACGTAAAACCCTTCGGTAATAATTTACTGATGCTTGGCACCGTCTCCTCCAGTGTATTGATAATTGGGTAACAATTTGATTTGTCACTGCCCCAGGCTTTCAGTGAGTGATGAAGACACATTTGGACACAACGAATTCATTGGTGAAACACGGGTGGCCCTCAAGAAACTCAAATTCAACCAAAAGAAAAATTTCAATATTTGCTTAGAGAGAGCTGTACCGGTATTCAAATTGCATTGTCATAAGAAAATATCTCAGTCTGTCCAAATAAATACATCTCATGTGTGAATAACTCCTCAGGTGAAAAAGACTGTTGGAGGCTCATCTAGAGGCATGGCTTTGTATGAAGAGGACGTAAGTACAGCTTAAGCACACACCATTAGGTTAGTGGGTAGAGGTATATATAAAACTATAGGAATGTGAAGAACTATCCCAATCGTGAAACTCATAATTTTTTGTCATTGGCTCCACAAACTTGCCATATTAAACTTATGACCTAAAGTTCTTTCAGCATTGAACTTTGTGTGTCTTTTTGTTACATGTGGATAGGCCCAGTTTATTAACCATAAACCAGGTAAACAAATCTGACAATTAAACATAAAATTCTGATCTGCCCTCAAGCTTAATTTAAACCTTTGACTTTATTCAGCCACACCCACTTTTGCCTCTAAACACTTCGCGCTTTTATTGTGGTTGCTCTTCCAGTTAACAGCGAATCCCATTTTTTTTTAATGGTGAAAAGTTTTGCCTCAGAAATAAGATATAAAGTGGGGTTGATTTGTGTAAAATGTTCTATGTTCATGTGCGCGAACAAGTCACTGATTCTCTGGGAGGCTTTAAAACAGCACTGTAGCCCAAAAAGAGTTTATTTGCTGTCAAAATCGCCAGCCCCATACAAAATAATACAACCCAAATGACGAAGGCGGCACTCACGGCAACTTCTGCAAAAAAGTTAGAGTAGAGCAGAGTAGAGGAACACTGGCAAAATTTCAAAAAAGTGAGAAAGCAACTCTATAGGGATTTTAGACTGTAGCGATGTCACGAGAACATAACATATTGTGTGATAATAACTTTTATGCTCCAATACTATGTAAGTGCAGTGTTTCTTGAGCAGCCCTACTTTTCCCTCCATTAACAGACAATCACAGCGTAATCCTACTCATAGCAGTATTATTATCATTGACGACTGATGGTCCATTTTTTTAGCTGAATGACGGTGATGATTCTGAGGAAAGAGGACGCATCCTTGTATCACTGATGTACAACAGTCAGAAGAGCTGCCTGGTTGTGGGTGTGGTCCGCTGTGCTCACCTGGCTGCTATGGACTCCAATGGCTACTCTGATCCTTTTGTCAAAATGTATGTATGCATGTGTTGTATATCACAAATCACAATTAATTAAAACTCATAACCTTATGAAGTTTCTCCCGTTCATACCTCTTGAATGTTGTAGATGTCTCAAGCCTGATATGGGAAAGAAAGCTAAAAACAAAACACAAACAAAAAAGAAGACTTTAAATCCAGAGTTTAATGAGGTGCAGCTTTAAAACTGTCTCACTTGTTTTGCAATTTAATTTTTTTTTTTTTTTCAGTTTTTCCCTATTATCTGACTTTGAGTTCACTGTGCTCTAGGAGTTCAGTTATGAGATAAAACATGGAGAGCTTGCCAAAAAATCTCTCGACATCTCTGTGTGGGACTATGACATGGGCAAATCCAATGATTTTATTGGTAAGTGTCATGTGTGGTCACAACAGGCTCCTCAGATTGTTCTCCATATTATAGTGTGCTTTTTTCTTGACAGGGGGATGCCAGCTGGGTATCCAGGCTAAAGGTGAATGTCTGAAGCATTGGTATGAATGCCTGAAGAACAAAGATAAGAAGATTGAGCGTTGGCATGTATTGTCCAATGACAGCTCAGTGCAGTTTGAGGATTGATGCCTCCCCCTTTATGTGTAGCTATTCTTTTCTTTTGCTCCCTGGAAAAGTGCAGACATGAGGCTATCATAAGCTTACATCACTGTAGTTAGTTCTGAAGCAATGTTTAAACTATACTCAACAGATTTACACAAATATTAACTTTTGAGGTGCCCAGGACACATCTGATAAAGGAGAATATAAATATTACATGTAATATAAAAAAGCTTATCCCAGATATTGCACTTACCTTTAAGACTTTATCTGATTCTTCAAAGCCTTGTCGTATTAATTGTGATGAACTATGGCTTCAGCCCAGATGAAAAAGGGGAATTCCCTCTGACCTCATTTCCTGTGCTCCTGTCATACAAGATTGTGTCTGTGCAATCAGCTGATACATGACAACAGGTAGTGCTTGCATCATCAAAGCAGTCGTTTTATTTGTGTTATTGTATAAAATATTATGTTATCTTCTTATTTTTTTGTTCAGTGTAACAACATAAATTATGTTACAGAGGTATACAGGGTGATCATTGATCTCTTATACATGCATGCAATCAACATGCATCCGCATGACATTTAGTGTAATAAAGAATGAAAGCATATATGTCATTTATAAATCCTCATCATGTCAGTATATTATTTGTTGTGCATATCATTATTTGAACACACTGATCACGCTGTGTTGTAAAATGACTGCATGTCATGTTCTGTCCCATATTGTACATCAGCTATTATAATAAACACTGCCTGCAGTACAGCACATTTCTTTGTGATGATTTGTAAAGTGACATGGCACAAACTTTGCCTGAATCAGGCGAGGGTTTGACCAATCAGCTCAGAGCGACACGCAGCTGCAAAGGCCGTGAACTTTGAACTTTCTGAGATAAAAGTGCTAGTGCTCTATTGTCCAACTAGGTGAAAGTTTGTGGACCTGTTAAACTTAACTTTTTTATGGACAAAAGAAATAAATAAATAAAACTGCTTCATATTTTCAAAAATGTCATCACAATTTAAAGAGTTGGACTTTGTCACCATGTTACTTTAGTTATGTCTACACATCATTCAACAACTGCAGCTGACAGTGTCCTTGAGACGATTTCTTATCCCTGTTGCACATAACATTCATTTCCATTAAAAACAGTCAGATCCTGTGACAGATTTTTTTTTGTAATTGATTCATTTTGCACAAGACAGTGGGTGGACATCCTTTAAGCCCAAGCCCCTATGGGCGTAGGGCCTATTGCTTCCGCAACGATGAGTGCATGGGCGAAGCCCATTGACTCGAGGTTGACAAAGGCAGCGCAAAGCGCTCATGCTCCCCAAACACACTCCTGGCATCGAGCCCTATCCAAGCACCCATGCCGCAGGCATGGGCCATCTTTATCACTGCTAAAATGAATGGAAGTCAATGGGACCCCGACGTCCTGGCAATTGACGGGTGCTAACGCGTGGCTTTGTAAATTTGCGGCTTTGCCGCACAGAAACGAGCAAAGCCACAAATTTACTTTGGAATTTTTGCAATTTTGAAATGTCAAAATTTGCTCCCGTTTGCGCATACAAAGTTCAATTTGACTCAAATTCGAATCACTTGTAAAACATTCTTACCTAAATCTACTCATTGTGAAAGAAACAAAATTGGTGCGTTAGCGCCCCCTACAGAATAACACATAAATTTGTATGGAGCGCTGAAAATTTACCAAATGTTACGAAATTTGACACAAAATTCCATTTTGTCATCCCAATCAATAAAGTCAATAAATATTGTCAATGTCCCCTGGCATGAGAAAAATATTACTTTCCCCATTCATGGAATAAAGTTTTATGGAAAAAGTGACACACAATGACTCTTCACATCATCCCGATCAAAAAAGTCAATTGCACCCATGTCATATCTTTCACTGGGTTGCCATGGCCATGCATAAAATAGCCCATGTTATCCTTATGGGAAAATTTACAAATTTTTGTGCATTTCAAAGTCTTATGACTGACTTATTACCTTCATTGAGGAACATGAAATTTGGCACAGTGACTCTTTAGATCATCTCTGTCAAAAAAAGTCTAAGGGGCCAAGTTTGTTTTTTGCACGGTGTTGCCACGGCGTTGCCTCAAAAAGACATATTATTCCATCTTAATGCATCCGCCTGTCCAATGCCTTTTGAATTTGTTTAGTGACAAGTATAGCCCAAAGCCGCAATAACACGGACACAACTGGTGCATTAACGCCAGTGCCAGGTCGGCCGAGTGCGAAGCACAGCTCGTGAGGGCCGTTCCATGCCGCTTGCGGCTTTAATTAAAAAAAAAAAAAATTAAATAAAAATAAATACATTAGGCCTCCACAAATAAATAAAATATTCGTTTGAGTGACATTTTGTGGGAGCTTTTGAGACTGTGTACACTCTGTCTACCCTTGTGTTGTGGTCGATAGTGTCACGGTCACTGTTATCATGGCAGTGGGGGGGGGGGGGGGGTGGTGGAGCTGAGGCTAGGAGCCTGTGGGCGGTGTTTGATGGAAACTTCACGCACGTCACGTGACTACTCGGTATATCCAGAATCTATTCAAATAACACATGAGTACGCCGTGTGTTTTAAGGCTCCTTTATGGTCCAGAGTCCAATCTACGCAAATGTGCGGCACAGCTCTCCGCCGCACATGAGAGTGGCGCTGTACCGTGCGCTGCTGTGAACGTGCGCCAACACTGAAAAGTTACTGCGCATTGAATTAATGCCGAACACTCTGTGATTAATCCACAAACACTACACCGACAGCTGATTAAAAACGATTCAGAACAGCTAAAATGTGTGCATATGAACCTAGTATGATGTTTATTGTCACAGTAGATAAATAACAAATTAAATAGTTTGAAATCCCAGGACGCACGTGGAGCCTGATTAGCGCCACATAAGCTCATGTCTGAGCGGGGCTGGACTATAAACCAACCATCTTATCTGCGGACCGGAACTCACCCCCCCTTTTTGTTTATTATTTAAACCAAACTCAACTTGGTATCTGCCTTTTTCTGTCAGTCTTCACCGCAGACAGAGGGATTTTAAAGGACATCCTCTCAGGAGCTCTGTCTTGTGCGTTTCCAGCCGCGCACACCATGATGCACGTCTATCCTGTGGTCGCTTTAACACTCCTCACAGCCAGCTTAACAGGTGCATCCATCCTTTGCACATGGACTCAAGTTTTGTCACACGGTGAAGTGCACTACAGTTTCCTGCGGGGTGACTCGTCTCTGCGGCTCTATCACAGCGTCTGGTCTTCAGCAGGTGCGATGTTGAGCTGCTCCTTCAGCGACAACGACGCAGTCATTCAAAAGTACACTACTTTGTGTCAGGAAAATCAGCAGGCATTTTCACACCAACTAGACGTGAGTTTTGACTCTATGTTTTATGAGGAAGAGCAATGTACCTCTCTGAACTCTCTGCCAAACGCTTCCCCTGAGGAGCGCAGCTTCAGGAGGAGGCTGGTTAGAAGCGCCGGTCAAGATGCTGTGTCTGGGTCTAAACCGCGTGTCAAGCGCGGCTTCATTGTCCCAGGAACACTGTGGTGTGGCTCTGGGAACAAGGCACCATCATATTCAGATTTGGGTAAGATATTTGTTTTGTTTAACTTTTTCTTTTCTTTTCTTTTCTTTTTGTGTAAATATTTGTTTTTACAGTTTCATAAATTATCCCTAGATTAAATATAATCCTTTATATGTAGGGGTATTTTCAGAAACGGACAAATGTTGCCGTGAACATGACCAATGCCAAGACACCATTCTGTCCTTTCATTCCAAGTTTGGAGTCTTCAACAGCAACATCTTCACCATGTCTCATTGTGACTGTGACAACAGGTATAATCATATTCAAATTTCTGTATTATTTTAACCCACTGTCTTTCTCAAGATGTTAAAATTATTTTATAGATTTCGCAGTTGTCTAAAGGAAGCCCAGGACAGCATTTCTGATGTAGTTGGTTACACTTTCTTTAATCTTCTGAAGATGCACTGCTTCGAGTTCTCATATAGACTACAATGTACAGAGAGAAACTGGTTTGGGATGTAAGTTCATTCTCACTATTTGTGATGATGGTCATTCATAGTATTATATTTCTGAAATTAACTTTTTGATTGCATTTCTCTTTTTGTATAGGTGCAAAGAGACCAAAATGGCTCTTTATGCAGAGGTTAATTCTCCCACCTTGTACGTGACAGACACAACAGAAGATATGAATAGCACTAGCCTCAACACGACCACCACGGCCCCTCCTGTCCACAGTATCACATCACTTTACCCTACCATGTTAGAATCTGCTGCTACCACACATGTGACCCTGACTTTATCCATCACGCCAACAAGCACAGACACACCACTGAGGACCACCACTGTATTACCCACTGGGGCGCCTAACCAATCTCTCCCCTTGCCGGATGCTTATATTACAGGTAATCAATGATGTACAGATCTGTTTCTTGTATTGAATTTAATGTGTGCTGTGGCTGCATTAAACACGTCCTTGTATTTTTATCTTCCAGAGAGGCACCAGTCTTGTGCTGCCTATAAGTATCTTGATGAATGCGGGAACAGGATCCTTCCTCTGCAAAGGAAATATGGTTTTCACAACAATGAACCAAGGACAATGTACCACTGTAACTGCACCAACAGGTAAAAGACTAATTATAGTTTTAAACAGATAAGTTCGCCTCTAGTGTAAATATTTAGTTGCAGTGACCCTATGGCTGATTGGACTGGATGTGTGTGTGTACAGACATGATGTGATGTTTTGTAACGCAGAACTAGGGCACACATTCACTTTAGTTACATAAGACACAGTGGCAGTGCTTACACAGATGTATTTAGATTCCACTATGATACCTGAACAGTGAGACTGTTGGGCTGCCTTCTCATGCATGTTGTTGATGTGCTGGTGTGACTATGACAGTCATTTAGACTTTAGAGTTATTGTTGTTGTTGCTGTCCCTGTAGATTGTTCCAGAGTTTGGCAGCCCACCCAGCCCTGACTGAAGTGCAGACTCTTCTGTTGGACCATGTCTCTCAGTCCTGCTTTGTGTTACAAGACTGCACAGCGGGACAAATGTCAGTGGACCCTTTACGCACCTTTTCTGATATAATTACATGGCACAGCTCCAGTCAAACATCCTCTAATTTCTGTCTCTATCCGCTTGGTCTAACAGCTGCAAAGTGGTAGTGGTTGGTACACAACTCTCTCAGGAGTCCACCAGCAGTGCACTTGTGAAGGAGCAGCGCCATCTACAGGCGATGAGACTAAATGTCAGGAGACCAACCCTGAAGAGGGCCACTAAAGGCAGATCTACCAGACTTCACAGACAGTGTCTCAGAATGGTGCTGCCACAAGTCCACAAACGCAGAAGACATCAAAATAGAAAGAAACCAGAATGAATGTTTAGCATGGCACATGCTGTGAGATGGATGCAAAAGAATCTGCAAACTAAAATACTTACATGAAGTAGCCTGGGCGTCTTCCCTTTAACTCCATCTTGTGACTTCAAAATAATTGGTTTGCAGTGTACTGAACTGTTTATCCGGACAGTCGGACGTTTGGTAAGCTATAAAATACTAACCCATGTTTTCAGAAATGCTTGTCAGGATTTAAAATAACTTATATACTATAATCCCATAATCATTACAGTAATAAAATGAATATTGTGCTGTTACAACATGTTTGTTCTTTTGTCAGCCTTTGTAATTAGTTAAGCTCTTAATAGCTGCCATGCACAACTGCCATTTGTACTCCAAAATAATGTAAATACATGTAAATAAATAGAGTTATTATTACTGTGTTATTAAAACCTCTGAACCTATGTAATAGCCTGATAATGTATGATTCTTTCCACTCCTTTTTTATTATTTAAAAATGTTCATAATAAAGTTGGATACAACATGAGTAGAGTGGTTAAGCCCATTCTTCACTATCACTCCATGTAATAAAAGCGCGCAGGTAACTCTACTCCTCTGTGATGTCACGAGGAGGAGTAATTGGACCTCTGCTGCAGACTGGAGCTGTGGACTGGAGCTGTGGATTGGAGCTGCAGACTGGAGCTGTGGACTGTGGACTGGAGCTGCAGACTGGAGCTGTGGACCGGATCCCCGCCTCTCATCGGACCAACATTCCGCTGCTGGGAACATGGCGCACTTAACTTGGACCAACTTTACGCAAGGAAAATTGAGCAGTATTGATAATTAGCCCAAACGTAATCCTTCCACCACTGGAGTGTCGTTGTTGCCTGCAGTAAGTCCTTGTGTCGTGTCCGTGGCTCAGTGTTTTCAGACCCTCCTTCACTGTTGGTATGGGATGAAAGTTTGGAGCAGCCTTCATCGGAGTTAACGATGGAGAAGCCAAGAGCTAAGAAAGAAAAGGTAAATGGGCACAAAAAGCTACTCTAGTGGGTTTGTTTAACAGTATGGTAAGCACAGTACAATAAAACATTAATACGCTTACTTTCTTTGTTGCCTAAACAGTTTGGCCTCCACTTTTAGCATTTTATTTAAATTTAGTTTGTCTTTCTTCCTATTGACTTTTCGCCGTTATCTTTCATGATAACCTTACTTTTTAGATCTTTAGTAGGACAACAATGTCATCTGGTGGACATTTGGAGTAAATTGGATGCTTTAAGTTTGTGCCAGGTTCTACTGAAAAGGAAAGTTAAGGTTCACAGTTGAGAATAAACAGATAGAAAAGTGACTTTACCAGAAGTGTGAATGTGGCTAATGAAAGGTCAGTCAGATAATGATGCTGGCTCAACAGAAAGAGCATTTACCCCTGAACTAGAAGGGCCTTATCTTTATCACCACAAGTGCAGACACACTGTTGTACACATAGTAACAACCTGCCTTTGTTCAGTGCATTTAAGTTTTAATAGGCTGCAAATCAGTTCCATTGAGATTTTTGAGTTTAGTATATATATATATGTGTATATATATATATATATATATATATATATATATATATATATATATATATATATATATATATATATATTATATATATATATATATATATATATATATATATATATGTATGTATATAAGTTTTTTGGGGTTTTTTGCTTTGACCCACACACCACAAAGACTAAACACACTGTGATTCAGTGTGTGAGGCAGGGTGTGCATGGATGCTTTGTTCTTGTTTTTCCACTATACAGATCTGGTCCCATTGCATGACCCTACAGTAGCTGTGCTTTAGTTAGTGTTATACGCCATGACCATGTGCTGTCAGAGCAGAGGCAGCATCTCGCTGAGTGAGTACGAGCCGTCTGCTCATCCAAGTGTCCACCTCTGTCAGATGTGCTTTGTGACAATAACATGCTGTTGAGCTTAAGATGGTATCAATATGACAATGAGCAATAATAGACTACAGATGCTTTTGGAGCTTTGTAATTTACATATATAGAACTATTGTTATACCTTATAACTTATGACACTGCCATAGCATTACATTTATCCCTGGACAATTGTAGATCTCCTGGGTATAAAACACAGATTTTGTCACAATTAGTTATATATAGTATCGATTCTTAGAACCCACATTAGATTGCACAGCAATATTAGAAAATATGCTGGGATACAATCACAATGCTGCATGCATTTAAGCATGCGGCTTTAACAACTTGCAATGTGAAATTATACGACAATGTTTATTTCATGGACTTTGATGTCCAAAAAAGATTTCTGGATTCTTGAAACCAAAATGTTTCTACACAGAAACATTTCATGTACTGAAACAGTTTTCAGAATAATCAAGTCAAGTGTGACATATATATTTATGTTTTATTATAGCAATGTTGATACCACAGAGTTTTATGTCCATATCAGTGAATACACCCCTAAATAGCACACACTATATGGTTACAATTAATCAAATTAATCGATTAATCACTATTATTACACCCAATGATTTTAAAATAGACATAATAAACCAGAGGTGCCCAAACCTTTTTTTATCGAGGGCCACATCTCAATTTATATTCGAAGCACAGGGCCACAGGCCGGTGATCAGTGCAGTGCGGTGCTTTATACACAGCTTTGATAGAGCCGCTGTGGATTAATAAGGCTTGAAACACATTCATTTTAGGTCTGTATCACACTGCAATGTGATGTTTGAGTAAGTACTGCTTATGATCAATTGGGGTGGTTCAGCAGGAGACCTGAGGGCCAATAAAAACTGGCCTGAGGGCTGCATTTGGCCCCCGGGTCATAGTTTGGAGATCCCTGTAATAGAGAAAAGATTCTTCAGCTAATCTGTCTTTCTCCTCATTTTAAGATTGCTGATGGCCTGCCCTCTTTGTGCAAATAACTGTTGTAGTGTTTTGAACAACATGGTAAAAACACAAAATAAACTAAGATTTCTTTTTTTGAAACAGATATTTAGATTTTCATAGGTTTGTTAATTTTATTACTTAAATAATATGGCAGCCACCATGCGTCACACTTTAAGCCATTGCCATTGTTAAAATGTATAAAAAAAACATTGTGTGTGAGGGAGAAAGAAAGAGGCAATAATGAGAGATAATGAAGGCCTTGGTGTGTGCTCTGGTGAAAAGACAAATTTGGAAACACCAGATCTGGGAGGGGAACGCCGCTGCAAAGAGCTAACCTCAGTGTGCAGTTTGTGCGGGTGTGACGGAAACCAATGAGAGGAACAGACTTTCGCTCAATTTTGGCTTTATCCTTCTTGATCTCTCTGTGGAATTTAGGACACAGTAGTAATAAAATATTCACTGTACTGTTATACTAATAATAACTTACTGAAATAGCCGAAATACAAAGTAAGATGCTGATTGAGTAAAATTTTATCACAGCACAATGTGTTTAGACAAACACAGTTTATTTACACAGCTAGTAAAACTCAGATAACTAGAATAATCAGATAACACAATAACTGGATCTGATTTTTGGTGTGTGTTTACTTGCTCAAAATAAATCTGACCTTTAAAAACAGACTATATTTGGAAGACAAAGTACAATGAAATTTAAAACAACTCTCTAACCCTAATCTAACCTTAACCCAGTCTAACATTTATTTCATTTTTGTCTTTGTCACATTAGTGACCCCATTTTGGTATATGAACAGTCACATTGCTCATATCAACTGTCAACATTTCAGTAAACTCCAAAAATCAGATTTAGATTTTTAGGGATCATAAACATAGCAGTTGCTTTGTTATAGTGTTATTCCACCCTAATTTTTGTTCTTTATTTTCCACAGTTCTCTTTTTTTGGCTCCCGCTCCAACAATAAGACCAGTGGTGCCCAGTCTTCGCCTTCTTCCTCCTCTTCCTCCCCTATGTCTACATCCTCGGCAGTAAAAAAACCTGATACCCAGTTCTCACCTGGTCTTGGCCTGAACAAAGCTGAATTCCTTGAGAGAGTCCGCCGCAGTAACCAGGCTTGCCAACAGGGGGAATATGCATTGGCTGTTCATTTGTACAGTGAGGCCCTCTCTGCGGACCCCCAAAACTGCATCTTATACAGTAACCGCTCAGCTGCCTATCTGCGCCTTGGCCAGTACAGCACTGCCCTGGACGATGCAATCAAGGCACGACTCATCAACCCCAAATGGCCAAAGGTAAGAGGCAGGCCTCCATCTGATCTTGTGTCACTCCCAGTGTTGGGCAAGATCCTTCAAAAAAGTAATTAATCATAGTTACCTGTTACTTTTCTCCCAAAGTAATTGCGTTAGTAACTGCGTAACTGTGTGATGGAAAATCCTCAAAAATACACCCCAACTTTTTTCAAGTAAATACAAGCTACAATCAGCAATATTTGGCCTGTAAATGACCAAATGCACCCAGAACCAGCGTTATAAGCTAGAGGTCAAAAGCATTGAAACGGATCCACAGCTGTACAGTCACAACAAGGCAGAGCAAACTACTGTCCCCTTTAAGCAAAAGACTGTGGCCAAACAGCATTTACTAAATGCACTGATATCACAACATTATAAACATGTGCACACCACATGACAGAGCTTTTTTTAGCGATTTGCAAACTCCAAGCGCACTTGTCACTCCTGCTGTAGTCGAGTTGCCAAATAACGATGTGCATCCATAAAATCCATAAGAGTCGGTATATTTCCTCATGTATGCTGAAAACTGCAAGTATTTGATTGCGTGCCAGTGCTAAATCAATGAAATGCCAGGAAAGTCTTTATGGCCACTTAGTGCTGCTTTTGATTGGTCACCTTTACGCCCATCTCTATTTTCGCAAATCATTATCTCTGATCCCTTGTCTCGGTCTTATTTACTTTTAAAAACAAAGGAAAAACTTTGCAGCTTCTCTGAATGAGATGAGACTCACAGTAAAATAACGAACAGTAACTATAACGGCATTACAGCAGAGCAAACATAATTAGTTAGATTACTCATTACTGGTAAAAATAATGTCATTCCCAACACTGGTCACTCCAAATGACAGTGTAATGAAAGAGATGCAACAAATGGAAGTGGGTGGGAAAACTGGGCTTTTCTGTATTTCAGTAAGTGTATTAAGTAATATAGCAATTAAATTATAAGTATAATCCGTGAAAGCCTTAATGTGCCCCCTTGCACTGATGAAAGTGATGAAATGTGTGATTCTTGGTAAAACGTGACCTATGTCACACAGCAGAAAATAGAGTAAAAAGTGAAGGAAGTTGTTTTTTTCCTCCTTTCCTGTCACAGTCCTGTCACATTCTTTGTTATAGCTTTATATAGCTGAACATGTTCTAAGGAAAAACACAGACTATATAAAACATTTGTGGGATTGTGATTATATTTCCATTGTAGGATTCTGATCAAAGTTCACATTTTAATCACCTCCAAGAGCATTTAGGTTTGAGAGCAAATTAAAATATGAACATTAACATTTCAGAACCTGTTTGTAGAAGATCTTGAGCTAAAGAACTATATGGATAGATTTTTACACATAATAAGATGAGATCATAGTGATATTTTGCTGTTTGCAAACAACACAATACGATGTTTACATAATGTTATGTCTCTTAAATAAATGTTGTCTTCACAATTTGCTAATTGTGACCCCTCAAGTTGGGACTGGTTGGGTAGCGACAGTTCTAGCTGCTCTGTAGAAAGAGAGCGATTGAGTGGGGTGTTTAAAGTAGTTCTGAGGGGAAACAGAGTTTGGGCCTGGTCTGGCTGTGTGACTGGGGCTGTGCTTGTCCCTCTGTACTTCCTCTCTCTGTGGAGGAGAATGGACGGAAGGGCTGCCCGGGAGTGTGTGAGTGCATGGCTGTTATTTTGTTTTTCAAAGCACAGCTAGCCTTGGCTGGAGTTTTGCTCTTGAAGACAATACCAGAAGCAGCATTCCTCTGTGTGTGTGTGGCGTGTGTGTGGCGTATCATTGCATTGGGCTCACTTCTAATGAACTACTTCAAGAGTCTGTGTGTGTGAGCAACAGAGTAACAGTTACTTCTGCTTGAGCGGACTTTTTCTGCTTTTCACTTAGCGCTGCTTTGCTTTCACTCCCCTTTTGCTTTCTGTTTGGCCCATTGCTACTACCGCCGACTGCTCTGTTGGCCCAAGAGGCGCAGTCTGCATCCCACTAAATCAATGCAGTTTGGTCATGGGAACAGGGGGGCATTTTCTGTTGACACATTCCAAAGCTCTGAGAAAATATCGGTTCATTGTTTTTGTCAATAAAAAAAAAGTGCAGAAGGTTTTTTTTTTTTGTTTGTTTTATTTTAATTTCTCATATGTTCATACATGTGGGCTTCAAATTAAATTAAATGAATGACATGCTTTACATTGCTGCTTACTGTGGTTGGCATGATATAGTTTTCTATAGTTTTATAAGTTTTTTAAAAACTATTTAGTAGCCAAAAAATGTACTCAAATAAAGTCATGCTTTTTCATTTTGATTGTGTTTATTGCACTGAAAAACATGTCTTTACTATGAACAGGCTTGCATCTTCACAAACCTGACTCTTATTTGGCCTAGTGGAGGGCCTTCACCTGCTTGTTTCCGTAATAGACTTACCTATCTCCAGGGAGAATGTTACAAAGTATAGCTTTAACTTTCTATTTCCATGGAATCATGCAGGTGATGTGCCTCCTCCAGGAAGTTACATACTGTGCCTTTAAGGCATTGGTAATCCTAATCTTTGTAAAATTGTCTCTGTGTCAGTCTTTGATTTTTTACCTCAAGTGATAAGTTAGTGGTGTAGAGTATTGTAACTATTAAATGTTATGGGTATGCTGTCCTGTTATTAGCAAACCCTTGATTACTGTAAACTAAGGACATGTATGGATATTATCAGTGAAGATCTCCAGATAGCTCTGATTTTGATTAAAGGAGAGACCAAACTGATGGCAGCCTGCCTGTTTATACTGAATCTGCCCCAGTTTTTAGATGTCCCCTGTCATTAAGAAACTCTAACCCTGTACTGCTCAGATATTATCCACATACATGCGCGAGACTAAAGTGAGCCTGCCGGGACCAGCCAGCACACCAGCCCCCACAGATGTGTTTGAGCCGCTCCTTTAGATGAGTTTACATGAGGTTGCGCAGATGCTGTATTCAGAGTGGTGGCCTCAGACTGGGCCAGTAGGTTAATCTGGAGTTTAAGAGGACTATGTGACCATGTGAGGAAAGTGGGGGAATAGGGTACATTCTGTGGCTACTTTTATAATTTACAAACATTTACAAAAAAAAAAATCACTTTTTGCAAAAAATGCCTTTTAATAAAAAATGTGTAGCAGATGAAATATACATAATTCCAATTAGAGGTGGGCAATATTGCCAGAAATAATTGTCTCAATATTTTTCAGGGCCATATTTAGTCAATCCAACAGGTTTTTTGAGGTTTAAGTATCAGATGATAGTGAATTGGAAAATTACCCACAAAAGTGCATAAATATCACTTATACCTTTATTGTTATATTTGTATATTTAGTTCTTTTTGCAGCATTTTGAGATTTTATATTATCAACTACATTCAAATGAAAACAATTTTGACATTTTTGATATCTCAGTATTACTAAATTATGATTTTACCCAGTCATTGTCAATAGCTGATTCATTGTTTGATTTTCAGAGTTTTTGGGAAGCTTTGTGAGTCAATTGCAGTTTATTATTAAGGAAAGGAGAAATAAATAACATTGACTGGACGTTGGAAAAATACAGTGCTGCTACATAGTCACCCACTAGAGGGCAGCTCAGACATATTGAGAGAATTACTAGTCATCAGAAAGATATGTTCTAAATACAAGTTTAGTTTAATTTTGTTTTGTTTCACTGGTTCCACAAATCCTCATCACATGCACAATGAAATAACAAAACTTCCACATAATCTACCAGAGCAATTTTGGCTTCCAGGAGTACCACATATACGACTCAAGATTGCTTTCATCTTTTTCTGGTCTTTATTGTCAATATGTGATAATAAAACACCAACCATTTAACTTGCTATTTTGCATATCATTTATCTATCTTCTGATGTATCTGTTTGGATCCCTCTAGTCTGAGGCATCCAAACAGTATGTTAAGTGAGCCTAATTGTTTTATTGGCATTAATTGATACATATGCATTCATTTCTCAACCAGCTTGCTTCTACACTACACTATCATCAAGACACTGCTTTCTCAGCACCTATTCTGACTGTTTTGCTGGGGGATTTCTTACCCCTTCTGTATCCTCCATGTGCGTCTATCTCTTGTGCTCGCATTTGGGTGTCGGAGCTGTCTGAAGGGAGAGAGCTGCAGAGAAAAGGAAATGAACACAACACTGGAAGATAATGAAAGAGTGAATGAAGAGTGTCTTTCTGTGAGGCTATGTGTCACAAGTCATTGATTTAGATTGGAAGCGTTGAGTAGCTTTTAAGTTAGCCTTTTATTGTATCTGATGTCAAACAAAGGGGATAAAATTTAAATTGAGTATTAGTGTAAATACAATTATCATTAACTGACTACTTACTTATGTCATGGCTATCAGATAAAGTAATTTCACCACCAATTATAGCTGACCACCATTTACTCACACACCACACTATGCACACTACACTATAGGCAAGGTGGGTGAATTGTTTTACCTAAGGAAACAACAACAGTGCTCTCTGGTCTGAGCAGTGTGAGTTGGTGGATGAACACTCCAATCTCTGAGCCACTGTCTTATAAAATGAACATTTTATAAACATAGCTTCTAGGCTGAGATACATCATAATATATAATAGTTTGTTACAATGAGAGGTAGTAGCATTACTGGTAGTTATTTTAGGCAAGGCAAGTTTATTTGTATAGCACAATTCATACACAAAGTAATTCAAAGAGCTGTACAGAGTAAGAAAGACATAAAGATCACAATACAATAAATCAAAACATAAATAATCATAAATAACCATCATGAAATTAGCATTAAAAGAGAAGAGTGCAGAATAAAAAGCTTTCAGTCATATGCTGTTTTGAGCCTTGATTTAAACCGTTTTGAGCCTTGATTTAAACATTGTCAAATCAATACGCCTAACCATTTGATGTAACAGTTACTGAAATAGCCATACTTTTGGGCCAGTTTACATGCTGTTAGGAGATCAATTAACAAATCTATATATAACTACAGAGTCAACAGGCATGTAAATTGATAATCTGTCATACATTATTAAGTGTCACATAACTGAGGTGTTTTTCAGGGAATTCTAAACAACATTTTTCATAGATCATAAGATACACGCTCACATATATTTTAAGAATCAAGCGCTCCATATTCAATGCTGTTAAATTTGGTATAACAATGAAAAAAGGTGTGAAATTGTCAAACTTGTTATCAACACCTCGTTATCAGGGGTGGCTCAGAGCTCCCATTATTTTCAGTGTTAGTGAGCAAGCTAAATATGACCTTCACATGTGTCTCGTGGGAGGGTGGAACCGCCTGCCAGCTTCATTACCCCTGTATAGTGGAATAGAGGAGTCCAGTGAACCACCACCTGTGTCAGTGTGGAAGCTCACACAGTCCACACAATGTTAGGATGTAAAAATGAGAACTTTGTGACGTAATGCAAGCCACTGATCTGAACTAAATACTTCACATCTAGACAACAGATACAACCAGACAACAGTAGCATAGTAACATCATAACATATAAACATAAACCTAGACTATCCATTTAGTTACAAAATTCAGTGTTGTTCAAAATGTGTAATTCTGTTCTGTATTTTTATAATTTGATTAGGTTTGGTTAGGTTACTGACATGCAAAAGCAATTGTGTGTACAGACTGGCATACTTTGGTTAAACATGTCGGCTCATGCTGCTCCACATTAAAAACAACATCACTGTATAATTACTTTGACATCAATTTTCAAGTGTTTAATTATAATAAAGTAATTAAAGCTATGCAGGTTATTTAGCTGAACTGTGTAAGCACATAGAGTAAACAATGTTTCCAGTCTAGTGAAAAGACACCAGCATGAAACCACATTCATCACTGCCAAGGTATGTGTTCAAGTGGTTGATCAAAATTGCTTTACATGTTGTGGCTATGATCGAGGGCTTAAAGTACTCACACATACACACAAATAGAAATTAAATTGAAGCTGCATTGCTGTCGAAATGCAGTGTAAATACAAACTAACTAATTTTAACTTTTTGGAGTGTCAATTCAGCATTAATTTATTTCTAGTTCAAGTTACAGTTGAACTGTTATAACTTGTATGTGATTTCCAGTTGCTTTCTTTGTCTGTTTTTCTCTGAGATTGTAAATATGCAATTTAATGTTGTCATGAAAAAACAATGAGCTTGCCACCAGTCATGAGCCTGAACAAATAATACATACATACGCTAGAAGATCTGCTGCATTATTGATGCACTGTGAGAACACTTTGCCTCTGATTTCAGATCAACTGGCCTGGTCAAACAGATAGGACTGTCTCATCGTAAATGCCCACACATATAATGTTTGGCTCTATGCATCAGTTAAAACTATTATGCCTTTTCTGGTTGTAGTGATAAACTTTAACATATTGCAGATTATCATGTTGCATATTGATTGAAAATGACTTAAAAGTCTGTGCACAGCACTCGTTCCAAGATACATAAAGAGACATCAAAATGCAGCATCGAAGCATCGACAAGTGAAATAAATGCTACATAAACTTGGAATCACTAAACGTCTTTTTGTGAATTGCTGAGATCAGCCTTATGATTTTAAAGTATAATTCAGGTCACTGGAACCGAAAAGAGTACTGCAGCTTTGTACTGAGGCCGACTCCTATACACTTAGCATTATTGCTAAACACCAGGCCCTGCCCCATTTGGGGGCTTAGCCCAGTGCACTTTTCCCCTCAATGACATGCCCATTTGTTTGAGAATAGCACTTGCACAGAAGAGTAATATCAAGACATGACTTGGAGACTTAGGACTGAACTGCATAATGTGAGAGAATAGTAGAGTTAAGTGCAAACCTCAGCTCTCTGGATCTCCCTGTCTTTGATGTTAGACTCAACACAGTGGGAGTCTAGCATCTATCTCCAGTTTTACATGCATATAGTCTTACAAGTTCAGTGAGCAAAACTTCACAAAGAACATGCCCCTTTGATTGAAAATGATACTGTATTTTAAATAATAAGTTATTAAAACTTTTTGACCCATTTCATGGACTAATCCATTTGCAGATCTATGTACACATTTTCTTCAGGATTAGGGTCAGGGCTTAGTGACAGCCATCGCAAAACACTGAAGCCAATTTGAAGCTCAAGGTTTAGGTCAGTGATCTGCTATTATGGTGTATTTTTAAGAGCTATATCACCCTAACTTTGTGACATTGAATTATGAACAGAATCACAGAAACATTCAGTTTGCATTTAAAACATAGTGATTTTGTTTACTGCAACATTGCTGTAAGTGCTGTTAATCAGATTTTTGCATGCAATCAAGTTTATATACTGTACATTGTCGTTCTGATACATTGCGCAACTATAACCACACAGCAATCCCTCTACATTCATTCCAGTTATTATTATCATTACTGTAATAAGTTGCTAATTAAGTTGTGCATATTCTGTATGAAGCTGCAGGAATATTCAATCTGACTCCATGTCACATGTAATGTCATAGAACTTCTACAGGTTGTGTTTGATCAGGAGAGGAGCATTACCTAAAAGAAGAACAGTCTGTCTGTGCGTTTACCTGTTTCTAAATGTTACAGCTGCATTACATCATTGTGACACTGCTTGATCTTCAGGGTGCACTTGCTTCCAAGTCCAAGCATCACAGAAAAAGGCTCATTTATCTTTAATAGTACTATCACAGAAATGGCTGTAGTGTTTTATATGTTTGCAAGATGATGGATAACTGACAATGGTGTTATTGACTATTTCCATTTAATACCTATACTTTTTAAAACTGTATATTGGATACATTGTGTGTAAGGCTGGGTGTGAAGCTGCCGATAGATATACGTACCTCGTATCCACGATACGATACGTATCTCGATACAGTGCCATTTCGATACGATACGATTCGATACGATATATTTCAAATATATATACGATTCAGATATAATATAAGGCCTTCATAACCTTATATATGGTATAATTTTCACACAAAAAAACATTATATGGTATTTATCTTCCATTTATTGAAGATTAAAAAAACACAATAAGTGCTTTTATTATGCATGTTTCTATATAGAGGGAGGAAGGCGGTTGTGTTTTGTAACATGTGCTTCTGTAACGTATATATATCGATATATATATATATAAAGAATATATATATATATTTTTGCTGTATCGATACATTCTTTATAGCACATGTGTGTGTGTGAATGTGTGTGAAAACCTGTATTATACTTGAGTTATATTCTTCACATATATATACATATATACTGTTAGACTTTTTAGGCATTACATTTCAGACTAAAAGCTGATAACTTGTAGTGATAGACTCGTGGTTATTACTACATGGGCATATTGTTACAGAATTCTCCAAACCACATTTTGGCTCTGGGCACTAATAATAACAACACACTATCTCTTCTTTAATTGTGTACCCTTCACTAGAGTTTACTCTCACTGTCATTTATGCACACAGTTTTTTTGTGCAACTAAAATATTTTCTGAAAGAAAGACTAATTGTCTTAATAATTATACCTGTATAGATGCTGTCTTGCATTTTGTTATCTGTTTGTGCTACCATGTACTGTATGTATGTGGCAATACCACCTTGAGAATGCCCCTGCCAGGCAGTGTTAGGCCTGGTCAATTGTGGGGTGGGAGACCACTTGGAATATCAGTGGCTTGGGCTTTAGTATACTGTCACTGTCTCACAGATTTTCAGCCTCGCTTCCAGTTTACCCCAGGGCAGCTGGGGCTACAATAGTAACTTATCACCTGTATGGAGTGATATAATACTTGCATAGTGGCTTTGATCATATGAAAAATGCTATATAAGACAAGTGCATTATTATTATTGATAATATGTCCTTGGTTCTTGCATGGACACTCAATAAGACAGAAATATCAAATATTGTTAAGTACTGTAAATTTCAATTGTATAATAGGCTGGTGTCAAATTGTATTGTGTGAAAGAAATGCTCCCATTTGATGGTATAAATATAATTCAAATTCACTTTATTTTGCATGCCACCGTTGTCTGTGTCTATAGTCCGGTGGAGGCTCCCCTCTAAGACCCTCGTGATCCCCTATAATACAGCAGCTCCAGTTTCAAAGAGCTCTGGTTTCCTCCTGACACTGAGATGCACTCAGGAGTGTTGGGTACCACAAAGCTTTTGTTTTCAATTCAATTCAAAATTTCCATTATTTGCTTTATTGGTGTTTAACTACTACTCACTTTGAAGTGAAAAAGATTCCTTTCAAACACATGTAGACAGCATTCCAATAAAGAGTAATTAGAAAAGGTTTGCCTCTCCACTGATCTGATGTGTCTCTTTGCATAGCAGCACCACAGACATAACATGTACACTGAGACGAGCAGGCAGCAGACCCTCCACCAGAAAAGTTACATACTGTACTTTTAGTGAGTATTAATCAAATTAAGATCAAATCTGCAATCTCCAGAAATCTAGTGCTAGTGTGAAGTGCTAGTGTTATCTGGTGGTGAAGCCGTGTGAGTGTGTGTCTGAGTGGACGCGTGTGCATGTGCGCATGTGTGAGAGAGAGAGAGAGTGGGAGGGGAGACTGGAGCTGGAGGTTTAGAGTACTGTTGTGTGTTGGGGCTCATAGGAGCAGGCAGCAGCCGCAGCACAGAGACGATACCTTTGCACTAGCAGTGGAGAGATGTCTCATTACACGCATGACATATGTCTTTCTCCCGAACTCTACGTCTTTTAAGTATAACTAAGGCGAGAAATTCAGCTTTTGGGATATATCAAGGATGCTTTATTCCTGTTCTACTGTATTACAAGTTTTGTCTTCAGAGGCTCACAGCTCGGACTTGAGATGCATTTGCTGTTGCCACGGATACCTCCAGCTACGCCTTATGCAGGATTAGCACTTTGAGGCTGTTCGCTCACTTTTTTGGACAAACCTCACCTGTCATTTAAATATGATGAAATGGCAGCCCCGGAAGAAGGTGAGTGAACAGTGCACATGGCTTTATTTACAAGTGACTTTTCTGTTTTTGGCCTATAGGCAAGGGATGATCAATATTTGCGTTATTTGTTTTTAGTGCTCTATAAATAAAGTTGGATTAGATTAGCATTTCAGAATAACGGCAATAGCAATATCCTTTAATTATTATGTAACAAATTAGCTTTTACTTTACTTAGAAACTGTAAGATCAGCCTATTTAACAGTGTAAATAGACTGTTCCCTTAACCTGGCCAGCAAGATGAAATCTCACGATTTTTGTGAGTTCGCAAACTCACAAAAATCCATCTGGCCAATCTCTGGCTGTTGTGAATGGGCCTGGGCTGCCAGTGGTCCAGACCAATCACAAAGCAGCATTGTGGTTTGGGCAGAAGCCAAAGGTGAAGCGCCCAAAACAAAAATAGGCTGAAGTATGTCTGTTAGCGTTGCTGACAAACGTGCAGAGGGAGTGCATTGTGCATTTGTGGATTGAGATGTCTGTGCTTTTCTCTCAACTATATTTATCAAAAGTTTGATTTTTCAGCTTGTTCCTCTGTTGTCACACTCCAACCAATCAGCTTCAAATATTTGTCTGAATGTTTCCCCTTTTTCTATCCACATTCAGCAAGAACCAACCCAGACTGAAAACAAAAGTTTCCTCTCACCTTGAGGTTTCTGCAAACTGATCAGTGCAGACCGTCACCACCTATTGTGTTAAAGAATGAAAGAATGGCAAGAAAGTACCTGGGATACCTGTATGGTGGCATATACTAGTACTAGCAATACAGGGATCTCTAGTACTTGTTACTTCACACCATCTTGAACACACCCCTCAATTTCAATTTGAGCCTGCAGGATCATACTGACCTGACAGTTACACGTGCAGTGCCTCAGGATCCTTGGGTGACGAAAGCCTGAGAAACACATTGAGTACTTTCACTTTTTCATTCTTTTGTACCACTCAAAACATGTCTGCAAGAGTAAAAACGCTAAAACCTAAATGATGGCCTTTTGTGGAACGTTTTTGAATATAAGTGCGCCACCATTTTTTTTTTTTTTTAAACGCAATTATGTTAATACAATCAAATCAATATTTCATCTTTGGCCATATTTTTACCTACCAATTATCAAGATAATGTCACATACTCTTTTACCAACACCTAGAGTCTGCAATTATAACTTGTTCTTTCCCTATATACAAATAATTTTACTATAATTTTATATAATTATTTCCACTGTATTTCTGCATCCTGTTTATGAATGCTGTTAAAAATTTGTCATGAGGATAACATTTTAAGCTAGATGTGGATGCTAAACACAGTACTAAGGTCAGTAAAAAAAACAATACATACAATGATAAAACAATACACACTTATTGTTAAAATATGTTACCTCATTGAACATAACATATTTTTATGTAATAATCCTATATAGAAAGATTATATTCTTTCTATATAGGATTTTCTATTATCTATCCAGATTCTTCTACCATCTCTAAACTTGACTGAAAAATGCAAGACCATTCATAGTATTGATATTGGGTTTAATTTTTTTTCTACAATCCTAGATGTAATTATAGGTGGCCTCAATTACTTTATTCGTGGGGATTTATCTTCTAATGGACTGCTTTGAAATATGTGCTCATATTTGTCATCATTAGAGTTGATTTATGACTATTTATCCCTCCTTGGCCCATATAGATATTTGTCTGTGGCCATGGATTTACAAGCACAAATAGCTTTAACTTTTCTCTTGAGTTGAATCAATTAATATCATGTTCCACTCAGCAGTCTATTAGTGTGTGTGTGGAAGTAGTTTTTGTTGTTGTTGTCTGCATTGCATAGTGCTTTAATGCTTTGAATCTCTGAATGCCCTCATATATTCTACATGTTTTGCTGGAGTTGGATAGACTTTAGATAGTGGAGTAGTTTGGAAATGCACCTGCAGGACAAAACACAAACCAAGAATTATGACACCCCAAGAGCACAATATCTTGAAATGTCTAGATTTTTGCACTATACATCTAAAGTGTCTCCTTAATCCCACCGTCATGTCTTCCAAGGAGGAAGCAGAAACTGAGGTCTGAGAGGCAGAGTCATCCATCACCCAAGCTGAAATCACAGAGGTGGTTGGCAAGCTTCTCAGTGGCAAAGCTCTGGAGTCCTGAGTATCTTAAGTCTCTGGATGTTGTGGAACTATCTTGGCTGACATGCCTGTGTAGTGGTGGTGGGCCCTCTGTTTAAGAAGGAGGACCAGAGGGGGTGTTCCGGCTACAGCCTCTCCAGTAAGATCTATTCCAAAGTACTGGAGAGGAGAATCCAATCAATAGTTGAACCTAAGATTCAGGAGCAGTGTGTTTTTTGTCCCAGATGAGGAATACTGGACTGGCTTGAGGGCTCATGGCAGTTAGTCCAACCAGTCCACATGTGCTTTGTGGATCTGGAGAAGGCACCACAATTGTCCCTTGTGGCGTCCTTTGGGGGTTGATCTGAAAGTATGGGGTCCAGGGCCCTTTGCTAAGGCCTGTCCAGTTCCTGTATAACCAGAGCAGAAGCCGTGTTCACATTGCTGGCAGTCAATCAGACCCGTTCCCAGTGCATGCTGGACTCCACCAGGACTGCCCTTTGTCACCAGTTCTGTTTATTGTATTTATGGACAGTATTTGTAGCTGTAGTCAGGGGCCAGGATCTTCAACATGCGCTGGGGAGGACTGCAGCTCTGCGTAAACCGCCTGGGATGAAGATCAGCTCCTCCAAATCCGAGGCCATGGATCTCAACTGGAAAAACGTACTTACCCTCTCTGGGTGGGTGGAGAATGAAGGAGTTCTCGTCTTCTTCACGACTGAGGGAATGGATGAAGCATGAGATTAACAAGAAAATCAGTGGAGTGTCTGCAATGATGCAGTTTCTGTATCAAACTGTTGTGATGAAGAAGGAGCTGAGTTGGCAGACAAACCTCTCAATTTATCACCTCCCTAGGGACGTCTTCCAGCATGTCCCACCGGAAGGAAGCCCCCAAGACCCAGGACACACTGGAAGGACTATCTCTCTCGGCTGCCCTGGGAACGCCTCGGATATCTTTGGAAGAGCTGGAGGAAGTGTGTGTGGAAATGGAAGTCTGGACCTCCCTGCTCAGACTGCTGTCTCTGTGACCTGGACCCAGATAAAGCGGAAGAAATAGAAGGATGGATGAACATCATCCCTGACATCATTGAATAGGTGTATTATGGCAGAATAGCTAGCACTCCTGCTTTCCCCCATAATATACTTTGGTGCTAGACCAAGGACTTGTACACAAGCAGAGCTGCTTTAAAGTCTATTATCTGAGCCACAGGAAGCCAGTGCAAAGACCTGAGCACAGGCCTTATGTGCGTGTACTTCCTGGTTCTAGTCAGGACCCAAGTAGCCATTTTCTGAATGAACTGCACCTGTTTTACCACACTTTGAAGAGGCCAGTGAGCAGGGCATTATGGTAGTCTAACCTACTGGAGACAGACACATGGATAAGTTTCTCCAAGTCTGGTTTTGACAGTATACCTTTGATTTTTAGATGATAAAAAGATCCAGATGTTAAGGATTTGATGTGGCTGTTAAAGTACAAGTCTGAGTCCATTATTACAGCTAGATTTTTATCCTGATTTGAAGGTTTTAGACTGAGGTGCAGGTAGACACTTTCTCTTTGTTTCTGTGGACCAGTGAGACATAGATCTCAGTGTGACGGTGTGAACGGCAATAGAGCTGGGGTTTGTTAATGTGTTTACTATTGCAAACAGAACATGGGAGCTGTTACTGCAGCTTCCAATGTCCAAAAAATATTTCTCCCTTGTTCTACAAAAACTCTGGCACTCCCTTCATTTTTGGGCCCTAAGTCATCATTCCTCTATGGGGCTTTCTGCCTAAACTTCATCAGGGCAATGGTGTCCAGATCAATCAAATTACTTCAAGTACTTCAACAAACCATCAACATTAACATGTATATGTGTCATGATACCTGCCTGCTCCTTCCTCCTGTGTCTGCTCTGCCCCTCCCTCACCTGCCTGTCTCTGGAGCTGGGAGGAGTTCCTGGCTCCTCCCACGTGCTCCTGCTTCTCATCAGCACAATCAACGCCACCTGCGGGAGGATAAGAGGAGCCAGGACTCTCCTCTCGGTGCCCGATCGTCTGTTCGCCTCACTGCTCGTCATTGCTCATCTCACTGTTGGTCTTCGTGCTGCTTGTGTTCCTGTTCAGCACTCTGCCTCCCTGCACTGCTCTGGACTCCCGTCTCCGACCCTGTCTCCCGGTACCGGTTTTGTTCCTGTCACGTTTGTTCCCTGCACCTCTGGACCTTGACCCGCACCCCTGCACCTAGATCCTCGTATGTTCTTCCGTCACTTATTTTGCCTGTCAATAAACACCGTAAAACTTGCCCCGAGTCCCGCATCTTTTGGTCACATCCTCACATCCACATCACGGCAGAACGATTTGGCCACACTATGAACCAAGCAGACTCGGGGCCGACAAAACACAGACTGAATTTACGGAATGCCTTGCTCACTCTTCCGCCTGCCTGCCCTGTGTACCTGCCTGCCTGCCCTGCTTACCTGCCAGTTCTCCGCTCCCCGCCTGGTCCCATCTTGTCCTGTCCCGACCTGTCCGCTCCGGCTCTGGACTGTTGTGGCTCCGCTGGACACAGTCTTCCGTCCAGGGATCTCCTCATGTCTGCTCCCCCTCATATGGACTGTTGTTGCTCCGCTGGACATTGTCTTCCGTTCAGGGACCTCCACATGTCCTTTGTTTTTATCTGGGCCGATGTAGCTCCGCTGGACACCGCACCGGATCTCGTCGTGCCTTCTCGCCCTTGTTCGGACCATGGCAGCTCCGCTGGACACTGTTCTCCGTCCAGGGACTGCCCCGTCCGCCCTGATCCTCTTCCTGATCCTCGTCCTGATTCTCATCCTGATCCTCGTCCTGCTCCTTGCCCTGTACCTCATCGTACGTGGACCTCAGGACATTCTTTTTTTGTGAAGCGAATTACAAGTTCTGTTAAAAAAAAAAAAAAAAAGAAGAAAAGAAGCACTTTGCTATACCCATTTTTGTCCATACTGCCATCTTCCATCTATAGCCTATAATCACATCCGCTAGTGTTTATTCCGCTAAATTGAATTCTAATTGGCAGACAATGCCGTGATTTGCTGGCACATAAAGATGCGTCTCATCTAATTTGGGCCTAAAGTGGTGTTGCATTCGCATGAACAGGAGAATATAACGAAAGAGAGAACAGGGAACATTTAGTTACCCTTTGAGACAGTGCCACAATAATGCATTTGTAGTTTTAGTAGTCGTCATGCTGGGCTAATATCAAGAGGCTCATGTAGAGTTAGATCTGTTACACCTGACTGGTCTTGTACAATAGTAAAACTTGATTTTTATTCCAAACTACTATTGATGCCTAGTTGCTATTATTGGAAATGTAAAAAATAAAACATGTGTTTCTTTTTTGGTTGATCCAATTACAGAGATTATTTGTACTGTGTGTCTCATAGTGCTCTTGAATATCCTCCAGAATATCTTCCATTATGATTCAGAACAAAATCTGTAACTTCTCCTGTCTCTGTAACAGAGTTTATACTTTACATTGCTTATGCAGATCTTGCATTTCTCTAATTGGTTAATCTGTCTGTTATGCCCATCTGAACTCTGACAGAGAAGTCTTGGCTGGCCAGGTAACCACACTACTGTTGAATCAAAACGGCTCGTTAACCCATGTTTGTTATAAAAGAGGTGAAGGTCAAAATGATATCTGGCTTTATATGTTTACTCACAAAAGTGTGCTCCCTCTTCCCAGATCTCTTCAATATAACACATGTTCTCTGTTGTTGATACTTAGGAGAACTATGTTTGACATTATCAAATTCTGTTTTGCATTCTGAATCCCTCTACCATTGTTGCAGTAAGAAGGAAAATGAGGACCTGCAGGAAATGGAAAGGCTTCAACTATGATATTGAAGATATATTACTGTGATTCTACTGAAAATGCAAAGATAGACATACAGGATTATTACCATTTGGCCCTTTGTCTTGTAATGCAACTACCAGTAATAATAGTAGTAAATGTAATATTAAATTATTATTAATGAGTGATTGGGTAGTACTTCCTGTTGTATGAGTGATCACAGCCTGAATGGGATTTGTTGGGTTTATAACCATGACTCTAATTAGTATTATAGTGAATCATTAGGAACACGATCTTGCCTTGGCCTGATTTGCCAAGTAGAAACTGTGTGTGCATGGTATTGCCCCTGAGGTCTCTCTCTCTGTTTCTTTCTATCTCTCTGTCTCTCTCTTTCTCTTTGGCTCTCTTTGGCTTTAATTAACGCTGTCACCCCCTGAATGGGCAGACAGGGGTGCTGAACCATAGCTGTTCTTTTTACATTAGTGCTGCAAAAATGGTCTTAACCTAAGCATTCATACAGCACCGTTTCACTTTTCTTCACTATTGTAATGTTGCACACATATACAGTAAGACCTGGCTGAGAGATAGCTTAATTATAAAGTGTCGTAGAAGTCTGTGCTTTTGTGAATATTTTTGTGTGTGGCATTTTATTAGTGTTTACATGGAGAAAGAAAGATTTGTGCATGAGCGAGTGTGTGTTCAAATGTTACAGAGTGCTGCTGCTGCCCGGGTGTACAGATAAAGTCAAGACCAAAGAGAAAAAAGGAATTGCTTTTGGTCACTGCGGGATTCACTGTGTGTGCTATAAGTTAGGTTAACTGGGACTGTAACAGTGTGTAGTAAGTGTAGTAATGGAGAAAGTCGGGCTCTGTATCTGTGTACATCTGGACTGAGGTTAACAAGCTGACAGTTCACTGCAGCTATCCAGATCCAGGACTACAGTGAAATCAAGTATCCTTAGTTTGTTACAGGCATGAATGTCAAGGGAGAGGACATGCACCTCAAGGGCAGATCAGGTGTAATGCACCGAGGAAACCCTCTGAGCCTTTGTATGCTCTCACTTGCTGTATACCCCTACTTACTTCACACTGACCTCCACTTTTCAATTCAAATGAACCTCATTTAATTAAATATATATATTTAAAATTTAAATTAGCTCATTACATTTTTTTAAGAATGTTCGCTTTGTGGCCGATATCAAATAGCATTTAAAAGTATTTCACTCATAGAAGAAAGCACACCTTATGATGTCTCAATTGCCTCACAAATCAGACGTAAGTGTTTGATCTGCCAGTGACAGAGGCACAGCTGGCCTTTTAACATCTTTATTGTCCCCAAGGGACACTGTGGTTATGACCACTCCAACTCAATTATTGCAACTTAGCTAGTGTCCCAGTGATACTATGATAAATATTCATGAAGATGAATGAAGGAACATCTGGCATGTGCACAGAACAATAACACACTACAGTGTTTGTCTATAATGCGGTGTATATTTTTGTGGGTCAAACGTTTTTGTTTCTTCTTTGGTACAACTCTATCTTTTGAACTCAAATTACATTTAGTTTTACATTAGTTGTAGTTTGTTTAGTATTGGTTTGTATCAATTGTGTGTTGAAATGCTTGCTCAATATTCCTTGTCTTTTTTTGTAATTAAAAGGAAAATTCAGTCTGAATTAGTTTGAATTACTCCTGAGTAATACCATATAAAGACCTGGTAGAATTCACTGACTGCGATAGCACTTTAGTCGGGTAATAAGACCCATAAAATGTCTACAGCAGCGCCATCCTCAAAATACAGATCATAGCTTTAATGACTTGTGCAGCAGTGCCTTATGGGCCCTAAAATAATGATCTCACTCTCTGAAATTTACAGCTCACCACTCACCCAGTATGCCACTTGTATTACCTGCTGAGGGTCTATTGACACAAACTTCCCATCTTTTATCTGTGGCCCAGCAGAGTCGAATCCCTCTGTTGTTTGGTAAAGTCAATAGTTCCTGACTGGGTGCAGGCAGTCAGAGAAGTTTTTGTTCTCCAATTCAAGTATTCATAAAGATTTTATGAAATTCTAAATGCTACCCTACAACTATGCTTGATTGTGAGGAAATCAAGCATAGTTGCAGTATACCACCATATTAATAGGTGGTGTGCCTTGTTGTGACTGCTTTAAAACAGAAGCAGATCCTCTTGTTTTAAATACATCAATCTCTATTACTTGGGGTCCATGTGGTGTTCCCCCTTGCTTGCCTCGTGCCACTTGTGTTACCATCTGCTCTCAATTAATGTGAGTTGCGGCACTGATTGAAGCATCTGTTCATTTGTAGGTTTGTTGGACATAATGGCCTTTTTGCTATGGCAGTATATTTCTCATGGTTAAATGCCAGTCATTGCTAGAGTTGACATTAATTTTGTTTCAGTATAATTGATCAAAATATGTCATCATGGCTCAGTAAATACTTTGTTCAAGGATTATTAGGCCCACGTGGTTGACACCTTTCAACAAAGAGTGGCATAGAGGAAGTGTCGTTTCTATCTTAGTTTTGTTAACTTTAGTTTTTTGGTTTTTTTTATAGTTTATTTTGTTCAATAAGAGAAAACTTAATAAACATGTGATGTGAATTGTAAAGAAAAAAGACTAACGTTTTCTTGAAATGTAAACTGACAGAGCTCTCTAATATTGAACAGAATCAGTGTGAAATCCTGCCCTGTGTTTTTGGAGTGTAATTCTTGCAGGATTTCTTTTCAAACTGCTGCTGGTGCTGGTGTTTGTCTGAACTGATGTTCTCCTCTGTGAGCTGTCGACAGGGCCACAAACACTGAGCTAATGGGCCAATGTGGCATGAGCTGTCATGGGTGCACCTGAGATGGACATGTGAGCAGGATCACACACACCAAGGGGCGTGCTCAGAGTGCTCAGAGATAATGACTGCCTTGCGATGATTTCAGCTTGTCTGACATGATACTTATGCTTGTCTGGCTAATGATATCTTCCTAAATGTTTCCCCAGTTAGTGAGCTGAAATGCCTTCAATTACAAATGTAGTTTTCTTTCCCTATAGAGTCATAAGTTGCTTCTCTTAAGCTATTCTTCCTTTGTTACTTTTTTTTTTTATTTGTCTTGGGCAAATGGACATCTTTTCTCATTACATAGCCTAGGCAGCACAATTAATGGCAATCAACACAATGATACAAGAGAAAAAATAAAATACTCTGGGTTACTCTGGAAAAAAGTGCCTTAAAAATGTGTTAATCTAAATAAAAGCTACTTGTGAGGTAGCAACTAAAAAGTTTGGCTGAGTACCATACCATGAATAACAAGATTACACCAGGTTTAAATACAGCCTAACTATACCATGAATAAAGTATTTAGAGACAAGGACAAACTCAAAAAGGTTAGACCTACAGAGCAGAAAACACCCATACCACAGTAAACTACATTTCTAAATTGTGTACACAGTTTCACTGTCACAATTTGTACAAGAAAATAAACCTGTCTGATACACCGTCAAAATATTTTCAGTTATGCCTGTGTCAATCCAATATGGCATATTTAGACAATGGAATGGGATTTTCAACAATAAATTGTAGTACTTTCTTTTATATTACCATGTGGTCTTATATCTGTATAATCTCTAAGTCGTCAAGGTAGGTTCCATAGTGGTCCATGGGTGTATAATAATGTATAGAGTCTTGTATATGTATACTTGTATATGTATAGTCTTGTATATGTATACTTGTTCTGATATAGCTCAAGATCATTCTAAAGTTATTCAGGAAAGGTTCATTTCTGTCCTCTGTCGATACCTGCTCTAATGAGTATCTAGTTTCTAGTTTTATTATCAAATAGTGTCTGACTTTTGATATTTTTGACAACCCTAAATTGATGACATAACTCAGGCTACTTTATAATATTTGTACCAGCTCATTTCAGACTATTGTTCATGTCCTTTCTCTGTCATTATTAGTGTTTATAGCTTCTGCAGAGCCTCAACATTCGGTGTGTAATCTTTTTTGGGCTTCAGCCATAGGGAAGGCTGTTACTGTCTAATGATAATATATGGCCGAGCCTACCATCTAATCAATGTGTCATAGCTACCACTGATGCAAAATATTACTGTGTATGAAGGCAAGTGATTAGTGATTTGTTGTAAACAAGGGGCATTTGATCATGGTGTGGAGGTTATATTGACAGACATCATTTGCTTTCACATTATTTTACAAAATTTTAGTCAGCGTTGGATAAATACAAGCAACATTTATGGAGACTCAGACATTCTTCTATCCTGGCTTTAAGGTGTGAGTTTTAATCATCATGCACCTCCTATGGCAGATTTTGGAGTAATAAATCTGTGTGTTTAAAGACTTTACTCCTACTCTGGGTTAATCAAAGTGACTCAAATAAGGTTCACCACATCCCCCTGATGTTTGTGCATTAAATGAAGTGCAACCTCTGACTCCATTTGTTTCAATAAGCTGGACAAAGACAGTGCCGACAGTGGCAGTATGGAGAAGTTTTTAACTTCTCTCCAATCACTCATGGTCATGTTGGATTAGACCAACATCTGAATTAAAGCAAAAAAAAAAAAAAAAAAAAAAAAAAAAAAAATGGGGAGAGTGTGTAGTTTTCAATGTATTACTTCATTTTCACATCTGTCAACTCACTCTTCACCCTCACCTAATGGATAACCTTGTTATGTCAAAGCTACCATTTTTAACTATGTATTATATTTCTTTGACACTACCTCTTGTATCAGATATATCCAAGTATTTACTATTTTTTGCTATTATGATTTATAATTTTATTGAGTTTATATTTTTGTTGTAATACATGAGTTAGTGTGATCACTGACTAATAAAGTCTTAAAGCCCTACAAGGGACTGGTGTTGAGAATTAGCCTTGGCTCTGGTTAATAACCAGCACTGCATTACTTTCAGAAGACATTTGTTGTATCTGTGTTGCTATAAATGCTTGCTAAATAAAACATTAAATCCTTGTTAATATGATTATTTAATATCCTTGATCTTTTTTTTGTTTTTTTTTTTGACAGGCTTACTTTCGCCAGGGGGTTGCCCTACAGTACCTGGGTCGTCATGCCGATGCTCTGGCAGCTTTTTCCTCTGGCTTGGCCCAGGACCCAAAGAGTCTCCAACTGCTGGTCGGCATGGTGGAGGCTGCCATGAAGTCACCACTCAGAGGTAAGACCAGGATGCATTTGTATTGACAATCCATACATGTTTATTTGATCTTCCCAAAGTTCTTTTTTGCTGTTACCAGAGCGAAGGTGTTTGTTTGTGACTGTGTCACAACCATATCACTTGAAGAAGACTTTCTATCAGCAGAGAGACACTGATTGCTTACTCTGCTGCTGAACATTGGATGTTGTTGTAGTCTCCGCTGCTAAAAGTGTGGAGGGTGTTGGTTTATTCATTCATTTAGTTTCTTGTGGCATGAATGATCTTGCATCTTGTTGATGAACCCTCTACACTGTTCACTGAGTTCCCAGTCTCCTTACCCCTGAGCGATACCAGATGTTGGACATTAGACATTTAATACTTAAAACCAGTATTCATTCCGTGTTAGTGGGATTGTATCTATTATTACAGCACTTTAGGAATTATGTTTCATGTTTGTGGGCTGTCTTCTAATCAAATATCGGTATTGAAATATCAAATAACAACTATTAAAATTATTCACCATTTACCCTGTAGTTGGGACTCAGCAAACAGCTATAGAAATGCGCATCCCCTAAAAGTAATTACATCTATAATTCACTCATTACTTAGTTCCTCATATCCTGCATATGTTTACATTTTCTTACAGACACACTAGAGCCCACCTACCAGCAGCTACAGAAGATGAAGTTGGACAAAAGTCCGTTTGTGGTTGTGTCTGTCATTGGCCAGGAGCTGCTAAGTCACGGTTTTCACGGGGCTTCAATTGTGGTTCTTGAGGCAGCTCTGAAGATTGGCACCTGCTCACTGAAACTGCGTGGATCTGTCTTCTCAGCACTGAGCTCTGCTTACTGGTCTCTAAACAACAAAGAGAAAAGTATGGCATACATGCAGCAAGACCTGGAGGTCACTAAAACTTTAGGTGAGCTTATGTTTACGCTGTTAATACATTTTATGGGGATGGAAGAGTAAGATTTATTAAAAAATAGGTTAGTTTCTTTGATCCATTTATTAAATTTTCACGCTAAAACACTAATTGTGTGCAGCCTGTGTAACAGGTTGGCTTGCTTCTTACTTTGTTGTTGGTGTTCTGCATATTCAAGCGGACAGGAAATATTTGATTAATGAGAACCAGGGTGCATTCATGGAAATAATTCAGTTCAACATGTGCTCTTATTCACAGGTGACCAGTCAGGTGAATGCCGAGCTCATGGGAATTTGGGCTCTGCATTATTCTCTAAAGGCAGCTATAGAGAAGCACTGGCAAACCACAGACATCAGCTGGTTCTGGCCATGAAGCTCAAGGACAGAGAAGTATGTAAGCATGTACTGACTATCAAAATTGTTTAAATGTAATTTGCTCTTTCGGTTTGTCATCTATATGTGTATTGCTTTTACCACTATGCCCCGTGGTATAAACATAACAACAGAAACCTATAGCACACTTAAAGATTTTCAGTGTGAATTCAAATACATTTTTAGTATTGAAACAGTCAAAATCGATATCGATTGCATATCCTTGGCAGAGCACTACATCTAGGTTTGGACTTGTTATTCACTGTTACCTATCACAAGAATAATTTAGCACTGTCTTGTGTAACACGCTTGAACTTCTTCATATAAGGCTTGAGTCACATATGATTTCTACAGATATACATTCCTAGTTCATGTATGGGGCCTCGATTGAGTGTAGACTGAATAAACACATGAGGACAGACAGAGACAAGGGTTTATTCCGGTGAGAGATGATTATTGGTTATCATCTCCACAGGTGCACGCTGCACAGACGCAACCATCTCAAAAACTGTCATGCCCACAAAGCCATATCACCTGCTGTGTTTGTTTGGCTATTGAGCATATGTGCTGTTTCACGGTTTGTGTAAACTTCATAGAAAAACCCAAAAGCCATTTTCTGCCAGAGTTGTGTGTTACTGACAAAATAAACAAAGGTGAAATCCTGAAATAGCAGAATGAATGCAATGGGATGAATAGAAAACATATTAATTGTCTCAGCTTATGACAGCCTACTTCTACTCTCAATTTATTTGCTCACATGAACATTTTTAGTTTTACATATTTTTTTTGTTATCAGAGTAATGACAACTGTATTGTTTTTTTCATCTTACAGGCTGCCTCTGATGCCCTGAGTAGTCTTGGTCATGTATATACAGCTATCGGTGACTACCCTAATGCCCTGGCCAGCCATAAACAGTGTGTTCTGTTAGCGCGGCAAATGCAGTGCCAAACCTCGGAGGCTCGTCAGCTAGGAAATATGGGCGCAGTCTACACTGCCCTGGGAGACTTCACTAATGCTGTTCAGTGCCACCAACAACACCTAGACATTGCAAAGGTGCCATCACAACTAAGGAGTTAGCTTGAGACTGCTCATTGAATATGCATCTATTTCTCTATCATTCTTGTTTTTAATGAGAAAAAAGTAAAAATCATTATATATAAATCATTATGTAAAAGTATTATTATAAGTCTATGCAGTATATACTATTGCTAAAAAGACATTATGAAACATGCAAGATGTAATATTATTTATTATTTAAGATTTTTTTCCATCTGAACTCCATCTGATTTGGATGTGTTTTTAAAGTCCATACACTTTCACTAAACTCACTCAGAGTTTACCCCGTTTACAATCAATTTGAAGGCATTTAAGGGGAACAACCAAGTAGAGTGCAACATCTAATTAAAGCTAAATGACTTTTAGTTTCTTAGTGTAAAAATGTGTCTCATTTAAATTGCTTGCTAATATGTATTCAAATTTATATCCGATTTTTCTGATTTCAGACATTAGAAAACAAAAGTGAGGAAGCACGTGCATACAGCAACTTGGGCAGTGCCTACCACTCTCAACGAGACTTTGACAAGGCCATATCGTACCATACTCGTGTTTTAGAGCTGGCACAAGAACTGGGGGACAAATCAATTGAGATGAGGGCCTATGCTGGTCTGGGACATGCTGCCCGCTGCATGCAAGTTGGTATAATAACAAAAGTCTAGTTTAAAATCTCCTTTTTTGATTAACCTAAAACTCAACTGCTCCATAGGATTTGGAGAGGGCGCTTCAACACCACCAGCGACAACTTGAAATTGCAGAAGAGTTGGCAGACAGATCAGCACAGGGACGAGCATCTTCGAATCTAGGTAAATTTATTTCAGATTGGTAAAGTAAGTATTTGATATTTAAAATTTAAGCAACTCAAGCTTTAGTTTTGTTCAAGAATATTTTTCACTTATGAGTTGACTAAACACATCTCGCCAAAAGTGGAATTGAATAGAAAAAAAAAAAGTTTGGGTATCTCCAAGAATCATCATTGCATAGTATTGGAAAATACATTTTATTTAATTAAAAGGTCATGAAAGTTGTTACCATATATTACTTGAGGGTGAGATTAAGCAAATCTGATTAATAATTGTCTATTTAGTTCATATATCAGGTCTAAAATCTAAAAATTATTAAAACTGTTAAGTTCTCTAGTCTCTAAACCAGTAAACTGGAGGCTTCTTCTATTGACCTACTACTGCCAGAGAACATGTCTGGTCTGATCAACAGCATCTTATGCATTATAACGTACAGGAAAAAAAAGCAAACATTGCTCCTTATGTGTTCAATCAACTACAATCTGGACATTATTATTACTGACAAATCTTACTGACCATATATGGTCCTTAAGCTACTCTGTACTAGAGCTGCTCGAGCTCCTCTTACACTTCTAGTCTCTCTGGCCATTCATCGTTCATGTTTTATTAAGCAGGTTCTGGTTTCTGCGACCACAGTGATATCCAAGCTCCTGTGAATCTGATCCCATGCTGAATGGACTATTCTTTTTCTTTTCTTCTTCATTACACCTGTAAAATGATCATGACTTAATCCTGTTCTAATAGACAAAGTCAGCATTCGAATTGCACTGACAATTATACAATATACTTAAAGATATGACATAAGTACTAAACATTTGCCTTTACTTCAGAATGTTGCCTGTTAAATCCTTGCTTATCGTTCATGCATTTGACAAGACCATTAATGAGACTTCCATGGCCTACTCGAGCCCTAGTAATGTGGCTGGTGGGGCAAGAATGGCGACCTCTGACAAAATATAAGCCTATTGATAAAGGTAAATGTCACCTTTTCTATGTTGAATGAAAATCTGAAGTTTTCCACTTAGTTTCCACTAAAAGTGAAACAGGAAAACAGACATGCTTTGATAATTGATTGAAGTTGCTGACACTCTCCTGACAGTCAAGTTTCACTCTGAGGCTCAGATCAATGACTTTGCTCATTATTTATACATGATTACTTTTCTCATGCTTTGCTGACTTCTTCTTAAGCTCTTCTGTTTACTTCATTCTTTAGAGAGTATAATGACCACCTGAATCATCAAGGCTAAACTTAATACATATCAGCTGGTGGGCTTTTAAAATTTTAAGTGATAGTATGACATCTAAACTAACTACGGTAAACTAATATGCAAAAAGAGATATTACTTCACTACTTACTTACCTACAGCTATATACTATTCTAATCCTTTTGTAGCTGAAAAGTGGTGCTGAGATGCTACTTGACATTGAGTTCATTGGGTGAAAGGTGTGTGGAGATCACTTCCTGTTTGTGCTGTTTCAGTGCAATACAATGTCACCAGATCTCAGCAAATTCTATGCACATCTAATCCTCGCAACTTCAACACTTTAGACGCCCCGCTTCCTCATGGACTAATTTGCAGTCAAATGCCACAACAGTTTTTCTCTGACTGTTGTTCGTGTATACAACACAAGCTCGCACCTGTCTTAGAGCAGTGCAGTATTTGATCTCAGTCAACACCGCAGACCTTTGTAATCCTCTTAACAGTGAGAACCCAATGGAGGAACAGAGCTTTTCTTATCAGCCACTGCCTTTTCGCCATGCAATGCAACATGCTATAATCTAATCTTGTCATATTAAATAACCACTAAGTTGTGTATATTTTTAAACATATTGCAAGTTAAAGTAAAGTGATTGTTAGTTGTCAGTTAAAAAAACAAGCACGCTTCAATATAATATACATTTTCTTCAAGGAATTATACATCAGATGAAAGGGGAGTTTGAAGCGGCAATGAAGTTTCACAAAGCCCACCTATCTGTGGCCCAGGAGCTGGGGGACTATGCCGCTCAAGGACGAGCCTATGGGAACATGGGTAATGCGTATCACGCCCTGGGCTTGTATGACCAGGCTGTACGTTACCATCGTCAGGAGCTGCAGATCTCATTAGAGGTGACAGCACTGTCTTCACTTTATGAATCTATAAAACATACAGAGCTACAGTCACTTGTATTTCAGGTTAATGACCGTCAGTCCCAGGCTTCTACTCATGGTAACCTGGCTGTAGCCTACCAGGCATTGGGCGCTCATGACAGAGCTTTACAGCACTACCTTCATCATTTAACTATTGCACGAGAGCTCAGGGACACTCAGAGTGAGGCAAGAGCACTGGGTATGTTCAACTTGCAAAATTAACACATTTCAATTTCACATTCAAGTATTAAGTTCTTTTTGTTTTTTCTTGCAGTAAATCTTGGTAACTTTCACAGCTGGAGAGGAGAATATGCTCAGGCCCTGCCATATTACCAGCAGTACCTTAATCTGGCTCCCAGTTTACAGGATCTTGAAGTAGAAGGGAAGGTGTGCCACAACCTTGGTTATTCTCATTACTGCCTTGGTCAATACAGGGATGCTGTCAGGTCGGAAAAAAACTACAACTTTGTTTTGTTTTCTTAATGGGTATTTAAATTCTGTTTTACTGTTTTTAACATTTTTCAGGTATTATGAGCAGGACCTCGCCTTGGCAAAGGACCTTCATGACAAATTATCCCAAGCGAAAGCTTATTGTAACCTTGGACTAGCACACAAAGCACTGGGAGAGTACAATAAAGCAGAGGAGTGCCAACGATACTTACTGTCTCTAGCACAAGCCTTGGAAAACTCACAGGTGGGCTCAAGTTTTAATTCAGTTTTACCCTAGATATATCTAAATATTATAGTGTTAATGACTGTTCTTTCCTAATAGGCTGTGTTCAGGGCCTTTGGTAACCTTGGTGATGTGTGTGTGAGTCGAGGGGATTTTGCTGGAGCAGTGAAGTTTTACCAGCAGCAGTTAAGCCTTGCCCAGAAGGTCAAAGACCTGAAAATGGAAGCTGATGCTTACTCCTCTCTGGGCTCAGTTCACAGGTTTCAAGAAAAAAACACAAACCTCCTAGAGCTCATTGTCATGTTAATTTAAAACTGTCCCTCACCTTTTTCATCTATTGTAGGCATCTCCGCCAGCTGGATGCTGCCTTGTCCTTTCATAGTCAAGAACTGACTGTCCTCAAAGACCTAAATGACCAGCAGGGGGAGTGCCATGCTCTTGGACACCTAGCAGCAGTTCATATGGCCCTGGGAGATTATTCCACAACTTTTCAATGTTATCAAACTCAACTGGGCTTGGCCCAAGAGCTCAGAGATGCCCGTTTAGAAGCTCGGGTTCATGGCAACATGGGCATCACCAAAATGAACATGGGAGTGTTTGAGGAGGCTATTGGTTATTTTGAGCAGCAGTTAGCCATGCTGCAGCAGCTGAGTGGGACAGAAAGTATGTTGGACAGAGGCAGAGCCTATGGGAACCTGGCAGACTGCTACAGTGCCTTAGGAGACTACGACGAAGCTACTCAGTACTATGAGAAGTACCTGACAGTGGCTCAGAGCCTCAACCATGTCAAAGACCAGGAGAAGGCCTATAGAGGACTGGGCAATGCTCACAGGTCAGGACGCAGGGACTATAAATCCAGCATTTAAAAGTGCATGATGTTTAGAATGAATATTGAAAATGCCCTGAAATTTAAATGCGAACATAATGCTACCAGAATAATAGCTGCTTTAATGCAGTATATACCTTTTTACAACTACTGCTTTGAAAAATATTTTGTCCAGTAGTTAGTGTCTTATTTGTGATTTACATACTGGAGTAAAGCAACATTAATTTTTTGATCAATTTTTCTAAACTTTAAGTTTAGTGTGTGCTGTGTTACTCAGGTCTATGGGCAGTTTGCAGCAGGCCCTGGTGTGTTTTGAGAAGCGTCTGGTGGTGGCACATGAGCTCGGTGGAGAGGGAGGAGGGAAGGCTCAAGCCTATGGTGAGCTGGGCACCTTGCACAGCCAGTTGGGAAACTATGAACAGGCGCTTTCCTGTTTGGAACATCAGCTTGCTATAGCACGAACCGCAGGGGTAGATGTCATAATATTGTGGTAATATTTTTTAACTATTTTAAATACAAATATAGCAAACCTATTAAAACTTGTTTCAGGATAAATCCCTTGAAGCAGAGGCCAGTGATTCGCTTGGAGATGTCTATTTGATGATGGCGGACAATGAGACGGCACTACAGGTTTGTGCACTTTTTCTGTTTTATGCCTGGTTTTATGTCCAAAGTCTGAGATGTAGTGCTCTTCTATTGCAGTGGCATCAAAGAGCTCTGGATATTGCTGAACAGAATGGTTGTATAAGGAGTCAAGGCCGAGCATATGGAAACCTGGGACTCACATATGAAGCTTTGGGAAACTTTGAGAGGGCAGTTTTTTTCCAGGAGCAGCACCTAAGTGTTGCTGCACAGGCTAATGATCTAACAGCTAAAACAATTGCCTATGGTAGCCTGGGAAGGACACACCATGCTCTGCAAAACTATTCACAGGCTGTCATGTATCTCCAGGAAGGTAGGAGATCGAGACATCTTTCTGGTCATTCATTTGTTTGCCAGTGTTCTTTATTTAATTATCTTTATTATAGTCCTATATTGTATACATTTTTCCAACTTTGTGAGAATACAATAGGACAGGACTGGCAAAACAAGCAATGATAAAGAATGAGGCTGTGAACACTCCTCAAATGTGAAACAGTTCTGTAAACTTTTGCAATTACCCCAACTGGAAATATAATTAGCCAATCCGGTATAGCTCTTGTAGTTCTAAAATAACTTAAGGATCATGACATAAGTATAATTTCTCAGGTGAGAGAGTAGTGCAAGTTGCTCGTTGTCAATAATCCTCTAAGATTTAGCTTTTTGCATATGCCTTTCATCTTTCTACTTCATTGTTGGAACTAATCCTGCTCACGTGTATAAACATGAAAGATGTGTGAAAATGTGGGCATTTGTTAGCTGGCTTTCATTTTCTCTCTACAATGCAGTAAAGAGATCCAATGTTACTGAGCAGAGAAACAGACAGCACATGCAAGAAAAAAGAAAAACAAATAAACTTGTTTCTCTTATTTATATCAGGTCTTCGTCTATCTGAGCAGCTGGGACGCAGAGAAGAAGAAGCCAAGATACGCCACCACCTGGGTCTGTCGTTATGGGCCAGTGGGAACCTAGAGGAGGCTCAGCATCAGGTTTGTGATTCTGTTAATCTGGACAGATCATGGTCATATCTAAAAACAATCATCAGCTGCTTGCTTAGTGCCTGTAGCTTTTACATTTGAGAGCAAGCTACATTATGAAGTTAATAAAAAGTAAATATCAATACATTTATCTGTTTTGTTTCATTGTTTTCTTGATGTTAATGGATTGTCAGGTTATTGCTTATTTTTGTAGTGTATAGTGTCATCTAGTGGTCAGGTCTGAACAAGAAATATGTAGTATAAAAGTATAACAACATGGATTACAAATGAGCTTTAACAAAAAATAAGTAGACTAAAGCACAAAAGGGGAATAGTTTCATAAGAAAACGGTGCATGTGTCTGTGTACTGACATTTTGGTTGTGTTGCTTCAGTTATACAGAGCATCAGTCCTGTTTGAGACAATCCGCCATGAGACACAACACAGTATGGACTACAAACTGTCTTTGTTCGATCTGCAAACAAGCTCCTACCAGGCTCTTCAAAGAGTTCTCGTCAGTATGGGTAAATTGAGTATAGGGAGATTGTTTTTATGTAAAACCGTTTATATTAAGGACTTTTTATGCTTTTTACAGGTATTTAGTATGAAACTATAATATATGTAGGTCTTTATTTAACACTTTGTTCATTGCAAACCATAATATTTGTCTAAAATGGTATAATCATTATCTTTCTGTTCAAAACTATAGAACTAAGAAGCTTTGTTTGTTCATAGTGACATTCCACAAACAGTAGATTTTCCTTACATGTTCATTTGTCTTTCCATCATGTGAGAGAAACATATAACAGGATGAAATTTGTTACTGGGAGCTCACCATCAGGTTCAATTCCTTACGTAAGGTCTGACCTTAGAATCTCTTTTAAAATAATTTCATTACAGCAACTTTCTGAGCAAGCCTCAAAGGACAATGTAGTATTATTTAAACATGTATTAATCAGCCAAAACTCTGAGTAAGTTAATAATGAAGAAACACTGTTATAACATTAAAAGTTAAAAGTTAATTTTACATTATTTCTCCCCTTTAATGTGTAATGGTCTCATCTTTATAATGTTCTGCTTTTTTGAGTTGCTGAATACTGAAAGTAGACCTCTCCAGATTCTCCTCCCCAAAGCTTCTCCAATAATGATGTTTTGTAACGATGTGCTCACTAATAGGTCGTCACGATGAGGCTCTGGCCATAGCAGAGCGGGGGCGCACACGAGCTTTTGCCGATTTATTAGTGGAACGTCAGAAAGGAACTCAGCAGATGCCAGGGACTGACCCATACACACCAGTCACCCTTGAGTACCTCCTGGAAAAAGTGAATAGTCAGAAGGCTATGGTTCTCTATTATTCTCTGGCAGGAGGCTTTTTGTATAGCTGGCTTATCTCTCCGGGGACAGGTACAGCCAGTTAATATTTCTAAAATCCATATTAACATTATATGTTGTTGACTCAATTTCTGTACATACAGGCATTGTAAAGTTTCACGAGGTGTATCTTGGAGAGGCCGATTACCAGGATGGAGATGGTAGTCCTCAAGGATTTGGTGCTGGTGTAGGGCCATTTACTTTAGAGCAATACATCACCAATGCCAGAGAGGCTTTAGGAGTGGATGGGCTCTATAGCAGGTAGTTATATTTTGGTCAAACATTTTCAACTATGAATATGTTTTACAGTTTGTGTGTAGTTAATTAGCATGTATTCAATTTGCATGTATTAAATGTTTTAACTATTTTTCATAAATTGTTGTTGCAAAGACAAATTAAAATTATTGTTGCAAATGTTTGTTTTTTTAATGACAGAGTGTGCTCCAACAGTGAGATTGAGAGTGAAGCAGGAGAGCTCCTGGAGCAACAGTTTGAGGAGGTTAACAATAAATTCACATCATCTACAGATCCCACTGGCTACCTCCGCATGGTATCCAGAAACCACCTTTGTAACAGGTTACTGAATTATTTATTTAACTAGCTAATGATTATATCCTGTCTGTGCATCACATCTTTTAACCTGACAACATCTTTTTCCCCTAATAGAAGTTGGCAGAGCATGACAAGTCTATACAGTGCTACAGTGTCTCCAGTGAAAGAAGGGTTCTTGTCTTCTCCTCTTCGTCCATCAAACATAGGCAAACCACCACTGCGGGCACTTTATGATTTGCTTATAGCTCCAATGGAAGTGGTATGTAAGGAACAAGTGTAAACATAGCTGGTTCAGTGCCTCTGGCTTCACATTTCTTGTTTCTGTAGGGTTTGATGCATAATAGTGGACCTGTGGGAAGACACAGACAGTTGATTTTGGTGCTTGAAGGAGAATTGTACCTGATCCCATTTGCTTTGCTCAAAGGCAGTTCTTCTAACGAGTACCTTTATGAAAGGTTCAGTCTTATGGCCGTGCCATCATTAACCAGTTTAGAAGACACTGTGAAGGTACCTTCATATCTTATCTTAATAAAAAAAAAAAAATTTTTAAATAGACAATGTATTACAGCATTACAATATATCATGTTTTAAGAGTTCCTGTGGTGGTGGTGGTGGTGGAAACTTTACTTTGTTCGGATGGGTCAGTGGCAGCAGTGGTGGGAGCACCACACGTTCCGCCGAGAGTGATGGATCGATGGCTTTGGGGACCCTTACCTTCAGCCCAGGAAGAAGCTCTGTGGCTAGGAGATCAGCTTGGCTGTCATCCCCTTACTGGAACTGATGCCACGAAGGAGCATGTTCTTAAAGTTCTAAGCCAGGCTGAATGTGTCCATTTTGCTACGCATATATCCTGGAAGCTTGCGGCCCTGGTCCTGGCTCCCTTTCCAGATCATGTTGGTGCCGAAAAAGTTACTAGGACAACCACAAATCCATCATTTAATGAGGCATCAACATCTTCTAAACAGAGTGGAAGTGTCACACAGAGTCAGAGCAGTCTGGAGTGCCTCAAGAGGACAGCTGATGCAATTAGTGACGATGGAGCAAGTATTTGTGACGTTGAGAGTGCATGTTATAGCCCACCTCTTCAGGACTTTCTTCTGACTGCTGCAGACATATTGGGCCTCTGTCTAAATGTGAAATTGGTCATTTTAAGGTATTACTATATGTATTTATTTATGTATATTTATGATTTTTTTTTATATATATTTCATTTTTCATTGCATAATCCTGTGGGCTGTTTCCAGATTGTTTCCAGAGTCTAGCAGTAAGGTCACAGCTGATGGTGTGGTGGGACTAACTCGAGCATTCTTGGCTGCTGGGGTGCAGTGTGTGTGCGTGTCTCTATGGCCTGTGCCAACAGCTGCCTCAAAACTTTTTATGCACACATTTTATGCCACACTTATGAATGGGACTAAAGCCAGTGCTGCCCTGACAGAAGCTATGAAGGCTCTGCAGAGCAGCAAACACTTCTCGCATCCATCCAACTGGGCAGGTGAGCTCATACAAACACAGTATACATTTGGTTGTCCCATTTTACTAAATCCATTCGCTGTTTTAGGGTATGTTTTGATTGGTAATGACGTCAAGATTAACAGTACCATGTCTTTGGTTGGTCAAGCACTAACAGAGATCCTCCAACATCCAGAAAAAGCCAGAGATGCCCTTAGAGTAATGTTGCACTTGGTAAAATTTACAGCATCATTGTTAGTTTTTTATAAAAGGATTAACACAAAATAGTTTATTTTAGTAAATATTGTTTCTTTTTTTATTAGGTTGAGAAATCTTTGCAGCGTATTCTTAATGGACAGTGTAATCCCATGTACACTTCACAACGGAGTGTTGAAAATAAGGTAATACTAAATGTGTGAATGTACAGTATGTTGATGTTGTCTGCATTTTGTACTTACTCTCTGTATCCATCTTTCGTCCGTGTTAGGTAGGAGGAGTGCCTGGGTGGCAAGCGCTCTTATCTGCTGTGGGTTTCCGGTTGGATTTCTCTGGAGGAGCTGGTCTCCCTGCCGCTGTTTTCTTCCCAACTTCAGACCCTGGGGACCGCTTACAACAGTGTAGTAACACTCTTCAGTCCCTACTTGGTAAAAATAATTACTTATATGTTTGTCTCTTTATGTTTTCTGTAAAATAAAACTATTTTGTTTGTGCATGTCTAGGTCTTACGCCTACTGCTCTTCAGGCACTGTGCAAATTGGTGACGGTGAGAGAAGCTGGGGAACAGCTTGTTCATAAGGTATGTTATGAATATTGTCAAATCATAGTATTTCATTTCATCATGTTGTTTTGCAGTGGCACTCTAATATGTGTTGTTGCTGTATACTGTTAATGTACTCAGCGGTCAGACTGGTGTCAGAACAAAACATCCATAAATTAACAAATTAATTAAACCTTGTATGAAAACACAAAAACAATAAAATGCAATATCCCAAACCAAAATATATATGTGAGTGTGTGGTCTGAAAGGAAGATGCACTTCGGAATTGTCTTATATATAAAGTTATTTTTAAAGCACTTGTGAGATTCATGTGTTTTCATAATTTAATTATTTTGAATTCTGTTTAGTTACACCAAGTCCTAGTTCAGCTGCAGTCATCTGACAAAGATCAAGACTTTTCTCTGGCTCCTATTCAAGTGTCCATAAGTGTTCAACTCTGGAGGCTCCCTGGTTGCCATGAGTTTCTAGCTGCTCTAGGTAAATAAATCAATTTAACTCTTTTACTTTCTTGTCTTTAATACTTGTATTATTGAAATCCATGCATATAAAATAGGTGACTAAGGCTCATTTCTTATTATTTTAGGGTTTGATCTTTGTGAGGTGGGTCAGGAACAAGTAGTTTTAAAGACTGGAAAGCAGGCTAGTAGGCGCTGTATGCATTTTGCCCTGCAGTCACTTCTGGCACTATTTGGTAAGAATGGCAATGTGATTACACAGTTTTTATTTCTTTATAGACATTTATATGCAAATGTTTATTTTTAGACTCAACAGAGCTTCCTAAGAGGCTGAGCATGGACAGTTCCTCTTCTTTAGAGTCCTTGTCATCTTCGCAGTCCACATCCCAGCCACACTCTCTTCCAGCCTCATTTGGCTCTTATCCAGCACAGTCCTCCTTATTAAGCCCTGTGTGTCCAGACAACCTCTCCTGTGATGCCATCTCCGTATACAGTCTCAGTTCACTCGCTTCCTCCCTCAGTTTTCTGTCCCGTCCAGAACCTGCAGGAAGTGACATCATCAGCCAGCGCTCAAACCCTCCAGACCAGAGCAGAGGAGCTGGCCTCTACTCTTCACCTCGACATGCAGGTGCTCTGACCAGGGGGCGACATACCAATCATAGTGGAGCGATGTTGGGAGAAGGAGAAGATGAAGAGTACCAGGGGTACTCCATTATAAGCAGTGAGCCTTTGGGGCGCAGTGGAAGAGATTGTGATACACTGCCTCTACCTGCTGGACACAAACATGCCCGAGGCTCAGCTGGTAGAGGAGCAGCTTCTGAACTTGGATATCCAATCACAGTTTCGTCAAAGGGAAGTGTTAGCACACCCACTTCTCCTATTAAAGCAGCAGCACTGCCTTTAAAAGTTACAACAAGCCCAAAGTTCAGACAGAGCAAGTAAGTATAATGCTCACTGGAACAAATACAGAGACACAAAAATGTGACTGGGTGATTTATCTCCAGCCATGTACATGTCTATGCTATATATAGATTTTTAAAATTTAATGTAAGCATTCTGCTTCTCAGGATTGGCATATAAATTAATTAAACAAAACATTTTATTGGTGTTAATGACTATGGCATTCCACTATCCCATAACTATAGTTTTCTGTGCTAATATAATCATGTAAATGTTATGGTAAATTATGCTCAATCACATTATATCATATTAATGGTTAATAAAATCCAATATACATGTCTGTTTTAACATTACAATTTTTTTGTGTTTTGGCTAGCTTCTCTCCGGTGAAGACTGGAAAGGGGAAAGTAAGTAGTTCTGAGTCAGACCAGTCCAGTACTGAAACAGACAGCACAGTGAAATCCCAAGAGGAGAGGACAGGACCCACGGGGGCACTGGACCCCCAGGAACTAGCCAAGAAAATCTTAGAGGAGACACAGAGCCATATGCAGGCTGTAGAGATTCTGCAGTCAGCCAATTGCAGGACTGTAAAGGGGTCACAGGAAAACAATCCACCTCCTCTGTCAACCCCTACCACTCCAGTATTGAACTCTAAGAAACAGTTTCAACCCTCTGAGACGAGTGCATTCAGCAGACCTCCAAGTAGAGCAAGTACAAAAACCTCATCCCCGCTCTCTCCGCCCGGACATCTGTCCTGTCACTTTGCTACTGTATCAACGCCTCCACCCCGACCAAAACCACTGCCCCGCTCCTCATCTTTGCAGAAAGTCAGTTCTGATTATTCATCTCCTTCCTCATCTCTCTCTCGCCTAAAAAAGTCAGGTCCTTCCTCAAATGTGCATAGACTGGCTCAGCTACAATCCCCAAACACCTTTTGTGAAGGTGCCTCATCAGCACTCTCTCACTCCAACAGTAATGTCTGCAGCTCTCCTGCAGACTCTTCCCCATCTCCAACTCTTTCCTATTCCCCCAGTGGCTCCATTATTAATTCTTCCAGTCCTCCCAAGACCTCTGACCAAAAACAGTCCACTCAGGATACTAAAACATTTCAAAACTTGAGAAACTTTTGGGCCCATTCTGCTCAGAAACATGATGTGCCCTGTCCAGCTAGTTTACTCCAAGGTGGAAATAAGAAAATGAGTACGGTTCAAAAAGATGTTTTAGGTTTGCTTAATCTCTCTCCTCAACACAAGTCTAGTAGACATACAGAAAGACCCGCTGACCTGGATAATCACAGCAGACATAATGGTCACCAAAGACAAGAGGCAAATCCTCCCTCGGCATCAAATTTGTCAACAAACTCTAAAGACAGACTTGGTTTCAGACACAAGTTTTTTTCACCTGGAAATTTCTTTCCATCTTCCAAATGCTGAATTTCAGATTGGACCAATTTTTTTTTTTTTCTTTACCTTTAATTGCCAAACATTGGTATTTCAGCACTCCCCACTGAAAAGGATGGACAATTTTCTTAAGTTAAGACCAAGTTCTATTGTGTGTGTACATTTTCAGACATTAAAATTTAGCCTATTTAGGCTATTATCATTAAAATAATTTGATATCCACTTTCTATTTGATAACTATTCATACAGCTCTATAGGTATGAGTGTATTTTATATAGTGTTTTCCAATAATCAGATTTTATGAATAAATAATAAACCAAGCAAGTCTTCGACTCATTTGTAATTTTATACTGGAACTATTGTGAAAACTTACCCAGGATTTAAGGTAACCAAAGTCAAGTTACTAAGATTAAGCTTGAGCTTTAAACATTCGATGCATCCATTCACAACAGTCCAGCTCTGTGTAAATGTTGAGGCTGGGCCCTGAGCTCTTTCGCCCTGCCTTCTGCCCGGGCTCCAGCCGTGGCGCAGCTCCTCTGACCGGGGCTGCCTGACGCCAGTGCGCAGCCGCAGGCGGGGTGACGAAGATGGTGCTCATCAAGGAATAGTGAGTCTGAAGTGTCTTTTTAAATTCTCTTTTTGTGCCCTTTAGTCAATCTTATGTTCATGCAAATGTTAACTCAAAATGATAATAGAGCTGTGTGTCTGTTCTGGTGTGTTTGGCGTGTCCACCCTCTCCTGAAAACCACAAAAGCCCGATTTAACGGGCGGATCAGGACGTGGTTAACGGAACACACCACACACCGGTCTTTTTATGCGATGCTAGCTAGAGCTAATGGTAATTAGCTTCTTAATGGAACCGAAGCTTATAAAATGTATTACTTACTAACATGCTTCGTGTGTATAAATTGTACCTTTATCGATTAGCCCTGCGTAAACATGCACGACCCTGCCCAGTGGGCCGCTTGTTATATCTCCAAAGTCGCGTAAGCTTTAGTCCCCTGAGTGACAGATTAAGGTTTCTTCTCCCACGGATTTAACATTAACGCTAGCTGTAGCAGCCGGCTAGTTGCTAGTTTTCTGCCAAGACTGCTATCCACAATTCAGGCATTAAACGGGCATATTCTTAACTATGACTTATACTACCAAAATATAGTGTTTGGTGAATGCAAGTATTTGTTCAATTGGTGCACTGTATATGTTTTCAAGAAATACTATGTCAACAAAATCACTCACTCTAGTTGTTGTAAAATCATTGCTAACCCAAGCTGGATCCTATAATCAGACGTGTACTGTAAGTTACATCAGTACTCACATCTCAGTTTAAGTTGTTTAGGTAGTGCTCAAAATGACTGCTTTTTGTAAGCTTCGTGTAGACTACGTGTGGCTTCAAGGGTCAAACATGTAAAGTCTGATACTTTGTTTAAAGTTCATTCATCTGTAATTGGGCCTGGACGATCTGTGGAAAATATCTAATTGCGATTTTTCTGTCAATCATTGCGATTAAGATTAGATTTGCAATTTAATAATAAGTTTCTATCCAAAATTTTAATTTCAACGCGTCCAGAAGGATTGAAGAAAATACTTAAATATGAACTGATAAACTAATAAATTTCAGAGCATGGTTGTACAGCTCTAATGCACTGGATTAGTCGTTTTTTTGTAGAATAAAACAGAATGTTTTTGTATTTATGGAGGAAAATGTGGTACTTCAAAAATAGCAGACTTTGTGAGTTACTAATTTCCTCCATTCAAGCTGCAATTTCAATATGATTGCAAATTCAATATGATTGCAAATTATTTTTGTTCTGTATTTTTGGAAAGCTGGCATACTTGCATTAAGAGATGGGTGAAACTGACAATACGAATGTCTGGATACATGTGTTGATCACCCCAATGACAATGTTCAGATACTAATAATCCATAAGAAATGTGCTAAAACCAATAAGAGGTGTGTTTGAGCTATGCTTAGAATAGACTGTATGTATGCATAAAATGTATGTAGTGTGGAAAAACACTGCAAGTTTGTTTATATTTTTTATTTTGTCAAATTTAAGATACAAATATATATGAGAACTGGCAACTTACAGATCTTTTAAAAGTATGTTAATTTTGTGATTGTGTTTCTCTTTGTTTTTTGTTGCACCTTGACTTTCCTAGCCGTGTGCTGTTACCAGTCTCTGTGGAAGAGGTGGGTATTAAGACTTGATAATCACTACTACATTGTGAAATACATGTCATCATAGATAACATATGAGTAATATGATAATATACTTGTGTTTCCAGTTAGAGGCCCAATTTTATAGCAATTGATGCAAGATTTGTTATAAATGCATTTGAGCTGCCATAACACCAGAAACAAATTGAATTGATTTTGACAAATAGGATCATTTCTGTGAGATCAGTTCTGTTTTTTCTTTGAAATATATGTGGGATCATGTTTATTTTTTACTCTTTATGCCAGTATCAAGTGGGACAGCTATATTCTGTTGCTGAGGCCAGCAAAAATGAAACCGGAGGAGGAGAAGGCATTGAGGTGCTCAAGAATGAACCCTATGAAGAGGATGGAGAAAAGGGACAGTATACACACAAAATTTATCATTTAAAAAGGTATGTTTACATTACATTGTTTAGCGTATGTGTGTGTACATATATATGTATATATATATATATATATATATATATATATATATATATATATATATATATATACATACACATATACACAATACACACACAATACACAACACACAAAATGTGTGTGTATATGTATATATGTGTGTGTGTGTGTGTGTGTGTGTGTGTGTGTGTGTGTGTGTGTATATACACTCACCTAAAGGATTATTAGGAACACCTGTTCAATTTCTCCTTAATGCAATTATCTAATCAACCAATCACATGGCAGTTGCTTCAATGCATTTAGGGGTGTGGTCCTGGTCAAGACAATCTCCTGAACTCCAAACTGAATGTCAGAATGGGAAAGAAAGGTGATTTAAGCTATTTGAGCGTGGCATGGTTGTTGGTGCCAGACGGGCTGGTCTGAGTATTTCACAATCTGCTCAGTTACTGGGATTTTCACGCACAACCATTTCTAGGGTTTACAAAGAATGGTGTAAAAATAGAAAAACATCCAGTATGCGGCAGTCCTGTGGGCGAAAATGCCTTGTTGATGCTAGAGGTCAGAGGAGAATGGGCCGAGTGATTCAAGCTGATAGAAGAGCAACGTTGACTGAAATAACCACTCGTTACAACCGAGGAATGAAGCAAAGTATTTGTGAAGCCACAACACGCACAACCTTGAGGCGGATGGGCTACAACAGCAGAAGAACCCACCGGGTACCACTGATCTCCACTACAAATAGGAAAAAGAGGCTACAATTTGCACGAGCTCACCAAAATTGGACAGTTGAAGACTGGAAAAATGTTGCCTGGTCTGATGAGTACCATTTGAATGTCTCAACAGAATTGAGAGAGTCAGAATTTGGCGTAAACAGAATGAGAACATGGATCCACCATGCCTTGTTACCACTATGCAGGCTGGTGGTGGTGGTGTAATGGTGTTGGGGATGTTTTCACACTTTAGGTCCCTTAGAGCAAATTGGCCAATGTTTAAATGCCACGGGCTACCTGTACATTGTTTCTGACCATGCCCATCCCTTCATGACCACCATGTACCCATCCTCTGATGGCTACTTCCAGCAGGATAATGCACCATGTCATAAAGCTTGAATCATTTCAAATTGGTTTCTTGAACATGACAATGAGTTCACTGTACTACAATGGCCCCCACAGTCACCAGATCTCAACCCGATAGAGCATCTTTGGGATGTGGTGGAATGGGAGCTTCGTACCCTGGATCCCACAAATCTCCAACTGCAAGATGCTATGCCATCAATATGGGTCAACATTTCTAAAGAATGCTTTCAGCACCTTGTTGAATCAATGCCACATAGAATTAAGGCAGTTCTGAAGGCGAAAGGGGGTCAAACACCGTATTAGTATGGTGTTCCTAATAATCCTTCAGGTGAGAGTGTGTGTGTATATGTGTATATGTATATATATATATATTTATCCAACATGTACAGCGCATAATATGACTGTGTAATGAGCCAATTTGTCATAAAAGCACACATTTAGAAAGTAACTGACAAACAAAATACATGCTTTCTTGAATATTTATGTTCTAATAAAGTTATTGTACATTTTCAATTGCTCTTTTTTTTTCAGTAAAGTACCTGCTTATGTAAAAATGATTGCGCCAGAAGGTGCATTAGTTTTTCATGAAAAAGCCTGGAATGCCTATCCATACTGCCGTACCAGTAAGCATCATTTTCTGTTTATGTCCTGAATTTATTACACTTATGTCCTGAATTTATTACACTTCATTCATTCATTACAGACAAAGGAAAAATGTGCCTTGTGACCTAATTTTGTGTTTTTTTTCCCCCTTATATTTGCAGTTGTTACGGTGAGTGTCTTTATGTTAGATTATATCTGTAGGTGTTTATTAGCAATCCTTTAGTAAATGCCTTTTTTCCTCAAATGAAAGGATTTGAATTTCTCCTGTTTTATTTATTTATTTTTAGAATGAGTACATGAAAGATGACTTCATGATAAAGATTGAAACGTGGCACAAACCAGACATGGGAACTTTAGAAAATGCGAGTATTTGACCACAACATTCAAAGGCCAATTTCACTCATTTAAGACAGCAGGTCTAAGTTGTTCTTGTTTTCTAATATATTTGTTGCAGGTTCACAACTTGGACGAACAGACATGGGGGACTGTAGAGGTGGTCCCAATTGATATTGCAAATAATGAAGAGGTAGCCACAGCGGTAAGGGTTTTTGATTTTTTTTCTTCTCCCCATTAAGTTGAATTTGAGAAAATTATCTGAAGCACAGTATTCAATTCATTTAATGAATTTGTCAAATTTCTATTAATATTTGAAATAATATTTCCATCATCATATTGTTACATAACTAGAAAGGAGTTCAGAGAAGATGGGCATTAAAGTGGTTACTTTTTTAAGGAGATATTTCCCTAGATTTGTATGTTTATGCATGAATTAAAACCTCAAATTCTTCTTACCAATGGCATTAAGTTTTCAGTCTTGTACCACTACCATGAGTAGTGTTAATAATGACTTAAGTGGATCAGTGTTGAACTCTGCCTAATCTTAATGTCCATCTGCTCCAGATAGGTACCGCTGTTTCCAACAAATCTGATTTGCACTCTTGGCATCCTGTACTGGGGGCTGGAGTGTGTTGGTTGATTCTTTGGTGTTTGTGAGAAGTGCTTTAAATGTGTGACCTGGTTTAATATACTTATTTTGTCAATATTTAGGATTATAAGCCAGAAGAAGATCCTACTATTTTTCACTCTGCCAAGACAGGCAGAGGACCCCTTGGTCCAGAATGGAAGGTACAGAAAGACCAATACTTTTTAAAAAGTATTTATAATATAATTTAATTTATAATTCTTATTTTTCCAGAATGAATTGAAGGAAGATTGTCCTCACATGTGTGCATACAAACTAGTCACTGTCAAATTTAGATGGTGGGGCCTGCAAACAAAAGTGGAAAACTTCATTCATAGGGTAATGTCATCCTTGCATCCTTTTATATGTATACTTGAATATAAGAATATTTTTCTTTACATTTTCCAGCAAGAAAAGCGCATTTTCACCAACTTCCATCGTCAACTATTCTGCTGGATTGACAAATGGGTGGGTTTGACTATGGAGGACATCCGGCGAATGGAAGAGGAGACTCAGAAAGAACTTGAAGAGGTACCAGTTGCTATTGCTGTACATTTAATCTCTGAATTTGACTTTTTTACAGTATGTTTTTCTTCTCTAATGGGTTTTAACTGATGTAATGTAACATCTGGCCCATGAGCACATTTACAAAATATTATTACTTGCTCCTGAATTTCATTAGATGCGTCAAAAAGGAGAAGTGAGAGGCACCTCTGCAACAGATGATTAAAGATCCAATAGTTCAAACTCTAGAAGCAGGCTGAGTAAGTCTATAAAGTACAACTAGTGGCACTGCATGGACCTTTGTCTCTTTCATTTGCTCATTAATCTCACCTCTGCATCACAGCTGCCATCTTTAAGTTGCTTTGAAATCATTTTTCTATTCTTTTTGTTACCTTTGTCAATTAACCCATTCATACCTTCTTACATATTAGGGTACTTGACGTTTGGGGGTGTAAAACCTTTTTTCTGCCCTGTGGTGTGACTCTCCTTTGTGGCAAAATCAAAAGATTTTAAAAAAGAAATCGGTTCAACAACTATTTTATGGAAGTTGGATCGCAAGGAACATTTATTTGTGCAACCCTTTTAATTTGAGGTATTTTAACCTGCTCTTTGGTGTGACGTTTCTTGTCACCCTGCTGTACATTCACTGCAAATTTGCCATGTCAAAAAATTCAAATAAATTGCATTATATGTGTATAGTGCTAGTTTAATAATTATGTAACTGTTCCATCTTAAACAATATCTTTTTAACAATCACAATAGCATTTTTCTTAAGAAACACAGGTGTCATGCCACAGGACATCAAACTGGTACATGGTCAACATTTTTCAGAAAAGTTTAATTTTACCAAAATAAGAATATCATCATTATTTCTTTTGACTTGTAGCTTAAACCCTTAACCCCAGAGCTCTCTCTAGTGCATAAATGCCAGATGAGCTCCTTCTGTTTTTTTTTTTTTAAATGTGTGATTCTTCATGTTATACGGCAGTACAGCATTAAACTGCTCATATCTTTTATATAATTAAAGTAGCGATAAAGGTGTGTTTTTATTAAATAATGTGTACATGCTTCCCTTTATACCAGCACCTTAATGAACTGCCTCTGACACAACAGACTTATCCTAGATTTTTTTTTTTCTTTTTAGAGAAAAGCATTCCAATCACACCACAGAACATTTTACTGGATTTTGTTAAAATACCAAAAAAATTAAATGCAACTTCATTCTAAAACTATATGCAATTTATGGAATACATATGTATCCAGAGTTAAATTTTGGAGGAAGAAAAAGTTTATTTAAAGTGCTGAAAATGGGTGTCACGTCAAGTAACCATTAACAATTGACAGCTCTGTCTCCTTCACCTGGAAAGTGCTTTTGTTCAATTTATTTCGTTTGCATGGATCCATATTTGTCTGTTCATGCATGAAAAATTTTATATATTTATTATGAAACCTGATTTTTGTTTGGTCTTTTTTTTCCCCCATAGCTGCGTAAAACAGGTCCGATTCGAGGCACCAGTGCTGCTCATGAGCAGTGAGGCAAAACAACCAAACCCCGGCATGATGTCATCAGAGACACGTCTACGCTGATGCGGAAGGGCTCCCAAACACTCTTCTTGTCTCCCGTGATTCATTGGGGGGGTTTGACAGATTGGTTATGAGTACTGTACAGATACTACTACAATCACATGCCTCCCACTCTTAGACAAATATACCTGTTTATAAATAAGAAAAAAAAGTTCTTTGCACTGAACGCAAATTGCCTGAAATATGTATTGTTAGTTTATCATTATTATTATTATTATTACTACAATTACTACAATGGGCTTTGTTGATCTTCATTTTTCTCAGACTTGGATAGTCATACCTTTTTAATTTAAGAGTCAGAATGTCATTATTAGCTACACGAGTCCCCATAAAGGTAGTATTATGTGGCAGAAATGACAGAAAATAATTGTATTCACACCCTCCCTGTAAATTGCAATTTTAAACCTTGTCTTTCCACTAAATGTGTTTTTAAACCAGGATAAATGTCATGATCAATTTGATTTGTCTATCCTTTTTAAGCTGAAAATACATATTGTATATTTGTTTATTTTAATTTAAATGAAGGTATTTGTCCCAGTAATCTTCAGTACAAATTTTCATGCATAGGACTTTTATCTCATAATTATGCCATAGGGAACACACTTTTCCACACATGCGTGTAATCCTTTCACAAGCGCATGTAGATAACGACTTCTTATCAGTGGTCGTTGCATGACTCTTCAATGACGCTGATTCATTTGTCAGTGAAAGAGAAGGTCAAGGGACTTTTGAGGAGTCTGTTAAGTTGTATTAAAGTGTGTTTTTATTTTGGTTTGGATGAAACTTCACTCACTGATTATTGTCATTCTGTGAACTTACCTGTTCAACTTTAAGTTCTCCCACTCATGATCAGCCAGTGGACCTTGCCTCATGCTGATGCTGCATGTCCTTTTTCCCTGGCCAGGGCTTTATTTGAAGTGCTTGCAGCCTTCACAAAAGCTTTTCTATTTTACTAAAACAACTGAAGCTGAGAGTTTGTGCATCTTTGTGTCCATTCGTCTGGCTATAAAATCATCTTTGAACTAACAGGGCTACTGGCTCCAGACAAGGCAGATGTGCAATATTTTGCAGTTGTGGATGTTTGTATTGTAGTATTTTGATTTTCACCCTGTATACTAATTAAAATAGCATTTCAGTACCTTAACTTTTAGACAATGCTATCCATCTAAACTTGGTTAAGGTATAAATAACTTTGTAAAGTGAGTTATACTGTATTCTCAGTGATCTGAAAGTGATCTGTATATTTTGCTTCACTGCTTTCAGGCAATTTAGTTTTTTTGGGGGTTTTTTTTGGATATTTTTTTTTTTTTTTTTTTTTTTTTTTTTTTTTTGGTATTAACTTAATTCAAACCCTTTTGGAATGCAATGATTTTTATGACAACAGATGTCTTTTTTCATGTAACCTCTATGGTTTACATTAGGCAGATTTAATAAGTGTACTTTTTACTAGGCCCAAAGTATAGGTGTAAATACCACTTACTTGAATTACATAGTCATAGTTACTTGTGAACACTTTCTCATTACTATAGTGTTATAGGTAAATGCAATGCACAGTATGCTATTAATTACATTATATAGAATGAGTATGCATATTGTTCATTGTTTTTATGCCATGGTTTACTGTACCTCATCCATGCTTATGAATGTACAGCTTTTTGATGGAGACCAATGTCATAATTGAACTGCAGAGACTTACATGTTTTACACATGTACTAGCATGACATGAACCCATTATGTCACTGGTATTTAATGTTAATAAATTCCATAAATTACTTTTCCACAATATGAAGTTTATTTAGAGTTGTTTGGTAAACATGGAGTACTGTGATAGGGTGACCACACGTCCCTGTTTACCCGGGACACTCCCTGCTCTTTATCCCATGTCTCAGTAGGTTTATCCTAAACGATTGATTTGTCCCAATTTTATGTTTCAGTCTTTACGCATAACAATTACGAGCGTGTTTTACTATTTTATTAATGCCAACCACCCCAACTCGTTTTTAATTTTGAAAATCTGGTCACCCTAACATTGCATCAGGTGTTACATAATTTCGACTGTACTGTTGACCGAGAAACTTCTTGAGCCCAAATGACCACAAATGAAGATTTCACACTATAGTGGTGACAAAATTATATATTATTTGATGAACTAATCTAATACAATTTATGGAGTGTTAAACCCACTTACTGACTCCTTTTTGATCTGTACAGTTACTTTCACGTGTTAATGGTAACACGATGAGCAACAATGTGATTGTGCTATGCCAGAATACAGTTCAGCTTGATTTTGGTCTGTGAGAGGATATGAGACAATGGGTTCACCATAGCCTAGATACTCTTATTATGGAAAACACTGATTGCAAATAAGAGGTGAAAGCATAAAGAGATATTCAATATATGGTATGCAACTGATTGACATTCTGGCAGGCCAGACAACCAGATGGTGTCCTGTTCTCCAAACGAATACAGAGTGCCTCCATGGACTAGACAGTGGTAAATGAAATGTATTTTTTAAAATAAATAAAGTTACTGTTTGTTGTTTTGATCGATGTATGTACATGCGCACGTTACTCATGCCATTAGAGGTCGACACTGCACGTGCATCCCTCAAACTGGTGGTTCTGCGCATGCGTAAACTATCAGCGGCAGGTTAACTCTACCATGGCGGCGAGAGGCCATGTGCAAGACCCAAACGACAGACGGCTCAGACCCATTTACGGTAAGTGTAATAGTTTGTGGATGATTAAAAGGATATCAACAATCACGGAGTAGCTATTGGTGTGCAATAAAAATAATGCATTGGATTTGGAGGAGAGCAGCGCGGCCGCTCTCAGTCTCCAACCTCGGACTGCGCTGGCTTAAGTGTCCAATGACAGTGCACCTCAACCGTTTGCCATTGACACGAGATTGGAGGCAACAGTAGGATACTCCTACAAAAACTTGTGTATTTATAGACAGGTCTCTGTGTACTGTGTAAATAGGCGTATGTATTCAAAAAAATCCTTATTTTCGTCATAGTCACTTTTCGATTGCTATTTGACAGCTAGCTTGCTGAATCGATCAATGCCTGCTAGCTCCATTGACACTGAGCAATAGTGTAAGATAAAACATCATACGTTTATCTGGCTGTGTTCTGGTTTTGGCCGACCTCTTCAATATTGCACCTACTTCAGATCTTTGCTGGTGATTTGACTGCTTTCCACTAACTCCATCTAGTTTCTATTTATGTTCAGAGACAATGCTTTGAGCTAGCTAGCTGTTAGCTTGCTAATTTGATAGCATGCAGCTGTCAGTGCAATATTTAGAATAACAATGGACTCCCTAAGTCAGTATACAGCTTTACCCTCACATTCTTTTCATTTGACAGTGAACGATCATTTTGAAAGCAATTCTAGTGATATTTATATAAACTGCACACAACTTTTCAATATTGCCTACATTGCTGTTTCAGTTTGTAATATTTAATTTTTTATTTTTTTTTTTAGATTATCTTGACAATGGCAATAATAAAATGGCAATTCAACAAGCAGACAAACTGCTTAAGAAGCACAAAGAACTGCATTGTGCAAAGGTGGGTACATTATGAATCTTGTTACTGTGAAGTATTTCTTCTATTGACCCTGAAGACTCCCAGTCCAATCAAGGCAACATAATCAAAAATAATCTCAATTAGGGTTTACAAGGCATTTAATTTGCAGTTTATAACTCTACAAACTATGTTCTAGTGATCTATCTTTAATTTATTAAAGACTTTTTCCAATCACTCTATTGACTGATACAGGCCCTTTGGAGCTACTCCTACAGATTTCTGTAACTGTCGTAAAAGACTTGGTTGCAGGTTTATGATTTATGCTCAGTTACTGCAAACAGTGTGTTTTGTATAGCTTGCTTCTTAAAATGCTGCATGGGTGGGTGCATGCTATAATCCTTCAAACCAATGTCATCTGTTTTGTAGGTCCTCAAAGCTATTGGACTGCAAAGAACTGGTAAGCAAGATGAAGCTTTCACGCTAGCCCAAGAAGTAGCCACACTTGAGCCCACTGACGATAACTCACTTCAGGCATTGACTATCTTGTACAGGGAGATGCATAGACGTATGTACATTTACAGTTTTATTCCCGATGTGGCCTATTTACGACACATTTATGTTAAACATTCATGTATTTTTGTGCATAGCTGAGTTGGTTACCAAGTTGTATGAAGCTGCAGTAAAGAAGGTTCCTCTCAGTGAGGAGTATCATTCTCATCTCTTCATGGCTTATGCACGAGTTGGAGAGTACAAAAAGATGCAACAGGTAAGACGCACTAACATCTGCCATATGACCATGAAAGTCAACTGGTTGTGTTCTTTCATGTATTTTGCTTCTTTCACAGGCAGGAATGGCCCTATATAAAATTGTACCTAAAAATCCTTATTACTTTTGGTCTGTCATGAGTTTGGTTATGCAGGTAAGATTTCTTGTCATCTATTCTTAAACACCTTTTATGCTATAATACAAACTTGCTTAAAAAAAAAAATGTGACTTTTCAGGCCATATCAGCTGAGGATGAGAAGTTGGCCCTCACTATGTTCTTACCTCTTGCTGAACGCATGGTGGAGAAAATGGTCAAAGAAGAGAAGATCGAAGCTGAAGCGGAGGTAATTTTATTTATCTTTTATCTGTATTGAACATATTTAACGCTGTTCTCTGAAGGTCCAGCTGTATTTTATGATCCTGGAGCGTTTGGGAAAGTGTGAGGAGGCCCTTAAAATTATTAAAGGACCACTTGGAGGTATGCAGTGTTATCAGAAAATACACATCCATTCCATTGAACGATATAAAGATGCACATTTTAATTATAAATTTAAATGTAAATGTATTTGTACAAACATAAAAAATAAATAAATAAAGACAAACATTACTCATTATCGCTGACCCAAACTATAAAAGGGCATTGATTCAAAATTATTTTATGTGAGTTGGATGTGATATTGGCTTGGCTTAAGCACAGTTATCAACTCTGTTATACAAGAAAACATCAGTTGGAATACCGGTTGTTTATTTTTAATTTTATTTTTTTAGAGAAACTGACCAGTGAATTTCAAAGTCGAGAGAATAAGTGTATGATGCTCTACCAGCGACTGCAACGTTGGCCTGAGTGCAATGCCCTAGCACATAAGCTGTTACTCAAAAAGTAAGCGAATACATGTGCATTAAAGATGTGTCGGTGTACAACAATACTCAAGGGATTTCACATATGTGTTCTCCTCCTGCTAGCCCTGATGAATGGCAATATTATGGCTTTTACTTCAGTTCTCTTTTCCACATATTGGACCAGTCGTGGTGTCCACCTGAGGAAGGGGAACAGTACGTACTGATGTTTTATTCACATGAACAGTCTGCTTTTGAGCCCTTATTTGTTGTTACATGAAACTTAAATGACTTATTAGGGATTTTTGTTCCTTTCAGCTGCTCTGAGGGCCCTGTTCATCACACTGTGACCGAAGTAGCAAGGTTTGTGGAGGAGAGAATCGAAGGTGAGGACAGCAAAGAGTCCCGAGCTTTGAGAGGTCCCTATTTGGCTCGTCTAGAGTTACTGCACAGACTAAGAGAACGCGGCTCCCCAGATGAAAGTTTGATAGGTACAATTTTAATGTCATTATCTCCCTATAGTGATTTTTTTTTTTCATTCCTTAATATGTCATTTTTGCTATTAATAGGTGATCCATTAGAATTGATGGTGCAGTTTTTTGCAAAGTTTGGAGACAAACCTTGTTGCATCACAGATTTGAAAATATATCTACATCTCTTATCCCCTGAACAACATGTTCAGGTGAAACAATAAACTGTTTTTCTTTCAATTATCAATTAGAAAGTCTAAAATGAAATCCTGACTCTTTCTTTGTACCTTTTTTAGTTTATTAATCGCTTGAGTGAGGCTGTTCCATTGGGGGAACCTGGAGAAGGGTATGCGTTTCCGGAGGATACCAAAGCTCTTCAGAGGCATCTGTGCCTTTGTCAGTTAAGTCGTGCACTCGGCCTGCATCACTCTCTTGATGTGGATGGTAAACTAAAGCTTACCGTGGAGCTGAAAGCTCGTTATCATCATGGACTAATATTTGGTAAGATGCCTGTTTGTTGGTCTCAAAAAATATTTTTTTAATGATGCACAAAACTTTTTATTTTAATGTATTTGTCTAAAACAGGGAAATATGCTCTGAAGACAGAACTGCAGTTTTCTGACATGTATTGTCTCATGGCAGCTCATGTCTACATAGATCTATGGATTGAAACGGGTATTATACCATTATACTACAGGTGTTGTAGTATAATGTAGATAGACTATCCTTAAGCATTTGTCTTTTTGTAGGGAATGAAAACATGGTGTGGCACTGTTTGGGCCTTCTTCATGAAGGCCTGTCTCACAGTTCTTCTAACGCACAGTTTAAGTTACTGCTACTACTTCTTTACTGCCGCTTGGGCGCTTTTGAACCTGTTGTAGACCTATACTCCAGCCTGGATGCCAAACATGTACAGCATGACACAATAGGGTAAGACAGTTATGCTTTATTCAAGTCTTTTTGAGTATTCTCTTTCTGAACATCCTGTTGAAAGTTTCTTTGGTAGCTGAAATGATCTGTGTTTCAGGTATCTTTTGACACGCTATGCTGAGTCTTTGGGTCAGTTTGCTGCTGCCTCCCAGGCTTGTAACTTCTCCCTCAGGTTTTTCCACTCTAACCAGAAAGATGTAAGTGAAATTCCTTCTACTCTGATAAGTATTAAGTGTATACTATGACTTACTTCTTACCTTAATTATCACAATACACTTCATTATATTGATGCGCACACTGCGTAGTAATACTTCACAATATACTGCTGTATCAATATTTTGAGTACAGCCCTAATTTATGGGTGATTTACGCATGTGTGGATTACTTGTGTTGTATTAATGTCTTGTGAAATTACATGTCAATAGCACATTTAGAAATAAATGGGTAAAACTTAAAAATGGTAATACATCAAATACCTTGTTACCACTGCCACGAAGGCCATGAGAACACATGTGTTGCCATCTAAAATGTGCAAAGGTTTTGAGCCAAATATTGTTAGCTTCATCTAATCCAGACATTAAACTGTGCAATCTCCTGTAGATGTTCCTCAGCTCTGAATGTTTTTTTTTTTTTCTCTCAACTCTTCAGACCTCAGAATATATTATCCAGGCATATAAGTATGGTGCTTTTGAGAAGATCCCAGAGTTCATTGCCCTCAGGAACAGGTTAAACCAATCACTGCACTTTGCTCAAATCCGCACAGAGAGAATGTTGCTGGATCTTACCTTGGAGGCTGACATGTAAGATTTTACTCCACAAATAAAGTTGGTGCAATGCATGTTTTTTTCTAATGCTTTGTGTTCTTTGTTAAAGTGTGTTAAGCCTGGAGGAGAGTGTGAAGGCCATGTCTTTAACTGCAGAAGAAGACGATATCCCATGGAATAATTTAAGGGACAACCGAGATCTTACAGTTTTTACCTGCTGGGACCCTAATGATCGGTACGTCTTTCTTTTTAATTAGGTTGTGATTTAGTTTGGCTGTCAGCCCTGATAGGAAGAAGAAAGTGTTGAAGTCACAGATCTCATTTGCTACTATTTTCTGATCAAAGAGGAGACCCTCTCCCAGACTTTACATCTTTGTAAAGTACAAGAAAAAATAGGTGGCCAGGCTTGAGTTCCCACCAACATAGAATCAACCACTCTTTATTTTTTTCATTGTATTTTTGTCCCACAGACAATTAAGTGAGGACAACCGGCACCAGTCTTTGGAGGAAGAGTCTGTTTGGCTGAAGATACGCTCATTAACTCTCCGCCTTATAGCCTCCCTTGCAACCCTCGGACACACACCGTCCACTCAGAACTCTGCCCTGACCAGTGAGAATGGTATCGGGGACAAAACCTCAACAATGAGTGCCCTGCTGTCTCGACTCAACCAGACACTACAGTCAGCAATTCAATTGGCAGAAAAAAACATACAAGCAAGTTGTCCAAAAGCAAACAACTTATTCTTAACTATTATATGATAAAGATGTAAGAATCATTTCCTTTTTTCAGTATCCGCTGTTGGGACCACCCTCTACTCGACTAACTGCAGCTCTGTCTAGTGGAAGCTGTCAGTGCCAGTCAGCTGCTTTCCAACTCGCTGTTCGTTTACAAGAGCTTGAGTCTGCTGGCCTTGGTAAGTAAAAAAAAAAAAAAGAGTTTTTCCCCACAGCTTTGGTGCAATTTATCATATGCTTTAACTTGTTCTTGATGCAGATGAGTCCACAGAGCTTCAAGCACAGATTTGTAATGCTTTCCAGTCCTTAACAGTTCAACTTCAAGGTAAATGCCATTCTTATGAAAGATGTGATCAATTTTACAGTTTATCGCCAATATCAGGACTTACTGGACTTTTCTCTTTTTCTGTTCACAGAAATGCTAAATAAATGTAAGGGGGATTTATTGGAAATTAAAATGAGCGTATTAAAAACCAGACCACCCCTATTAGAAAATCTAGTTTTCTTTGTAGAGGTAAGGGATTTCTAATGGTGTACAGTTTATGCTTTTGTAGTACAAATGTCATATTCTGGTTACTCTTTAGACCATGAGTGTTGTGCTATGGGTGGCAAGCTACTGTGCCAAGATTCTTCGACCACTAAAGACAAGTCTACAGAAAAAGAAAAAGAAGAAAAAGGATGTCAGCACTGCTCTGGTGCAGTTTTCTTTTTTACATTACTTGTGCATATTTGCATAATGTATTAAGATGATACATAATGTTGTTTTTGATTTTTATTCATGTTGTAGCCAGCAGTGGTTTGTGGATTCCAGGAGCTAACAGGGAGCTTGCTGGATTTGCTTACTCAGGCTTCAGAGCATGTTAGAGGACAGGAATTGAACATCACATCCTTTAAACTTGCCAGTTTGAACTTGGAAGAATACTCGCAGGTGAGCTACAGGATGGAGGCTCTGTTTGATTACTGTTTAAGTGTCATGTCCATTAGTGTGTGTATATATAGTATACAGTAGTTGTTTCTTGTAGGATTTAATACTTTTTTTTTTTTTTCTCCTTTAGGAAGAGGCATCGTTTACAAAGTCTGCTATGGACAAAGTGCAAAGTAGTTACATTCGTTCACTACAAGAAGTAGGGGATTTACTCAAAAAGAGGGCAGAAACTCTAAAGAATCTTAAGGTCTGAAAGTCATCATGAATCATTGACTGTCCTAAATAGCTGAAAGCCCTACAACATCATCTGCTGTCAGGCCATATGTTGTTGGTCAAACTGAAGTCTATGCTGATCCATTTCCTACTTCTGCTTTTTCTCCCTGGGGTTTGAGAATTCACAAGCCAAGACATTTTTCAAGGCTACACTATGCTGAACTGGGAGAATCCAACCAACAACTTAAAACAATTGTAATTACCATTACAGATTTTATTATTAGAGAAATATTGAGAAATGAGCAGATGTGACCCAAGTACAGTATGTGGCATTTTAGGCAAATTAATCATATTATTGTACCCTTGCACAATTCAACAATATACATTTATGTTTTGTGTCCCTCTCATTTTTGTGTCACTCCAATAAAATGTGTGGTCCCCATAAGAATATTCTATTTAGATCTGGCCTACAGCTTTGCAGCTACACTTCTAACATTTGTCATTAAGGACCTCAAAGAATTGAAATCTTGCTATTCCTTCTAGTTCACAGCCCTAATGTTTTGTGTATTTTTTCATTGCTCAAGTACAAACTCTGAACCATATTTGAAATTAACCACATATTTAACTGAAATACATGCCACTTACACATTACCTTGCCCAATTAAGAGAATAAGGAAATATTAAAAGCGTGCTTTGACAAACTTTAAGTAAAAACAGTAAGACCACTCATTAGGAGCATTAGGATGCTACAGTGGACTGATAATCTGTACTATATATTATGTATGGTTAAATGAATGTGCAACTTTTTCACTCAATTTATGATTTATTTTCTAAGCTGCAACCATGAAATCTATTTGTGACAAATGTAATATATGCAACCACTCCTATAAGTCACATTTTGACATTGTTTGAATAGCCATATGTAGAGAACACAAGTTATTGCGCTCAGAATCTGTTGACACCATTGACATACACACAGATCTCAAAGGGTATACATGCAATTCCTAATTAAAAGAGTAAAATACCTGCTTGGTAAGCTCTTTGTTGTATATTGGACCTGATTGTAAATAAAGCTGCAGAAGATATTGATCACAGAAGCCTAGGTTTGATTTGCAGTTGCATCATTAGTTTTTACATTTTTATACATTGTTATTCTTGTGCAAAGACAAACTGCAAAATTTTAACCAAAGCAGTGGACTAAAGTTATCAGCTTTTGTTTCGGACAATGTCCAATTTTGTTTACTCGGAAATACAGTGACGTTCTGTGGTTTTGCTATAAACAAGAAGCACTGATAGATGACTACTGGCACAGTGGAGAGTGTGTTCTTTTCTATTTTTGTTGTGCAAATATTTTTATTGAATAACTGAGTGTAATGTAAAATGTGCTAAATGGTGACCATTTCCCCTCCTCGTTAGCATTGTGTAAGAATACAATCATCCATATAAATAAAGACTTTAATAAAACTTTCTTTGGGACAACTTACTGTCCCTTTAAAATGCCAAGTCAACAGAGGGTTTTCAGATTTCAGTGCCATACTCCTAGATGGGAGTATTTACCAGTTCATTACATTTTTCTTTGTCATGAAATATCCAAAAAGGAAATGCACAAATGTTTAAATTTCTATTATTGACTAGACCTAAGACTGTACTGTATCACAACAGGAATCTGCATTTGTCATTTGAACCTCAGTAGTGGGCTACCATTATTTTTAATTGTTAAATGATATTGGATGCATTTTCTCGCCTCTGTGGGCTACCATTATTTTAATTGTTAAATGATATTGGATGCAGTTTTTTTCCTCGCCTCTGAAGTGAATAAAGCAGGTATCATTTTGACTTTTTATTAGTTGTGAAGGGTGTAATATAATTTCATATAAAAATATTGTTGAGTAATGGCTATTGTCCAGTAAAAAATAAAGATCAAGATTTTTTTTGAAAAAAAATGTTTTCAGTATTCTTAATCAAAAATGCTAAGTACAGCCTATATAATGATCACCTATTAAATAAACAAATAAATGCATTTGTTAATTGTTTCTCTCTTTAGATCTGATATTACTAAAAGTTGTTCTGCCTCCAGTAAAGGGTGTTTTGTAATAGTGTTTGATTTTCCCAGGGGGCAGTGTAATGCAGACGTGTTCTGTGAAGAAGACATCACCCCGGGTTACCATGGATCTACTAAAATAGCCTCATGTTAGCATTAGCCCTTCCAAAACCAGACAGGGGCTGCATTTAAACTGATCAATATACTAATGGCTCACATGAGAATTTGAAGTTATTTAATTTTTTAAGGAAAAAGAATATTGTAAAAAGGATTTAATGTCACATAATTTCACGCTATAATACTCTATAATACTCTGGCCCATACTCCAGCACAGTAGGTCGCGGAAATGCACCTAAACGTTTTTGCCACGCGTCATAAAACAAAACGAAGAAGAAGAAGAAGAAGGAAGAAGAACTTAGCATTAGCACTAGCACCTTCCATGAGTAGCACATACTCCAGTCTTAATAACATTGTGTTGTCTTCTAGAGAACAATCAACACAAAAAAGAATAATTACTGCTGCCAGAGCAAATAGTTGTAATGTAGTAACCAGAGTATATTTCTGGTGCATAGTGTGTAAAAGTAGCAAAGAACTGTCTGTTGTTAGCTTGATGTTTGTTGATTTGTTGTTTGCTAGTGTAGTCGCTCGCTTCTGTTATTACACATGAGTGTGTCCCTGGTTGTTATTCGACTGGAAGTAGCCGAACAATCTCCTTTTCCACGAGGTTTCCAATACTCTGCGGGTAAGTGTTCAAAGGGAGCAGACTGGTTTGTGTGTGAATACCAAAGATGTTGTGCAGTGAGATGGCTATTATCTTGTGACAGCAGCTGAGAGCATGTCAGAAGAGGAACAAGAGGAGAAGGCTTTGGGCATTGCCAAGCTGGCGCTTAGTGGAAAGACTGATCTAGAAAGGACTGCTATACTACACCAGCATATAGGCAGTAGAGCCATGGGTGACATGGTTATAGAAACTTTTGAACCCAGCCCAGGTAAGGACTCACCAGGCTGAAACTTACTTGCTTGGTAATTTAGCTTGCATAGTCAATGTTTTTTAATTCAATTTGGGGCTTTCTCTGTGTTGCTCTAGATAAAGGCGGGGGTGAAGAGTGTGGTTGCTCAGCTGATGAAAGCAGTGAAAATGCAACTGTAAAGTCAGAAGTGGACACTGCCACTCCGGCCATGGCACCAGATTCGCCCTCCAAACAGCTGCCAGATCAGATTTCCTTTTTCAGTGGAAACCCCTCTGTTGAGATTGTTCATGGTATCATGCATCTCTACAAGACAAAGTTAGTCACACAAATGAATTGTCTTTTGTATATTAAAAGTTTAAAATCTATAACATATTCTTCTTGCAGCAAGATGACATCTTTGACTGAAAATGTCAGGCGCAGTGCCATGGTGTGCATCCTTACTGTGCCTGCAACTATGACCAGTCATGATCTTATGAAGCTCTTGGCTCCTTTTAATGATGTCATGGAGCACATGAAGATTATTCGAGACTCTACACCAAACCAATACATGGTTTTGATCAAGTTTTGTTCACAGGTAAGTTTTGCAATATAATCGTACCTACTATAGTTTTAACTAGGGAGATGGTTTACATTCAGCATCTTGGGTCAGTGGACTACTACACTTACCATTCAGCCGCTGTTGGGGATTCTTGACAATTCTGTAAACCAAGGTCTGGAGAAGCTGTGGCAATCATTATGCTGCCTTTTACATCATACAGCACGAGCAGTTTATCCAAGGAAGGATGCGCAAACCTCTAGGGACAAGGACTCTGACTGTCAAAAGGCATCAGGATGCCTACCTACCCTTTGGGAAAGGGTAGGTAGGCAGGCAATTAAAGAAGGAAGAAAGTGGCTCTAGGGACAAAATTTGTTGCTTCAGGCTGGAACTCACACTTTTCAGCAGCTCAGTGATGCTCTGGTCAAGATCTGGGAGGAGAAACCACAAAACACCCTCCCTCGTTTCATTTTAGGATACCTCAGGATTATAAAGCAGAATAAAGAATTATCCATCCGACTGTTTTCAGACGTGTCATGGAGGCAGCAAACCTTTCCAGGGATGCCCACACTTACCTTTCCTATCTTATAATAATCACAATATCAGTTATAGCTTATAATAATCACAATATCAGTTATCATCTGACTTGATTATTATTTTTTCCAGAATTGAGCACCCATATTTTCATTGTGCCACTGTGACTACTGAGTTTTGTGTTTGGGCAAAAGTTTCTTGGATTAAAAATGTGAAAACTGAGAACAAAAACTTTTATGTTAAACAGGCTGATGCTGACAGTTTTTACACTGCCTGTAATGGTCGACAGTTCAACTCTATAGAAGAGGCAGTGTGTCAGTTGGTCTATGTGGAAAGAGCAGAGGTTTTTAAATCTGAGAATGTAAGTATTGACTTGTATATTTTAAACATTGACCACATACATTTCCACAACTTACTTCCATAATTTCTCTGTAATCCAGGGGGCCAGCCTGCCAGTGATGGAGCTGACTGAGCTGCCTAAGTGCACAGTGTGCCTAGAGAGAATGGATGAGTCTGTGAATGGTGTCCTCACAACACTGTGTAACCACAGCTTTCATAGTCAGTGTCTTCAGCGCTGGGAGGATGTCTCGTAAGTGGATGAATGAGTTATTACACATGGTTTTGAAAATTGTTTTTCAAATAGTAAATGGTGTTTAGCAGCTTTGTAATTTACTGTTGTTCTCAACTGGTTATTTCTACATTGTAAAAATGCTGCTTGTTTCTGGCCTGTTCTTATTGCAAATATGAACAATAGATGCCTATTGTTTTCTCTTAGGTGCCCAGTATGCAGGTATTGCCAAACACCAGAGCCAGTGGAAGAGAACAAGTGCTTTGAATGTGGCGTACAGGAGGTAACTACCAATTCATTTAAAATGTTGTATTATCTGTACTTTCCGCTTTACGTGTTTCCTTTGTTATAGAATCTATGGATTTGTTTGATCTGTGGCCATATTGGTTGTGGTCGTTACGTTAGTCGTCACGCTTACAAACACTTTGAAGAAACACAGCATACATACGCCATGCAGCTCACCAACCACAGAGTATGGGACTATGCTGGAGGTACTGTCTGAAATTGGTGTGGAACTGCACCAAAAATGAGAAAAATGTGAAGTTAAGCTAAGTGTACATTGATCCATAGTATTTCAGTTTTATGTTAAGTGTATTGAATAACTTCCGTTAAAGTGTAGTGTAGGTCTGTTCAGTGGAAATCTTGTCTGCTAGTTGATAACTTCACTGTTTTTGTTCTGATGCAGATAACTATGTGCACCGCCTAGTGGCCAGTAAGACTGATGGTAAGATGGTACAATATGAATGTGAAGGAGACACCTGTCATGATGAGAAAATTGATGCACTTCAGCTTGAAGTAAGGCTAGTTACTCTGAGCCTATTAACCCACGTTTATCTGCATCAGTGTTCATGTCTAATTATGACTTATTATCTGCAGTATTCGTACCTTCTGACTAGTCAGCTGGAGTCACAAAGAATTTACTGGGAGAATAAGATTACTCATCTGGAAAAAGAGACTGCAGAGGAGGTACTGGCAACTATAATCTTTAGTACACTATAGTACACATGTATTTGTAATCCTAAACTTTGCAATTTCATGAACTTGCAATTTGTAGATAAACAACATGAAGTCCAAATTTAAGGAGACCTTGGAGCGCTGTGATAACTTGGAGCGGCGGTTAGGAGAGCTCTCTAAAGAGAAACAGGCCATGGAGAAAAAGTAGGGTTAAATATAGTTTTCTTATGCAGCCTATCTGTTCAAGCCAGAAAACCATAATATGATCACCTTGTCTTCCCCAAAGGCAAAAGGCTATAAAATTCTAACCTCAGAGAATGAACCCCAAATTCAGAATTCATCAATGTCTGGAAAATGTAATAGTAATATAGTAAATAATTTGATTTAATTCTTACTGACAAACTGCATAGGAAATGTTAGACAATGAGAAAAAATTGTGTGTTTTATACAGTGTATTATGTATGTACCTCTCATTTTAACTGTATGTGCCGCACACACCTGTCTGTCCAGGTGCACCCAGCTTAATAGTAGAGTGGTAAAACTAAGCCAAGAGCTGAAGGAGGAACAGGAGATGAACCGCTGTTTGAGAGCCAATCAGACTCAACTACAGTCACAGCTAGTCGAAGAAGAGCGAAAAGCCAAAGAGAGTGGTGAGTAAACATGCAAGAATCCAAATGTAATATGCATACTGATTTACACTGAGATGTCTGTTTTTTTAGTAAAATAGACATGACTGGTGTGGAGTTCTTTTGGTGATTCCAAATAGGCTTTTCAAGTTTTTATTAGACAGAATATTTTTCATATTTCATAGCTTATTGCCAACAAGCTAATCCTTTTTCAAAAGTAGAGCATCTGTAGGAATAGGGCAAACCGTACCATTTGTTTTAAAGGTACACTAAATATTAAAGGTAGATTTAAAGGTAAATTTTCTGTTGGATCGTTTATTAACTGCTCAGGTCTGCGGAGATGTTTTTGCTTTGCCTGAAACAATCAATCAATCAATAACTTTTTTAATCCTAAAGTAATCCTCTGGTCAAGCACTAACCATAAATAAAATCATGTACATGCAACATACACAAACATTCAAACAACCTTAGTGCATCACAGAACACATTAGCAAGTTTACTTTAACTGAATTGTTTTAGTCCAATACTTGTAATTAAGTAAATTATATTATAGATATGTTAAATGCCATACTGCAGAACGTTCCAGGCAAAGCAATAATTTCTCTATGGAGAGCTACACGCCCATTCAGAAAGGTATTCAGAAATAATAAAAGTTCTAGTTTGTTGTGTTCAGAGCCACATTGTAAGAAAATAAATATACATGTAAACATAAAAGTGTTACATCCTTAACTTCAGTTTTTCATCTTCTTTTAGGAGTAGCAAATGATGATACATATGTCAGATTGTACTTGACACTAAGTGCAATAAGTAAATCCAGTAAGCAATGCTACATTGTGTGTCATAGTAGATATTTGTCATGTTTTTCAGTTGAGCATAAAGAGACAACCATAGCGGAGTTACAGGAGCAGCTCAGAGACGTGATGTTTTATTTGGAGGCTCAACAACAGATTGAACACCTTCCCCCTGAGGCACGCAGTGAAATTCAAGAAGGACAAATCAACATCGGGGCCAGTCCTTTAGACAGTGGTGTGAGCTCAGATGGAGCAGGCCCCTCCTCTAGAGGCAGGAGGGGTCGAGGCCGGAAGAGGAAGTAATAGGACTGGAACATGCTAGAAAATAGCTGAAAACATGCAAATGACTGCACTATTTGTTAAACCTGTGTCTAACTTTTGCCTCCTCCCGGTTGGTTGGTTGCTGCCATCAGTAAGTTGTTGGATCCACCTCTAGTTTTCATACACATCAGCAGTGTAATTTATGCTCAGCTTTATACAAATATGTATAAATATATTATTTATATGATCAAAGTTTTTTTTTAAATTTGCTGTTCAATTTGTAAAAGTTATCATTGTGTGTGCATTTATTACTGAAAAGATGTAAAAAAAAAAAAAAAAAAAAAAAAAAACACCCAAAAAAGGATTATAGGTTTCTTTTAACATTGCAGTTTTTTCCCCAAATATGAGGACATTTTCTAGTGTCTATGTAGAATTTTGCAAATGTGCAATATAAACTCAAAATATTACAGCTCATTGGTTCAGTTTTACACAACCTTTTCAAATGTTGTACAAAATATTGCAGTGACACCCTCCTTATTTTCAAAACACTAGATGTTACCTTTACCCTTATGGCCTCTGCATACACAGTATACATGCAAACCAACACAGAACCAACCACATGCACAGGTTTTTTTTTTCTTCTCTGCAAACCGTTCTTTAGTCTGATGTTAAATGTGTTTGTGAAAGGTGTTTCGAGACGGACAAGAAATTAAACAATTATATAAAACAATTACATTTCTAAGACAAGATATTTGTATTTCATTATTTTGCCCTTTATGTAAACCTAAGAACTATAATACAAGCAGAATGATAGATCCACAGCTTGAGTCATGCCTTATTTTTGTGACTCCATCCTACACACTAAATTAACAGTTTATATTCAGCAGCTTGTTTAAAGTAAACTGTGTACAAAACTACTTCAACTACAAGATGCAGCAAGACAACTTTTTCCCACTGTAACCCTATGTTCTTTATGCAAAGTTTTGCCACACCTATGAGCTATTTATATATTTGCAGTAAGTCTGTACTATTAGTATGTATGCTCATATTTTGCCAGTGCTTTTACATTTTTTTTTAATTTATCTCTTGATTCCTACTCTTGTCTTTCAAACTGTAAGTGAAGACTGAAACTGAAACATACTGAAAATACATGTTTAATTTTGTGTTTCGAGGTCCATTGTAACGCTGCTGAAATAAAATAGGCAGATGAGAAAAGAGGAAGGGAGAGGAGGGGCTAATGTGGTGGATGGGTGAGTGAAGGATTTTTAGAGTGAAGATAGGCAGATAGGAGTGCTGTTCCCGGGTTACCCTGCAGCTGTAGACCTGCACACTGTCTTTCTGTTCCTCTTCCGTAAACGCTTAAAATGGAATAAAGTTACGTTTGTCTTCAGCAGTAAAGGCACATCCAAGGTAAACATTTAATTTCCGTTTTCTAACTTTGCTCAGTGTTGGTTGATTATTTGCATGTACTTTACAGTTTCAAGTGGGTGTGCTTTTGAGTGTGCGCCAGTGTCCGTCTCCTTTGTGTTACTAAAGTCTTGTTTTTCCCCAATCGATTGCTTAGTAGGCTTACGTTAAAGTTTTGGGTTGTTTCTATGCAAACATTGCAGCTGCCAACGCATGTTTTGTAAATTCTAGTATGGTGAATATATAAGTTAGTAATGATACAGAGACACTTTCCCCAAGTAAAAATCCATCTCAGATCGCACATGACATCTTTCATTTAAACTTTATTTCTTTTTTATTTAAGAGATATTAGGGACCTGGGTTTTTAATGGTTAAATTACTTGGATGTTTATATTACTTTAAAATACATTGAAAAACATGCATTCTTTACTGGGAGGAGGATCATTTCTGCATAGATCTGATCTGTCCTTATCATGAAGATAAGATTAATGATTAATGCCTGGTCTACTGTCATACATTTCCATGGAGACAAGCAGGTCTCATACTCTCCACCAGAAAAGTAAAAGTTGCATAGTCACCCTTTATGGATATGACATTCAACTTGGCCTATAAATTGTAACAGATAGGCTACTACTTCCCCCTTTTACTGGTCCAAATGCATGTTCACATACAAAGACCTGTAAAAAAAACAAAACAAAAAAAAAAACACACACAAAAAAAAACAGCTCAGAAAATATAGCTGGAAACATTTGTTTTTATTATATTGTTAATACATTAAACATGATGAATGAGAATGCTTTATAATGGTACACCCATAAGGTGTGTTTCTAAGTGCTGGAATAAAAGACGCTTTGTGCCTTTATAGTGTAATGGAAATGTTTGGGTTTCGCAGTTTTTTTTATCCATATATTATGTTTCTGTGATAATTAAGTTTATTTCATCAAGTCTGACATTTTGTGGATTGATTTTTATCTTAAAGAGGAAAGGGTCTAAAACTATTTCACACACTTGAAGCAACAGTCAGCCAGACTTTCTCTTTACACAGATACTCCACATTCTAGAGTTTTCTCACACGTTCTACAGAGGTGTAAACTCTTTCAACGTAAAGCAATGCTGATACACTATACCAACATAAGAGGCTGCATTTCTTGCAGATGAGTGACCAGGACAGCAGTGCATCAGCCTCTCAGACTGGAGACTTTGATGAAGACACAAACAGTGAATTAGAAGTGGACAGAGATGACAGACACAGGGACAGACATGTGCCCAGTTTGTCCAGCTTCTCGTCCTCTCTGCGTGCTGTTATACGCATCAAACAGAAGTACCAAGCCATGAAGAAACGCAGACAAGACCTGGCCCTGAGCCTTACAGCAGCAGGGTCTCAGACAGGGGCCCCGGTTAGGACCAGCCCCAAAATCTTCACCTTTGATGCCCTGAACGCCTCTTCACTGGATAACACTATTTATCAGAAAAAAAAGAGGAGGCGAAAGAAAAGGGTATTGTTTCCTCACAGTGGAGGACGCAGAGTCCCACCCAAACAGGAGCGCAGCCGAGCCCAACACTGCCTCTATCTACTGTTTGCCATTGTCTTCCTTCAGGTGATACATATTTGGTTTGTTTTAGCCCGTTTCTGTTGACATCATTTATTAAATTGTACATTTTTTTTTGTAATTTTCAGGTGTACAATGCCATAGAAAATCTTGATGATCATGTTCTCAAATATGACCTGGAGGGCCTGGAGAAGACATTGCGTAGGGAGGTGTTTGCACAGCAGGGGGCAGTGGAGGGTCTCATGTCTCACCTACAGGACTATCTGTCCACCTATGTCCACAATAAACCTCTGGTTGTGTCTGTGCATGGCCCCAGTGGGGTGGGTAAGAGCTTCCTGGGTCGCCTCCTGGCTGGACACTTTCGCTCAGTGGTCGGGGACGCTTTGGTGCTGCAGTACTATGTCCTTCACCACTGTCCCCAGGAGGCAGATGCGGTCCAGTGTGCTCAGAACCTGTGTGCTCTGATCGCTCAGATAGTGCAGCGAGCAGAAGAGGAGGAGAAGATCCCATTATTGATTTTTGATGAGGTCGAGTACATGCAACAAGAGATACTGGATGCACTGTGGCAGCTTGTGGCCACCAAGCAGTCGAACGAGTATCTGAATGCGATCTACCTATTTCTGAGTAACCTGGGCCATGAGCAAATCACAAAGCATTTGCTTCACAACTCGTCAAGTGACTCTGTAACAGCCTCTGGTCATGGCTATCTGATCAAGGAGCTCACACCAATTCTACGCAACACTCTGGATAAACTACACCCCCTGTGGGCAGCGGCAGACATTTTACCCCTGGGTCTTCTGGAAAAGGTTCATGTGATGGACTGCTTTCTGGAGGAAATTACTCGAGAAGGTTTCTATCCAGACCACGCCAACATAGAGCGGCTGGCGGGAGAGATAGAATATTATCCTATTGTAGGGGGACATGAATACGCCCAGACAGGCTGCAAGCAGGTGGTGGCAAAAGTCAACCTGCTATGAAATGTGAATGCTTTAAGGAAATGCTTAGAATTCTTTTACCAATGAAGGCATAAAACGTGGGAAGGACTTAAAGTTACAAAACTTGAATGGCGTGATTAAAATATTTTCCTTTTAAAAGAGGTGAGGCAACTGGTTTAAATGTAAACCAGACACCTAAAACGTGAGACTTCCGCCGTATTTAAGAGAGTGACTTTATTAATGAATGAATTATTATTGTTTGCCTTGCAAATCCAGAATGACATCTCTGTATTTTTATACAGAATGATATCAGTCTAGCCCCTACGTCCACTGCTTCGTCTTTCAATGACACATGTGAAACGAAGGAGCTCATTATTGGTCACCTATGATTTACAAAAAAAATCAGATTTGTCTCACCTCAGACTAATAGAGTTTAGTGCTTCGCTCATTGATTCTGCTGAAATCCACAATATTTTTCAGCATGTCCCCGATTGGCTAATCCACCTGTCAGCCACGCCCATCTGAAAAAGGGAGATTCACCAGACTCACATCTTTAGTGCTAGTATTTTGGATCCCTGGCAAATTAAGAGTAAACACAGTAAAAAAAAAAATAAACAAAAGCATAACTGGACACAGACATTGACATTGTGTGGTATGGTATACATTAGTATGTTTTATTTTTGTGATTTGTTTAACATTTAAGACTAGTGTGCCATAAATAATCCTGCTTGAACCGGAAGTTTACATATACTTTATTATTTTGTACAGTATATATACACTTATGTGAGTATAGTATAGTAACATATATGGTTGGTTAAATCTACCAAAAAAAAAACTCCATATTGCTCAGCCATATCCTCAAGCTTTGAAAGCAGTGTATGTAACTTCTGACCTTTGTTAAACTTCTCGTTCTAGCTGTATGATTGGTCTGTAGGCAATATTTATTAAGATGACAAACTGTGAATGAGTCAGTATTTCTAAATTATTACATTTCAAATATAAATAAAATTGCTCAGTTATAAACTGTTATAAACTTGGAATAAAACTGAGGTCAAACACACTGTTTTCTAGACATTTTATTAGTTTCTTAGTTGACATTGGAAAAAAATGAGGTACTGTGTCTAAATGACATTGAATTAGACTTGTATATTCTGGAAAAATTAAGTATAACACTGAACAAATGAGAGTGATGACATGCTGCCATCAAGTATTTTGACTTTAAACAAAATATGATTATGCACATTTATGGTACATTTAGGGAGACTGCTGGTCAAGTTAAAATGCACCAGAGTCACTAACAGAAAAACTATTTATACACGTGGGGGCCCATCATCAGAACTGAACAGCTTTTATTATCCTTTTAAAGCTATGGCCACAAAGTATAAATAACAGCAATTAAAACATTCAACAGCCCATAACAAACTGTTGTGTGATGTAACAGGAAATGGATCTAAAAGCAACAACAAAGTAGAAAACCGACACGCAGCACCATTTTTACCAAGCAAATATTTTTTACACTTGCCTTCATATTTTCATTCTCACATGCTTTAGGGTAGGTACAACTAAATACACAATCTTTAATGAGCTACACAAACTACTACTTGTTCTAAGACCTATGAAGAAATAAATATTGTCCCATTGTATTACATACAGCGGGGCAAAAAAAGTATTTAGTCAGCTACCAATTGTGCAAGTTCTCCCACTTAAAAAGATTAGAGATGCCTGTAATATTCATCATAGGTACACTTCAACTATGAGACAGAATGAGGGGGAAAAAAAACACAAAAAAAAACAGAAAATCACATGGTCTGATTTTTTTTTTTTTTTTTTTTATAATTTGCAAATTATGGTGGACTCTCACAATACATGGCCCCATTCATTCTTTCCTTTACACAGATTAGTTGTCCTGGTCCCTTTGCAGAAAAACAGCCCCAAAGGTTGATGTTTCCACCTCCATGCTTCACAGTAGGTTTGGTGTTCTTTGGATGCAACTTGGCATTCTTTCTGCTCCAAACATGACAAGTTGACTTTTTATCAAAAAGTTCTATATTGGTTTCATCTGACCATATGACATTCTCCCAATCCTCCGCTGGATCATTCAAATGCTCTCTAGCAATTTTCAGACAGGCCTGGACATGTACTGGCTTAAGCAAGGGGACACATCTGGCACTGCAGGATTTGAGTCGCTGGCGGCGTAGTGTGTTACTGATGGCAGCCTTTGTTACTTTGGTCCCAGCTCTCTGCAGGTCATTCACTAGGACACCCCGTATTCTGGGATTTCTTTTTTTGCTCACTGTTCTTTTTGACCCCACGGGGTGAGATCTTGCATGGAGCCCCAGATCGAGGAAGATTATCAGTGGTCTTGTATCTCTTCCATTTTCTAATAATTGCTCAATCCACAGTTGGATTTCTTCACACCAAGCTACTTACCTATTGCAGATTCAGTCTTCCTAGCCTGGTCCAGGTCTACAATTTTATTTCTGGTGTCCTTTGACAGCTCTTTTGTCTTGGCCATAGTGGAGTTTGGAGTCTGACTGTTTGAGCTTGTGAACAGGTGTCTTTTATACTGATAATGAGTTCAAACAGGTGCCAATAATAAGTTAAAGAGTGGAAGACAGAGGAGACTCTTCAAGAAGAAGTTACAGGGCTGTGAGAGCCAGAAGACTTGTTTGTTTGTAGGTGATCAAATACTTATTTTACTGAGGAATTTACCAATTCATTAAAAATCCTACCATGTCATTTCCTGGATTCTTTCCCCCCATTCTGTCTCTCATAGTTGAAGTGTAGCTATGATGAAATTACAGGCCTCTCTCATCTTTTTAAGTGGGAGAATAGCACAATTGGTAGCTGACTGAATACTTTTTTGCCCCACTGTATGTATTGTCAGCTTTTAGATGACATAACTCCTGCATATACTTTCTACTAGTGTCAAATATGCTCTGAGCTGGTTACGGACAGCTCACAGTATGTGCAGGAAAGTGCCACGGGGCATCCAGAAACAATAGGCTGCAGAAAATTGGGCAGGGGAGAAGTGAGCAGTGACTTTTTGACTTCTTCATTGAATAAAGTTTTACACTTTATGCTTCAAGCTCAAAACCCATGCCAACTTTGTGTCCACCGGCATTGAAGTTCTTTCCATCAATCAGGGCAGAGAGAGTTACTTTAACACCTGTAATTTAGTTAAAACAAAGAGTTGAAAATCTGTTCACCTTTTTAAGTGTGTTTAATTCAGTGTTACATTTTGGAAGATGATGTTAAACTTACCAGGCCTAAGACTCTGAGTGTAACCTACTCCAATCAAACTGGCATTGTTTACTTTGGCCTGTAGGTAGAGATATGGTGCAATATTTAAGACAATATACTCCGACCGCTAAATATGTCTAAAATTGGAAAGAGTGTACTCACAGATAGTGATGCATCTTTGTCAAGCTTGTATTTAGCAGCAATACCAAAGCGAGTGTTGTTGCTGCCAGCAGTCCAGGCCAGAGTTACTGCCGTCTCCAGCTCATCATTCACTTTCTGGTAAATAGATCCGCCAAACTCTGTCCCATCATTACTATGAGAAAAGTTAAATTAGCTGGCGTACAATAGATAATGAAATATATTATGTTTGGGTTTTTTTCCTGTAACTTAGTGTACTTACACATTTGTGTGAAGCTGGAAGTCTCCAGCCTTATATCCCAAAGCAAAGTTATTCTGGGTCAGTTTAGACTTGGCTGTATCAAAAGCCATTTGATAGCCAGCCAGCCAGCCTTCGTAACCCAGCACAGCAGCTGCATGGATGATGGGGCCTTCAAAGTCCACATCACAACCCAAGTTCACATAGTCACGCTTGTAACCAGTCTTCAGCTTTCCACTCTTTTTGCTGCACAAAATTTTGACAAAAAAAAAAAATCAACATTGTGTGGATTATTATTCGGGGATGGTTTATAATGCCACTGACTCAATGATTCATGTTTTCATTGAATTTTTACTCACCCAGTGTTTGGTACAAAAGATGTATCCAAAGCCACCTTCAGTCCTTGAGCAAGCTGTAGGCAAATATACACATCTTTACTAAATTATCAGGAAAATCCCTGCATTTACTGGGTTGTCATGTACCTGGTCCTCAACAGTGACTTCAGTGGCCAGAGTATTGTCAGTGTTCCACTTCTGGTTGACGCTCAGGCCCAGCTCTTTCATCTTATATTTGGTCTCCAGGCTTCCTGCAGCCTTCCCTGTGTCTGTGTTACTTGAGCCCGATGTGTTGAACTCCTAATGGGAACAACACAACAACTCAAAAATAGAGTCAAAATAACAATCTATTTAGGAAAGATGGTGTAGCCACAATAAATTTGGGAAATGGATGATTGTATAAAGACACAAGAGACAGTTTCTATGTAATTCATCAGTAGGACTTGATGCATGTATTAACACATTTTCAAGTCAATAATGCGGCAAAAACAATGGATGAATAAAAATGACCAAACAATAGAAAACCAAACATGCATTAAGTGATAATACATTGAAAACTAGAGATAATCAAAAGTTAATAAGTCATGAATGGAGTGGGGCATGGGAGATGACTAAAAAATATATATATTTTAAATGTTTTTGTTTTAAACTTCAATCTTACCATCTACAATAGCGCACAAGCATCCAGAAAAGTGCAACAGGAAAGAACAGGAGGTTATGCTGGGAAAAAGCAGGTCAAAAGAGAATTGATAGATTTTTTCTCCCTGATACAGACTGGGCATACAATACTTCAGTGCATACCTTGGTAATCTTATGTTATTATATCATTGTTGTTGTGAAGTTAGAGACATTGAACAAAGAGGTGAGTTGCAAAGCAACATTAATTGTATGTCAAGAAAAAAATTAAGGTTGATGTCCTTACCACTCCACTTTGTGATTTGGTCTTCAGATCCAGCTTCACAAGCCCAAATCCTGTATAATAAGACTTCTTTAAAAATTGATACAAACAATATCTGATCAATACAAGTAAGTGTGAGTTCTCAGGAAGATGTATTATAATTCAGTGTTGATGGGTTGGATGTCTTAATACAGTTAATAATTTATTATAGCCTGCTAGCTATAGAAGCACTCACCATAGCCCTTGCTGAATACGTCCTTGGCAGCCTTGCCCAAGTCTGTGTAAGAAGGGGGGACAGCCATTGTTCTGTAACGATAACAGACAATACAGTCAGGTGAGTATCGTGGTGAGTACCGCAGTGTATTATTTGCTGAAAAGTTACTATCGTTAACTATCGAGCTGGAGGGAACAAACTGTTCTTTGAAAGCTGGTTGAAAAACAACTAATATTATTAACAGATGATCAGGAGGAGCGGCACAGTGTGGTCGAGGTCTACTGGATGGAAAGGATGCAAATACTGACAAACAAAAACTTGAACAAACATGATGTGATAACTCGCTGCATGGGGGTGGGTTGGTTCAAGGTTGTGAAAAAGGCCACACCACCGCTCACGAGTAAAACACACATTATTGAGAGTGCATTTAATTACTCTGATATTCCTTCAAAATCATAAACAGGTGCTGCTTTATTTGTTTTTTTTAACCTAAAATCAGTAAAGCAATAAAAAGTAAGGGGTGTGACAGTTAGCTCTGGTTAGCTATCGTTAGCACAAAGCATTGCTCACTCCCTTTTTATTTGCAATGTTTCTTCAGTTTTTGATTTGCATTTCACACAAAACATATAATATTTTAAACCGTGCCACGGGCTTTTCTGTATAACGCTAATAAAGGTCGGCCTTTGAATAAAATTGCAAGTGTATATCAAGGTATCCTTACATAATACATTAATTGCCTATTGCTAAATCGCACGCCAGGCTAGACATGTTTTACAGTAATCAGAAAATAGTACTTTAGTCCGATACGTGGAGATATTGCAGCTACATTTTCCATATTGTGAGGTGTCTTACCTGTTCAAAGTCTGTGGGAGTCTGCAAAGCTTGAAGTGGTGATGCTGCTGAACAAACTGGAAGCTAAATGTAGCTTAGCAATAGGGCACAATGAAGGAGACACAGTGCGCATGCGCGACATTAGGACGTCCAGGAAAGTACATTTTAGCATTTTACACATTTCCTTTGATTGATGCGATGTGCAGTACGTAAATGATGTGTGTTTAAATATTTCTTCTTCCCCATCTGTGAAGAAACGACATGTAGTAACATCACAAACTTGGAATTCTATGTTAGTGAGAATTCTGCAAAGATTATTTGATTATTATTTACGTTTGTACGCTGTTTATATTGTTTGTTTGTATTGTATATATACATACCTGTCTTCTCACCGTTCCACCTTTATTTTTTATGACAAATATGGCGTTTTTTTGCGCAAGCGGAAGCGTTGTATCGGGCCCCTATGGCCCCTCCCTGGGCGCCCCTGACTCCAGTCGATACCGTTCTCCTCCTCAAAGCAGTGTGCAGTGAGGCAACTTGTCAAAAGTACACATTCATTATCAACTTTTGCTCAGTACTAAGTCCAATGGTCACAGCGGACTGGCCTTTGACTTTGTGCCGCTTCCTCTCGCATAAAGCACGAAGCTGCTGCTGCTGCTGTTGCTGCTGCTGCACTCGGCGCAGCGGATCTTTGACGACAATCGTCCGTGTTGTGATTAAAAGTTAGACCCCGGGGTCTATCCCAGTCATGTCTGGACATCCTAGGTTCGTTTCTCCGTTTCACAGACCGCAGTCCCTGGCTGCTGCTGCTCCTGCTGGGAAAGCCAAACTTACCCACCCCGGTAAAGCGATCCTGGCAGGTAAGAAACTTCATAAACCTGCGCTTATTCAGAGAAAGTTAAAGCTTTTCATAATTTACTCGGCAGCCAGTGTTTAGGCAGAGGTTCAGCACTGTTGAACCTCCCTGCTTGTAAACATGTAATTAATGATAAGGGTTTTGTCAGTAAACTTGATCTGATTCATGACACCAGGCATTTATCGGGTGAGGACGGTGTTAATCTGCAAGAATGTGAGAGGTCAGAGCTCACAGAGAGCCCTGTCAGGCTGCTCTCGGCTCATTCTCTGTGGCGTATTGACGTAAATGAACCCCAAACCTTCTGTGTACAAGTTAATGATTGACAGATGCTCAAAGTTAATTTAACGAGGTGCATTTGGGAATGTTATAAATCCGTTACTAAATAATTTGACCGTATGCTATGTCCAATTAGTACAAATGACATGTTTTGCCCCCTTAAACATAGTACTTGATTAATACATATAAACATCAATGATAACTTGTTCAGTCCAATGTCCCTGTTGTGCTTGGATCATAACTTAATTTTGAGTTTCCCTGTAACTATGTACTTTACTCACTATTCATCAGTTTTTATTTTTCATGAGGCCAACTAGACATCTTCAACTTGTACCAGTTTTGATAAATGGGTTTTTTATTCTTGATTTCAGACTATCAGACATTCAGACAATTACATCACCTCAGGTAACCCATCTATGGGGCTGACTTTAGGAAAATGATAGCTTGTGTTCCAGATACAGATTAATTTGTGCTTGTTGTGCTTGTTAAAACCAGTCCTAAAGGAATGCCTGGGTGTGTTCTACTCCTAACTACCACTGTCACTGCACCAGTCATGACCAAAACTGCCAGTGCCAGTTATCTTGTATTCCACAAGTTGTTGTCCTTAAGTCCTGTCCTGCATGAACTGTCTGTTCTGCATGTCACAGTGCAGACAGTTAATGTTTGTTGGACTTTCATGCATGGAATTTTAAAGACATTGCACGTTTTGAAGCTTACTTTTCGAGTATGATATAGCAACATTGGGGTCAGCCTCATTCTGCATGGATGTCTCACTTTAAAATGTTTTGTGGTGAACAGTTTGTGCTCTAAAGAAACACACCCCCTTACACTGGATCCAAGCCAAGGGGTGTATCAGTAGACAGAATCATACTGGACTCAGCTGAGCCAATCAGCTGCAAGTTCTGTGTCTGCTGTGTAACTGCAGATGAGTGGCAATCTTTTTAAGGTGGAATGATTCTGTTATGTTCACGGTCCTCAGTATAAATATGCAGCAAAACAAACCTTATAGTGCAATGTCTAAACACACTATTAAACTCAAATTTGTCAAAGACAAGATCTGTGGTCCTGAAGTTATACCAAAAATTCCCTCCAGCGTAAAAGGTCTGTGTAAATTGTTGTAAGTTGTGGGCCTCCCTAAATGTGCTTTGATATGATGAAGTGATATATTTTCCCAGTCTCACTGGATTGTGTGGGGTTGTTTTTTCAGGTGGGATTGCCGGAGGAATTGAAATCTGTATCACCTTCCCTACTGAGTATGTTAAGACCCAGCTGCAGCTGGATGAAAAGGCCAATCCCCCAAAGTACAAAGGCATTGGTTAGTTAAAGGTCTATTTTCATCATATTGCAAAATGTATGGGAATGTATTTACCATAAAAGATTTAAATGATTGAAAATAAATATTTCCGTAGTTCAACCAACATATATATAACACTTAAATAAAGCATTTTTTATTTTGAGTTTTATCGCCTTGTGGTAATGCTGCTTTTGCTTTGAAATGTTTCTCTCTCTTTTACAGTTGACTGTGTAAAGCAAACCGTGAACAGTCATGGTGTCCGTGGTCTTTACAGAGGTCTAAGCTCTCTTCTGTATGGATCTATACCTAAAGCTGCAGTTAGGTACAGTTTTTCTTCATGTGCTTTGTCATCTATTTTATATGAAATTACTAAATGCTCTGAGTTTAACACTTGATGTTTCTTTTAATGTGCCAGATTTGGGGTATTTGAGTTTCTTAGCAATAAGATGCGTGATGAGAGTGGGAAACTAGACAGCAAGCGAGGATTTATGTGTGGCCTTGGTGCTGGAGTTGCAGAGGCTGTATTTGTTGTATGTCCTATGGAGACAGTTAAGGTAATTGAGCACCATAATCCAATAACATTAACTACATTTTAACCCCTGACTGCATGAGTTAATATGCTGTACTTGTTATGTTAGGTAAAATTTATACACGACCAGACTTCGGCAAACCCAAAGTACCGGGGTTTTTTCCATGGAGTTAGGGAAATTATCAGAACTCAAGGTAAGAGTAGCATCTAATAAATACATAACATAATATTAAAGGGAAGGAATAATTTAATTGAATTTTAATCAGTTTTAATATAAGGAAATTTACACTTTGCATAGGCAGGCATATTTGTAATTTTAATTGATGCAAGTTTCCAATTGTGTTAATACATTTATCTATAAGGTGTGTGCTTTAACTTAAGCCCTTCATGTTTTTTGACTGTCCCCTGCAACTACTTTTGTATCTGTTCTATCTTTTTTCTTTTTTTTTTCTTTTTTTTGTCATATGTGATCTACATGCAAAAAGGGTGAAAACATTTCAAATTTTGCTAAAATGTCTCAACAAGTTATTTGGGTCTTTTTAAGGACTGAAGGGCACTTACCAAGGACTAACTGCCACTGTGCTGAAGCAGGGCTCAAACCAGGCAATCCGTTTTTATGTCATGACGTCACTGAGAAACTGGTATAAAGGTTTGTGAATAACCATTTTTAATGAATCTAGAATACATTATGATTCCTAATTACCTGCTTTCAAATATACAGGTGATAACCCCAACAAAGCCATTAACCCTCTGATAACTGGACTTTTTGGTGCTGTTGCTGGAGCTGCTAGCGTTTTTGGAAACACTCCTATAGATGTCATCAAAACTAGAATGCAGGTGGATAGCATTTTTAAAATGGTAAAGTTTATGAAAGGTCTTACTTATGATTACATAAATTTATGTTTTTTTTCTGTAGGGACTTGAAGCTCACAAATACAAAAGCACAATGGATTGTGCTGTTAAGATATTGAAGTATGAAGGCCCAGCAGCGTAAGTAAACTATTAGGTAACAAGTGTAAATTATGATTTATGTGATCGTAGTACAATTTATTTACTGTAGCAGCCACACCAAAGCATATTGCCACTGTGGCAGCTTAATACTGTAACTGCCCCAAATTACCATGAAAATTACACACAAACGAATTCATTGACATATGAATTTTTTTTTTTTATGAAATAAGGTTAAAAGTGTTCTTTCCTCTTCTTTTGGCAGGCTCTACAAAGGTACTGTCCCCCGTCTGGGTCGTGTGTGCATGGATGTAGCCATAGTCTTCATAATTTATGAAGAAGTTGTCAAAGTCCTGAACATTGTTTGGAAGACAGACTGAAATGTCTACAGAAACAAACCCACCTTCCAGGTTTTAATATCTACCTCCAACCTGTGTAATGTACAAGAGGGAATGTACTTTTAATGCAGATGAAAGGCTTGTTGATCAGCTGGTCTTGAAGAAGTGTGGGCTCAGGGAGAAGGACACCAGTATGAATAGGAATGAAACAGAGTATTAAATCTATTTGTACAATTGGTGTCTAGTACTTTGAAAATGAAAGCCAATACCGAAAAATGTGACTAACACTATAGGATTTTAACAAAAAATTTAGTGTACTTAAAATTATAATATTCAGATGCAAACCCATTTTTACAACAAAATGTTTTACTGATCAGAACAAAAGTAATAAAGTAATATTTAATGGATAATACGTCCTTTATCTCCAAGGGCTTTAGGTGCATTGTAGACAAAATGCCTTACGAATAATAATCATTATCATAGTGATAATAATAATATTAATAATAATTCAGGTTTTAAAGTGAAACTTCACTTTCAGAAACTTCAACCAAACAGCCACTTTGGTCTTGTGAAGTGGTTTCTCTGTGTGTTGCGTACCTGCATATGTTTTAAATTAAGCAACTTAAATAGATTTATCTCTTAAGTGCCTGCATTTTATGTTTTGAGATTGTGGATAACTGAAATGTTGAAGATATATTATTTTGTGCTGCCTGTTAAAATACAGGCAGCATTTGTGGTGCTGTTTCCGTTGTACTTTTCAGTATTTGAAAAAAAGTCAGCTTTTTGACTCTACTGTGTCTACACTTTTAATTGTGCCTTCCACCTCATTCCATGAAAACAAGCGTTTGCACGACTTAAATTTTATGCCTTATGTTACGGCATTTTCTAATTCCATTTAGATTTTATCAAGCTTTGGTTTCTTTGGTGCCAACTGTTGCTTTATTATACATGAGCCAAACACGTTTTAATTATGTTCCATGCAGTTTGTTTTTATTGTTTTAATTCTTCTGTCTCACTGTTTACAATAACTTGCAATTAAAATGTGTTTTCTTTGGTTTCAATACATACTGCCTTGTAAATGGAGATCAACCTAGGATAATTTCCATTATGTGCCTTTAAAGAAAATATTCTGACAATGTTCCCAAATAAATAATATACAAATCTATCATTGTTTTGTTATTAATATAATCTACTAACTATACAGCTGAGAGTCAAACAGATGAGTCTGGTTGGACAGTTTGTTTGTTTCTTTATTCTTTATTTGTCAGGGACCATGTACAAATTCATTCATCTTGCATAAGAAAAGATGATTTATACCAGATTTAGCTAGCTTCTCTGGGCAGGTGGGAAAGTAGCAGTAGCTAAATATAAATATATATATATACACACACACACACACACACACACACACACACACACACACACACACACACACACACACACACACACACACACACACACACACACACACACATATATATATATATATATATATATATATATATATATATATATATATATATATATATATATATATATATGTATGTATGTATGTATGTATGTATGTACACACAATAAAATGCCTCCATGTCCAATACATGATGTTTCCTACAGTCCATACCAATATAACAAATCATTATATGCAGGTTTGAAGCAGAATAGTACAAAGTAACTAGACTAATGTGGACACATCTGATTATCTAAAATGCACTTTTTCAATTTTCTAGTTAAATTATTCAAATTTACAGACAATTTCAGACTGTAGCTGATTCCACTGTCTCATGGTTTGAAAAGAAAAGGCGCCTGAGCCAAGGCCCAGGATCTTTTTGGAGCTGTGCCGTTTGTGTTCACTGAGACAGTGCGACTGGATAGTTTGTTCTGAACAAAGTTAAAAAAAAAAAATTCGATGTATGTGGAGCTGCATTATTAGTAATTTTGAATACATTTCTTAGATTTAAATTCAAAATTAAATAGGCGAAACGGAACATTTTGTATTTACTTAGGATATCACATTGGTGATAACGAAGAGGTTTGAAATTGAATCATATTTTTACCACTGCCAAATCGACTGAAATATTCACTGTTATTGATTGAAAAACAACGTTCTGTCTCATAAAGGACTTTTCAGTACAAAATGAACCCATTCAGAGCTACCATTTATTTATGGGTTCAAAGTTACAAGTAAGTTACACATTTATTATTTACATTTACATGTAAAACATGTACTTATTTTCATGTTTTGAAGTGTTTTTTGAAGCCATTTTTGTTTACGACATGCTAGGTTTGTAGACACGTTTATAATGGAAAAATCAGGTCAAATGTAAATAGTTAAGCGCCCCTCTCGTGGTCTCGTGTAAAGGCATTTCTCTCCTGCGCACTTCGCTTTTTTTTCTATGACCTTGTTTGGGTTTGGACAGCGCGCTTCCCGTAGTTGTCAGCTGCGATCGGGATAAATGAAAGAAGATGCATCTATGCGTCTAGCTGTGTTTGGATATTTTTAATCATGTCTCTCAATGGAGGAGGAAGCAGAGGGTTTTATTTTAACACAGTTTTATCTTTAGCGCGGTCGTTGGCAGCGCATGGACAAGCTCCAATAGAGAAGGTAACGAGCTAGCTAGCTTAAACCTGTTAGAGACCTTCGGCCTGTCTTTAACTTCTCGTTTGTTTTTGTTAGCGTTTTTTGGTCATAAAGTTTGTTTGTATGCCTGGTTTATAAAAATCTCTTTTTAGTTGTAACCTGCTCATAACGTCACAGAAACTCAAGTTAACCTGGCACCAAAAGAAACCAGAGTAGCAACATCAGGAAATGAGACGAATGTCAGCTCAATCAAGCTTCCTTTATTTTTAGTTTAACTAGTTCATTAAGACCCACAACCGTTCATTATAAGTGTAACTTTAAAGCTTGTTGTGAAGAGGTGATGGCAGGACTGTATTTAGACAGGAGTGTAAATAGTGATTTGATATAACACAACCACAGATATGCCAGCTTCACTGTAGGTAGTTAATGAAGTGCTCCCTTTAAAGCTGCATAGATATACGTGACTGTCAGCATAAATTAGTTTCAGAAGGTTGTAGGTCCATTTGAAAAACACATCCTTATTATGACTTAACGTTTTGCTTCATACAGTAATGTTTCACTTTGTGTAATAATATGTGATTAGTGACCCAGATCTTTTAGATGTGCAGTGTTTACTTACAATGAAAATGATCAGATTTAAAAGTAAACATTTTAAAAGTAACACTGTATTTCTAAACTCTGTAAACTGTACAAGCGAATTAATGGCAAAGGCTGGATTCCTGGCTCAATTCTTGAAACACATTTAGGAGAAGAGAGAGAGAGAGCCAGAGAAAATCATTATTATAAATAAAAAGGCCAGGCATGACCACTGGGTCTTTATAATCATGTGGTGCAAATCTGGCTTATACTCTAGACAGGTTTATTTAAAGAGCTTACAATGTTTTGTTCTTTTCTTAGGTGCAGAAGTTACAATGCATGTGTCCTGTTGATTTCCGTGGGGTCTACCAGTTAGATGAGAGGAGGAGAGATGCTGTCATTGCACTGGGTGTCTTTTTGGTTGAATCAAACCTTCAGGTACTCATAGTTTTCCCCACTATTTGTTTTTGAAAGCCAGCCTTTTTTTCAAAACACTCTTAATCACTTCAAACAGCACAAGGATTCCATTGTTCCATACCTTCTGGGGCTACTGAAAGGCCTTCCCAAAGTTCAGTGGATTGAGGAAAGCTGCCTACGTAAAGGACATGGTAAAGTCACGCTATGGAGATTGTTGCTTGTTTCACCATCCTTGTTTTAAATATATTAGGCTTGAACATATGTTTATGAAGTGTTTGCTAGTTCATATATTCTGGTTCTGCTTTGCAGACACTCTTCCTGTTGCTGAAAACTTCAGCTTTAGTCTTGTAACACTGCTTTCAGATGTGGCCCAGAGTGATGAGGCTTTACGTGGACAGGTAAAGCTTTTTTAGTTTAAAATTCATGTTTAAATGTTGTTGCTTGAAACAATGTATCTTCCATATAGTTATCAACAGTTTTTCTTTGTTTACAATGTTTTTGTCACTTATATGGTCTATGAGTAAAAGTTGAATAAAATCTCTTTGCCAGATTCTGGAGGCTATCATGGACCTCATGCAGGTCCTGCAAGACATCTGCAAGAATCCAGATTCTCATGACAAAGGTATAACTCATTTTCATTTGTTTTTAGATCTGTCCATTATGGCAAATTTAAATTTAACTGTCTTCTCTTATGACGTCAGAGTACCTCTGTAGGTACACAGTGCCAACTCTGCTTGGGGTGGCTCGAGCCTTTGGGCGATACAGCAACACAGATGAGCCATTACTATCTAAATTATTCCCTCGGCCAGTGGCGCCAGTGTTACCTACAAATGAAGAGAGTGACTCTGTACACAGAAGATCATTTAATGATTTCCGTTCAATAATGCCCAGCTCTTTACTGAGTGTCTGTCAGAGTGACACTCTAAAGCGCAAAGGTTCCTCTTTGCCCAGTGTCTCACAACAGGTATGTTTAATTATAGAAAACATGGTTAGAAAATTATGTGAATAATTGAGCAAACCCTAATACTCTTGTAGGCCAGTCCTGAAAGAGCAGGTCTCACTCCCAGCTCACCCGCTGATCCTTCTGTGCAATATTTTGAGGGTGAGATACAAGAAACATAGCCATAGTCTTCAATTCAAGCAGTTGACATCATTAACTTATCTTTGTTTTCAGGCTCTTATCTTCCTGATGGCAGTGCTGTTGATCCTGAATATTACTTCTCCACCATCAGCTCTAGTTTCTCTGTGTCACCTCTATTCACTGGAAGCAGCACAGGAGAGTTTCATGTCCCTATTGACACACTGAGGCAGCTGCTTCACATGGTCTGAAATCACAATCTGAATGAAAAAGAACATTTACACATTTGGTAATGAACAGTAGAAATGTGATTGTCTGTCTTTACAGGTTGAACAGTTTGTGTCTGAAACATTTTTAAAAACTTTAGATGACTCTTTGGCTGAACTTTTAGAGGTATGATCCTAAAAGCATTGTGACAGTGCTAAATTCCATTTACAGAGTTTAACAGAACATTTAACAGAACAACATAAATTTATGTTTGCAGGCAGAGCCAAATTTTCCGCTATACTACAAAACCTTTAGTGATCCTCTCTATGTAGCTATTTTTAAAATGCTACGGGACACTCTCTATAATCTAAAAGGTAGGTTATTGCAGATTTGTTTTTCAGTTTTCTTATTTAGTGCTTACTTCTTACATATCTGTGTCTGTGCCCTCCAGATCTCCAGACAGACTTTGTAAAAGAGGTTCATGACTTTGTCCTGGAGCAGTTTAGCAGCAGCCAGTCAGAGTTGCAGAGGATATTACATGATGTAGAGTATCTGCAAAGTGAGCTGAGCCCTCTCAAACTGCGCTGCCAGGCCAATGCGGCTTGTGTGGACCTTATGGTATGGGCTGTGACTGAGGAACAAGGTAAATGTAGCAATTTAAACTGGATTTTATATAGTTTATTTTATGTAACCGCATATTTTCTATTGCTAGGAGCCGAAAATCTCTGCACTAAACTGTCTGAGAAGCTTCAGTCAAAAACATCTAGTAAAGTCATTATTGCCCACATGCCCCTACTCATTTGCTGCCTTCAGGTAGATATGTATTTTGTTTTACTGTAATATTTATTTTTTGTAGAAGCACAGGCTACATACCATGTCTTTGATTTGAACAAATACAAATTATTTATTAGATTTTATCATAGAATTAAATATATTCTGCAGTTTTATTTTTAGGTACAAAAGTACTTAAATAATTGTATACGTTTGACACCACACTGGAACCCCTTAAGCTTATTCTGTTGAATAATCAGAGTGTTAGGTGTGACTTTAGTTGAGGGGAGTCCAACCTGCCTCTGCAGAACAAAAAAATTATGTATTAGCGGGTTAAGTGTTTGTCCTTTGAAAAGTTGAGCTGCAGAGAGATTTATAGTTACATGGCAGTTACATTTTACATTGATGAATACATTGTAGTTAAATTGCCTTTAATAATTGAGCTGTTTAATTTGACAGACAGACTTATTCATTACACATTAAACATTAAACATGGTGTTGAGTGTGACTTTAGACATTTCTTGTTATTATTCAGGGTCTAGGCCGTCTGTGTGAGCGCTTTCCTGTTGTTGCTCACTCGGTTACCATGTCATTAAGAGACTTCTTGGTGGTGCCTTCGCCAGTCTTAGTGAAGTTGTACAAATACCACAGCCAGTACAATACAGGTATATATTAATGCTAAAATAAATCTTTTATTCAGTAATAATTTTAAGATTATATCTTTTATAGGAGGGAGTGAAATAAAAATCCATGTAACCAATGAACATTCCCAGTCAACACTGAGTGCTAGTACAAGCAAGAAGAGCCAGCCTACAATGTATGAGCAGTTGAGGGATATCTCAATCGATAACATTTGCCGGTAAGTTATATTGATCAATTACATTCACATGTACTTTTAATAATATCATGTATTTATGCCTTTTAGGTGTCTTAAAGCAGGTCTCACTTGGGACAATGTCATAGTAGAAGCCTTTCTTGCAAGTCTTTCTAACCGTCTTTACATCTATCAAGAAAATGATAAGTAAGGATTGACCTATAGAAATTACTAATTTGACATAAGAAGATGGAATAATGACTAGTTTTCTTTCTTTCACCACCAGAGATGCTCATTTGATCCCTGATCACACCATCAGGGCTTTGGGTCACATTGCTGTGGCCTTACGAGACACTCCCAGAGTAATGGAGCCCATACTTCAGATCCTACAACAAAAGTTCTGTCAGCCTCCTTCTCAGCTCGATGTCCTCATCATTGACCAACTGGGCTGCATGGTCATCACAGGCAATGTAAATATCAATTATAAGACACCAAAATTAAATTAAATCTTTAGTTTAGTTTTTAATTAGTTTGTTTTATATTGATTTTTTTTAACATACAATCATTGTCTTCTTTTTCAGCAATATATCTACCAGGAAGTATGGAATTTATTTCAGCAGATCAGTGTTAAAGCTAGTTCCATGGTTTACTCTACCAAGGATTATAAGGACCATGGATATAGGTGAGCTTAATCTGGTCATCAGAATAGCCAATATCTATCTAAACTGTCAACAAAAAAACAACTGGGCGTGCATTAGTTTTAATCTGTCTTAGAAACCACAACCATGAGAACTACATTACTATGTACTACTTATCTAGACAAGGCAAGTTTATTTGTATTGCACAATTCATACACAAAGTAATTCAAAGTGCTTTACAGAATAAGAAAGGTATTAAAATCACAATACAACAAATAATCACAAATAATCATCATAAAATTAACATTAAAAGAAGACCTTTCAGTCATACACACAACTAAACAGAACAGTTTTGAGCTTGGATTTAAATAGTGCCAAAGTAGAGCCTGTCTCACATCTTCAGGAAGACTGTTCCAGTTTAGCTGCATAAAACTGAAACACTGATTCCCCATGTTTAGTCTTGACTCTGGGAACCAGCAGGAGGTCAGTGCCTGAAGTCCTCAGAGTACAAGATGGTTCATATGAAACTAAAATGTGAAATATGTACTTTGGTGCTAGGCCATGGAGAGACTTGTTCACAAGCAGAGCTGCTTTAAAGTCTATTCTCTGAGCCACAGGAGCTAGTGCAGAGACCGAAGCACAGAACTTATACGCTCATACTTCCTGGTCCTAGTCAGGACCCGAGCAGCAGCGTTCCGGATGTACTGCAGCTGCTTTAACACTTGTTTGAAGAGGCCAGTGAGCAGGCCGTTACAGTAGTCTAACCTTCTGGAGACAAATGCATAAGTTTCTCCAAGTCTGGTTTTGACATACCTTTGATTTTTGCAATGTTTTTAGATGGTAAAAAGCTGCAGATGTTATTGATGTGATGTGGCTGTTCAGATCTGAGTCCATTATTACTCCTAGATTTCTAGCCTTATTTGAAGGTTTAAGAGAGAGACTGGTGAATGCAGGCCAAAGACAAAGACTTCAGTCTTGTCTGTGGATGCAAAACATTTTTCACCAGCTAAACTCACACTGATCTGGTGGATGAAGTGGCAGAGTGAATCTGCTGGTCCATATGCACCTGCTGCCAGTGAGACAGTGTCATATGCATAGTTGTGGTAGGAGACATTATTTCTGCATATTAACTGGCATAACAGCAGCATGTAAAGAGTGAACAAAAGGGGTCCTAGGATTGACCCCTGGGGCACCCACAGGTCAGGGCCATTTTATCTGAAACACATTTTCCAGTTTTTCCAATTGTACTCCCTGTCTAGATAGGACTAGAACCAGTTTAGTGCAGTACCAGATATGCCTACTCAGTCCTCGAGTCCCTGTAAGAGGATCCCATGATCGACAGTGTCAAAGGCAGCATTCAGATCTAACAGGATGAAGACTGAACATGAGACTCAACATGAGGCATTTTCTAAGTGTATCATTTCCATGACACAGTGCACCTGTGTTATCATCTGTGTGTCTCCTTCAAGGAACTACAGGGCCAGCCGCTGGTTTGGGAATAGTACAGATCAAAGAAGACACAGAAATGATCAGACAGAGCAACATCCATCAAATTGACATTTGAAATATTTACTCATTTTGTAATGAGCAGATTCAGCATGTGTCTTCTGTTGTGGGTTGGCTCGCTGGCATGCTGAGTCAGACCAAAGGTTTCAAGGATAGCACTGAGTGTTTGTCAAACACATTATCCATATCTACATTAAAATCAGCTGTAATGACTAAACCATCAAAGTCTGTGCATACAACTTAAAGCATCTCAGTCATATACAAACCTCCCCAGCAATGTCAGAGTTTTATTGATTAAGTGGACTGTGGAGGGTGATTGTTTTAGCTCCATTTTCATTTGTCTTTAACAACTACCCTATTTTTTGTGTTGCTAGACATTGTTCCCTTGCTGTGATAAATGCCCTGGGTAACATAGCAGCAAATCTCCAAAATGAACAAATGGTGGATGAGTTACTTGTGAACCTGTTGGAACTTTTTGTTCAACTTGGTCTGGAGGGCAAAAGAGCAAGTGAGAGAGCCTCAGACAAAGGTCCAGCTTTAAAGGTAGATAAAATACTCGCATTATAACTACATCAACAATTTAAATAGACATATTTAAACAAATTTGTTTAACATTATTTAAACAAACATTCCCATACCTGTAGTTTTCTTTCACTAAAGCATAGTTAATTTTGGTATTATGTGTTAAAGCCACTTAGTGATGCTTTTACAATAGCATAAACAGCAGATTCTTTTGTCTCTGTAGGCATCTAGCAGTGCTGGAAATCTTGGAGTCTTGATCCCTGTTATTGCAGTGGTATGTAAATATAATTAAATATTTTGTTTAGGTTATTTTCATACATGAAGTACATATTAATATCAATAATTATGTAGAAAAACATAGAATATACAATAAAAAATAAGCAGTTAGTATAAGTGTCATTATTTCTTGTAGCTGACCAGGAGACTTCCACCAATTAAAGAAGCAAAACCACGTTTGCAAAAGCTCTTCAGAGACTTCTGGCTCTACTCTGTTGTCATGGGTTTTGCAGTAGAGGGTTCAGGTTTGAGATAATTTTGTAAAATGTCACTTATCATGATTAAATTTAAACAGTAATTAAGTTAAATATGGTTTTACTGTAATGTTCTCTAGGTTTGTGGCCAGAAGAATGGTATGAAGGAGTTTGTGAGATTGCAACTAAATCTCCCCTGCTCACGTTTCCCAGTGGAGAACCTCTGCGCTCTGAGCTGCAGTACAATTCTGCACTCAAAAACGACACCGTCACCCCTGTATGTGATGTAATACTAGAGCTAGTACATCAAAAGATATTTTCAAACTTATGAAAATTAAATTGCAGGCTGAACTGAATGATCTGCGGAGTACTATCATCAATCTGCTGGACCCTCCTCCAGATGTGGCCGTTCTGATTAACAAGTTGGACTTCGCTATGTCTACTTATCTCTTGTCAGTTTACAGATTAGAATATATGAGGTATGGCAAGCAAACACTATCTCCATGTACTTTTACATTTTTTAATAAATAAATAATACAATACTATTTTTTTAGGATGCTGCGTTCTCTTGACTCTGATCGGTTTCAAGTCATGTTTCGTTATTTTGAAGATAGAGCAATTCAAAAGGATAAATCTGGTAGGAGTTATAAGACACAATATTTGAATTCCTTTAAACCACCATCTTAACCACTGCACACACCTTTCAGGTATGATGCAGTGTGTGATTGCTGTCAGTGACAAAGTTTTTGAGGTCTTTCTTCAAATGATGGCAGAAAAAGTAAGATCTTTTCAACTAGTCCTTTTTTTGAATTTTCCATTACACTCTTAATTCATTGAGTCTTATTTTTAGGCAAAAACCAAATCCCACGAGGAAGAGCTAGAGTGCCATGCTCAATTTCTTTTGGTCAACTTTAATCACATACATAAAAGAATACGGAGAGTGGCAGACAAATATTTATCTGGACTTGCTGAAACGTGAGTATTCCTTTTCTTAAGTAAATAATGAAAATTATATAATTAATTATATCTCTTTTCTCAGTTTTCCTCACCTGTTGTGGAGTGGTCGTGTGCTCAGAACGATGTTAGATATCCTGCAGACACTCTCCCTTTCTCTCAGTGCAGTAAGTTATAAACACATTACAAGCACAGCTGTAATATATACAATAATATATTTTAATGCTTCATTCTTGTGCAGGACATCCACAAAGATCAACCATACTATGATATTCCAGACACACCCTACAGAGTCACTGTCCCAGACACATATGAAGCAAGAGAGGTATTATTCTGCAACTAAATATTGCCACCAAATGCAAAATGTTGTCCTGCAACTACAATAAAGCTACAATAATGTAAAAATGTCCATTGTAGAGTATAGTGAAGGATTTTGCAGCACGCTGTGGAGAGATCCTTAAAGAAGCCATGAAGTGGGCACCATCTGTGACCAAATCACATCTACAGGTAACATAAGTGTAACATATACTGGTATTGTATATACTAGGAGGACAAATCTGTATTTTTTTGTGTTCATTTTTAGGAATATCTAAACAAGCATCAAAACTGGGTGTCAGGACTCTCTCAGCACACAGGCTTAGCTATGGCCACAGAGAGTATCTTGCATTTTGCTGGCTACAACCGAGAGAGCACCACACTGGGGGTGGGTAATGACATACCCATCAATGCTTTTTCAGCACAAGTATGCAACAGTATTGATAGGCTGGGAGGAAAGCTATGAATACTTTTTTCACTCTAAGAAATGGCAAAATGTTATTAAACATGTTGATAATATACTATATTCTAAACATATATATTATAATTTACATGACATCATGAAAGTTAATGAGCTTCTTTGTGCATTTCCCATCGAACTATAGTCCACTCAATTGACAGAAAGGCCTGCCTGTGTCAAGAAAGACTATTCCAACTTCATGGCATCACTGAACCTCAGAAACCGATATGCTGGAGAGGTAATCACTCTTCAAGAAAAAAAAACATAGTAAATTGCTGAAAACTAAAGTTATATTTGAACAATTGTTTTTTGTAGGTATCGGGCATGATCCACTTTGCCCAAGCAGTCAAAGGCCAGTCCGATTTGAGCCGACTGATGATCAAACAGATGGGGGAAGCTTTGGACTCTGCACAGCCCGAGATGTTCACTGAGGCCATGTTCAAACTGGCTGCATTGCTCATTAGCACAAAGGGTTGAGTTTCCTTTCAAAATCTGTATTTAAACTTTTGGCTGCTGTTTCTCTCTCATGTTTGTATTGATTGTGGCATCCATCCATTTTCTTTAGATTGTGACCCTCAGCTCCTCCATCATCTCTGTTGGTCTCCTCTCAAGATGTTTACAGCGCATGGAATGGAGGCTGCTATTGCCTGCTGGGAATGGCTGCTGGCAGCCCGTGCTGGAATTGAAGTCCCGGTACAGATGATTGACAGCATCATGTCCTGTTTTTTTCTCACAAACATATTTGTTATTGCCTTTGGTGCATTGTTGGTTGTGTAGTTTATGCGGGAGATGGCAGGAGCTTGGCAGATGACTGTGGAGTTGAAGATGGGCCTTTTTTCCGATGCTAAGGTTGAGGCTGATCCTCTGGCTGCATCTGAAGAAAGTCAGCCTGTCCCCTGTCCTCCAGATGTGACCCCTCACCACATTTGGATAGAGGTTTGAGTTCACATTTTTGATCATAGACAAAGTTTTTTCAAAACCTTGTGTTTGTTTTTTAAGTAACTTGTGTTTCTTTCCACAGTTTCTTGTCCAGAGGTTTGAAATCGCAAAATATTCTAGTGCGGATCAAGTGGAGATTTTTGGCAGCTTGCTACAACGTTCTCTGTCTCTTAATGTTGGTGGCAATCAAAGTAGTCTCAATCGCCATGTAGCTGCCATTGGGCCTCGCTTCAGGTAGTTTTTACATTAATGCAACTGTGTTGGATTTTATTTTGTGCTTCTAATTGTTGTAATGTTTTTGTGTTGCAGATTGCTTACTCTGGGTCTGGCTTTGCTTCATTCTGATGTGGTCACAAATGCCACTGTTAGAAATGTACTTCGTGAAAAAATCTACTCTACAGCTTTTGATTACTTTAGGTAACTTTTAACCATCTATTTATTGATTTTTTTGATAAGTAATGCTAATACAGACTATTACTTTTAAAACTGATTTAGCGTAACCCCGAAGTTCCCAACTCAGTGTGACAAGCGTCTACGTGAAGACATCAGTGTAATGATCCGTTTCTACGCGAGCATCCTTTCTGACAAGAAATATTTGGCTGCGTGTCAATTGGTCCCACCTGGTGAGCTTGGTACTAGCCCTGTCCCGAGCACCCTCTCTGCTGGAATTTTTGGATCGCTAATTGTGTCCAGCACTTCTCCGATATCTATCTTGAGTAAGCCTAATGTGGTGGAGCTTGGACTGCACTGCAGCAGGGGCATGCTGTTACGCATGTCAGATTTGTCACTGGATATCCTCACAGGCTGACTTAATGTTCTTAACAAACTTTTTTTCAGTTTCCTTTTTTTCCCCAACATATAGTGTGTTTTTGTTGTGATCCTTAAAAATATTTTGTTTCTTTTTCCAACTTTCTATTGCACTTGTTCTTTTCTAAAATGCTTGAAGCAACTGTGAGGATAAGTGCAAATTTGTCATCTGCGTTAAGATGCATGATTATTCATTTTATCAGCCCCTCCACCTGCCCCCTCCTCACAGTTTACTAAATTGTTCAATTACAATCTTAAATTTCAATGAAAAATGCTTTTTCATCAAATATGCTGTCCCTTTCATTCCAAACAACCCAGACAAAGACATGGTCGCATGGCCATATATCCATTCATGTTCTAGTTCAACTTTATCTTTACCATTGATCCTGGGCCAAATTTACAATAAACCTGCAATGTAAACATTATTTGACCCAAGACCAATGGTTTGGACTGCTATCATCTCCAGCTGGCTTTCCCTGCATGACCATTAAAACAGCAGGGCACTTACAGGACTCATTTTTGTTCAAAGCATCTACACCATTGGTCATGTTTTAACTTAAAGCAATAGAGTTGGTTTTGTTGATTGTTTTCTCTGTGAACAGACAATCAGGACTCATCATTGAACAGTCTATCAGTGATGAATGCTGCTGACCTCCGGAGCAACATGGACTCCAGCTCTCGCTCTCAGCAGAGTGGTCAGGGGTGGATTAACACATACCCTCTCTCCAGTGGAATGTCCACTGCCTCTAAAAAGTCAGGTATTTTTAATTACAAGCAATTTTTTCAGCAAAGGAAAATGTGAAACTACTCCTGTTACCACATTTGAATTTGCTGGGTTCTCTTTCTAGGCACATCAAAGAAGAGTAACAGAGGAACACAACTTCATAAGTATTATACAAAACGCAGAACTCTTCTGTTGGCATTGCTGGTGAGAGCTTTGACAATGGATTATTTTAATTCCCTTCTTTTAATCCTCTGACATGTGGGACCTTTCTTACAACCCTAGAAAATATTGAGTAACAAAGAGTCTTGTTTTTCCAGGCCAGTGAGATTGAGCGGCTGACTACATGGTACAATCCCCTTTCCACCCAGGAACTAGCCATCGCCACCGAACAGTCTGTGGAAACTAGCATTTCCAACTGGAGGTCCAAATACATAAGTCTAACTGAGAAACAGTGGAAGGACAATGTGAATTTGGCCTGGAGTATTGCACCATACTTAGCAATGCAGCTTCCGGCAAGGTATTTTTTCTGTTCACGTATGATCATGGTATATTTCAAGCCTCTACAAAATGAACTGGTATTTTTGGTAGATTCAAAAATGACGCCATTGTTGCTGAAGTGACCCGGCTGGTGAGACTTGACCCTGGAGCTGTCAGTGATGTACCAGAGGCTGTAAAAGTAAAATTTTGAAAATGATTGAGTAATTATAATTTCAGTGTTTGGTTGTCATTTGTTGTTTAAAATGTTTGTTTTTACATAGTTTTTAGTGACCTGGCACACAATTGATGCTGACTCCCCTGAGCTGAGCCATATCTTGTGTTGGGCCCCAGCTGACCCTCCCACTGGCCTGTCCTATTTCAGCAGCATGTACCCACCACATCCACTCACTGCACAGTACGGTGTCAAGGTCCTGCGTTCTTTCCCCCCGGTAAGTTTAAATACATCTCACTGGTACTATGCAATTGTTATACATAACACTGTGTATGTCGTCATTGTTTGTTTTTTGTTTTTTTTTAGGACGCAATTCTGTTCTACATCCCCCAGATTGTACAAGCACTGCGTTATGATAAGGTAAATGTGTTAGTTTTATTGTGAACTGTGTAAGTATGTTCTAATCTTTTAATATAACATACATTACACCAGAAAAGTTGCACTGTGTAACTTTTCTGGTGGAAGGTCAGTGTGCCACGTGCTTGTCCCCACGTGGATGTTATTGCCTTCACTGTATGGTATTGAACTTGTCTTTCTCTGTGGAGACAAGTAGTTGACTCCATGAGTCCAAGTTACAGGTCAGCTCTGTGAGATACAACAGCACTCACAGAATGCATGTTTTTCAAAGTATAGTTGAGCAATATAAACCTGTAATTTAAAACATGCAAGATTAAGGCAAAGCAACCATCCACTAGAAAAGTTACATATTACCTTTTAAGCATTGCTGGCTTTAGAGTGCAGGTGCCTGAGATGTGCCAGATTTGTGACTATATTGACATATGGATTTCTGCTTTCTTTAGATGGGTTACGTGCGGGAGTACATCCTTTGGGCAGCTCAAAAATCCCAGCTACTTGCTCATCAGTTTATCTGGAACATGAAGACCAACATTTTTGTGGATGAGGAGGGACATCAGAAAGATCGTAAGCGAAAAGTCTTAAAAAGGATATACAAAATATTAGATCTAAAACTTCTGCATGAATCTGTTAAGCTGACATTGGGGAGCTACTGGAGCAAATGGTCGAAGAAATTATCAACTCACTGTCAGGACCAGCAAAGGATTTCTACCAGAGAGAGTTTGACTTCTTCAACAAGATCACCAATGTGTCAGCCATTATCAAGTAAATCCCTTAGTGATTTTAGTATACAGTATTTTCTCTGTATTAGGCTTGATACAGTCTATATATTTGTAATTCTAGGCCTGTTCCAAAGGGTGATGAGAGAAAACGGGCCTGTCTTAAGGCTTTATCTGACATCAAGGTTCAACCAGGTACTGTATATATGACACATTTTTTGCCATGCACTTTGCAGGTTTCACATTTTGTGCGGATTTAATAACTGGTACTGATGTTGTGCAAACAGGGTGCTACTTGCCAAGTAATCCTGAAGCAATTGTTCTCGATATTGATTATAAATCGGGAACACCTATGCAGAGGTGTGACTTATTGCAAGTTACATTTATTATATTGATTGTTTAAAGTTCTTTATTAAAATTAATGTGTTTTTTCTTTTTTTTTGCAGTGCCGCTAAAGCACCCTACCTTGCTAAATTCAAAGTAAAGCGTTGTGGTGTGAGTGAGCTGGAGAGGGAAGGCCTGCGCTGCCCCTCGGACTCAGTAGAAGACGGAGAGGAAAATCCCGATGGCTCTCGAAAAGTGTGCTGGCAGGCAGCCATATTTAAAGTGGGAGATGACTGTAGACAGGTGATGAAATTTGAATTGTTTTGGCCACATTTGTGTTACATGTTGTTGATTGTAAACTCATATTGTTGCTGTGTGCCTTCTTACACCATTTTAGGACATGCTTGCTCTACAAATTATTGGCCTTTTTAAGAATATTTTCCAGTTGGTTGGTTTGGATCTGTTTGTCTTTCCATATAGAGTGGTAGCAACGGCTCCAGGGGTAAAGCTTTAAGATTACTTATAAAGCATGTACAGGGATTTTATTTTAATACCCTTTTCATCACTGTGGTTAAAATGTTTTCATATTCTCAGTGTGGCGTCATTGAATGCATCCCTGATTGCAAGTCCCGTGACCAACTTGGCAGACAGACAGACTTTGGAATGTATGACTACTTCCGTAACCAGTATGGGGATGAATCCACTTTAGCTTTCCAAAAGGTACATAGTCTTTCATACTATGTTTGTAAAGACACTGCTAATTACAAAGTTACAATTTATGCTTTTTACTTTCACAGGCACGGTATAACTTCATCCGCAGTATGGCTGCCTATAGTCTTCTGTTGTTTTTGCTGCAGATCAAAGACAGGCACAATGGGAACATCATGTTAGACAGCAAGGGCCATCTAATTCACATTGGTACAACACAGAAACAGACCTTTAAAAGTAATAGTTTCTCCACATAACCAAACATGTAAAACTGTGAACCTGTTTTTCTCCAGACTTTGGCTTCATGTTTGAGAGCTCCCCTGGTGGTAACCTTGGGTGGGAGCCAGACATCAAGTTGACTGATGAGATGGTCATGATTATGGGAGGCAAAATGGAAGCTACACCTTTCAAGTGGTTCATGGAGATGTGTGTCAGGGGATACCTGGCTGTACGGTAAGGCAATCATGCTACACTATAAATTTTCAAACTTAGAAAAGAATAAAAGAGATGGAAAAGATGGAAATTATTAATAAAAGAAATCCACTCTTGTTAAACAGACCATACATGGATGCAGTAGTTTCATTAGTGACACTGATGCTGGACACTGGACTGCCATGCTTCAGAGGGCAAACCATTAAGCTCTTAAAGTAAGTACAGCTCTGCATTTAAAGATAATTCATGCAGTATTAATTTCACCTAACCACCTTCAAGATTAACAGCATTTTTTTTTTTTTTTTTGCTTTTCAGAGGACGATTCAACCCACAAATGAGTGAGAAAGAGGCAGCAGCATTCATGATCAAAGTCATTCAGAGCTGTTTCCTTAGTAGCAGGTAAGGTATAATTCATGCTGTTTCACTGGGTACAGCTTTATTCAATTTGACTAAATGTTTTTCTATTAACTCCCAATTTAAGGAGCAAGACCTATGACATGCTGCAGTATTATCAGAATCAAATCCCATACTAAAAGGTCTACATGGACATCACTGCAATGCAAAACCTCCCAGTCTGCTGCTTTACTGTAGTTAATTTTTTAGATTGTTTATTATTTAAATCAGAAGAGGTATAAGAATTTCCCTTTAAGTGTTTTCTTCTCAATGCTGGTATTTGTTACAATGAATAGCTTGTGCTCACACAAGTGGAAGCTGACCAAAAGGGAGCCATATTTCTGTATCGTGTGTGTTTAAGCAGATATTTTATCATTGTCATTTTGCTGGTGTCCACTTAATGCTGGTATGCACTTTACAGATCACAGTATTTAATTCACTTCAGCTGCTTAATGGTTAGATTTTAGAATGATAAATTTATCTTTTTTAACTATATCCATACTGTTGATTTGAAATACTGTATATCAAAGACTAAATCAAAAATATACGTTGTATGAATGTAACATTGTTAGTTATTAATTGGTGTTTAGAAATCAAAATCACTCTAAAAACTATTACATTGCATAGACACAATATTTGGGAATGTTTGGCTGTGCTTCTTTTTATGGTAAAACTGCATCTTTTAGAATTTTTAGACATTCCCAAATGTCACTCCTTTTAATATAACAGTAAATGTGTGTCACAATATGTATGTTGAGTATAAACGTTGTAGACTTCCCTTTAGAAAGGAGTGTATGTCATTTTAAATGTCACATTCCTATTCACACATGCTGTTTGAGTTGCACAGACTGATGACTGCACACGATTAAAAAGCCATTTAGTGCAGACATTGCGGCAGCCTGTAGTAATACTTGATGATTAACCTTATGCAATAGATCAATATTTAATAGTGTATTCAGTTGTGGCTCTGATGTAACTAACTCCCACCTTTCATTGCAAATATGATTTTGTGTAACTGCATATTAAGGGTAATTTGGATGCATTATTTTAAACGGTAAAAGGTTACGGTTAATCAAGTTGTAAAGGTAAAGCGGTTCCTGTCACTTTCTGATGAAGCCATTTCTTTTGTTTTTTGTCTTTTAAACATCGAAGTTACTGTGTGTCCATGTTTCTTTGTTCTGTACTGGTTTGGTATGTCAGTGTAAGTGTGCAGTCTTCGCTTAGTTCAGTTCTGTTCAGATGACAATCACCTGTGTCTCCAGATTAATGTGACAGTATGTTGTCATTTCAAATATGACTCACTCAAGCACAAATATGTTCTGTCAGAAGAGCATTTCAGGAACAGTCTTACAGTGATTTAACAATAAAAGTATATTGGATCTCCCTTATATAGGGCGTTTTTACATTTACTTTGTAAAATGGAAATTCGTTTACTTTATGAAAACAAGGTCTGTCTCATAATCAAGGTATTATTAAAATAGTGCTAAGGGTAGTAGCCTGTACCAAGAAGACTAGACAACTAGCATACAAATAGGAGAGTTACATGAATACTATTTGCAGTTATTATATTAAATGTAGATGTACTGAAACGTTTCAGCAAGAGAATACATAGTACAGTGAGATCTACATTTGCATTAGTGTGTCATGGTGCCAAAGCCACAGGTGAGTTGTTCATTTACAAACACTGCACCTCGCACCAGTGACGTCACAGGGATGGGCAGGTCACGTGGTGCTCCTGAGGAAACCTGGTTTAACGTTTCTGAAATGCGAGAAAGAAAAGGGAAGAGAGGACTGCAGACAAGGTAAGAAACCTGTCCTTTCCACTCATCTCAATACCACGGAAACATACAGATGCAGCCATAATAAACTTAAATGTAGCGACGCAGCTGTAAAGGTCACTTAAAGACTTAAAGTTAGTAGCAGAGTTAAAGCTCTTCAAAGTTTACCCCTCCGGGCGTCACTGCTAAGCGCAGTTTTTCATAAAGTGTTTGATAAAGTTTTTAAACACATTCACAGAGTCCTATAACGTGTTCAGTGTTTTGCTCTTGTTTTTCTCCGGTGTTAAAAACGTTCCGCTCGAGCGGCTCAACAGCAGGTTCAACAGGCCTCTGTGTGAACTCCTCATGTACTCTGAATATTTAAGATGATTCTACAGTAGACCTGTAATAACTATATAACCACTCAGCCATTATTATGTATGACACACAGACAGACTACAGAGTCACTCACTTGTGTTTTCATCTGGTCTCTAAAGGGGGAGGGGGAACAGACAAACCGCTCGCCCTGTATCTTACCTTAGCCTGTAGTGGTAAATAAACTAAATAAAATGTGGTTAATTGAATGCATTATTTAACCTCATAATTGTCTTTGCTCTTTAGATTGTTCATCTGTTCATGAATGGTTTGCATAGTGACCTGCAAACCAATGTAAGTCGTGTTGAGTGACTGCGTGTGAAAGAGGTATTTAACCACTGTTATTACACACTGTTTACCACTGAAGATCACTACTAAAAGATTGGCATAGTAAAAATCGTCCTGACAGCCAAGAGTGTATTTTTGTACTGCCTGCAACTTTTGTTGGTAAGTAAAAAGCACGTGGATTTTAGTCTATTCATTCTTATCAGCTTGAAGCACAAAAATACATTCTGGACTTGCCATGATGGGGGCTTCTCATGCAGGCTGTGGTTGAGGGCTTTTCTTGGGAGTGCACTTAGGACACTGGTGAAGTGTTGTTTCATGTTTGATAAAGCATTTTCTCATCACTTGCTTCCTTAAGGTGATTTAATGGTGTTTTAATTATCTTCGAACTAATCCAAATGTAGGATATTTGTATAAGCAGTGTTTTATTGATGACTTTGGCTTCTTCTTAGGGCCCACAAGTTTCCCCATGTCCTATGGAGGAGGTAATACCGGACGCACTGAGCGAGCCCGCCAGGCGCACCTACTATGATCAGGTCCCACAAGACTCATTACATCGAGATGCTCAGCCAATGAGAGAACACACTTCCAGTTTGGCTCGTAGTGCAGATCCTCTTCCACCACCCCCTTTACCAGACCAGCCGCCCGTGGGCCCAGAGTTTGACCCCAGTGGTAGCGAGGACAACGCTGACACAGACATCGACCCTGCAATAGACATAAAACCAGTGCATCGCTTTATTCCTGACTCCTGGAAAAACTTTTTCAGAGCAAGTAATCGCAGCAGTGAGAAGCCTTGGTCCATGCCGGGCTCCTCATACAACAACAACAACAGCACCACAGAGGGGGTGCCCTGCTCTCCCCCACCCTCTCCTATCCCAGGGTCCTATCGTGATCCTTATGGAGGCTCAGGTGGCAGCTACAACTCCCACAAGGAGCTCTTGGACACTCATCAGTCTGTTTCGGGACGCACTTACCATACGGCCTTAAGCTACAGCGAGCGAGTGGAGCAGTACCATCAGCGCTACGCCTACATGAAATCCTGGGCCGGGTTGTTGAGGATCCTGGGCTGTCTGGAGCTTCTGCTTGGGGCTGCAGTGTTTGCCTGTGTGTGTGCCTACATCCATAAAGACAATGAGTGGTTTAATATGTTTGGATACTCATCTCCAGGGGGGGCATATGGAGCATATGGGGCATATGGGGCAGGCACAGGCGGGGCTTACTATTCTGGTCCTAAGACACCATTTGTGTTGGTGGTGGCAGGATTGGCCTGGCTGGTCACTGTAATTATGCTAGTGCTCGGGATGACAATGTACTACCGCACCATCCTCCTGGACTCCAACTGGTGGCCTCTGACAGAGTTCACTATAAACTTGGCTCTGGCTGTTCTCTACTTAGCTGCAGGTACACTTTACACTTTAACAGTTCAATATAATTTTGGTATACATGCTATATAAAGAACGTTTTGCTTTGAGTATAAAAATTCAATATTTTAACAATACTTTGTTTTGACAGGTATTGTTTACGTCAGAGACACAACACGAGGTGGGCTCTGCTCCTATCCAGTCTTCAACAATGGCATTAACGGTGCTTTTTGCCGGACAGAGGCTGGACAGACGGCAGCCATCATTTTCCTTTTTGGCACTATGGTGGTGTATCTGATTGGAGCCATAGTGTGTCTTAAGCTCTGGAGACATGAAGCAGCTCGCAGGTATAGGGAGCGCTATGGGCAGGAGGTGAGTTTTTCTCATTTGGCAGAAAGTAAAAGAAAAATTCAAATCTGTCAACTGGACAAAAAGTTGTAGTTGAGTGAGACGTTTTGCTACTTAAACAGAAAGTGTAAACAATAGGTGTGTTAGTTTCAGTGTAATTAACCCCTCCCTTCAGATAGATATAAGGCAGTGTCCACCAGTCTTCTGACCAGAACTGAAGAAGTGGCTTGGATCAGCAGTACAACATCTTCACTCCTACAACTTTTTGTCCCGTTGACAGATTTGAATGTTTCTTTCTATGTTTACAATAGATCATACCTGGATGACTGAGGGATTACACAGACATTTGACAGAAACATGTTCAGTGGCGTTATTGTAGCATTACCTAATTTGTGAGCATAGTCCTGCCACATAATTTGCATGGTCCAGTTCAGAACCTTGTACTTGTCTTGTTGTTTGTCACACTAACTGATAACTAAACATTTTCTATTGTATTTATAACATATTTGAGCCTAATTTGTGACAAATAGATGTCTGCTATTTTTCTAATCACAGATGCAGACTGCACCCATGCAGGGATCCCAGGCACTGGTAAGCTTTCCTCCATCCCTTCACACCTAAACATTCATCAACAGAGAAAACATTTCTGTCTGCAACAGGAGATGTACAATTCCATATGGCTGTGTTTCAGCAGCTTGCTCCTGAAACAGCTACTGTACGCAAACTTCCCGAGCAAGTCCACGGTTCCTCAGTCGTTCCTATACAAACCAGTCCTAAAGCAGCCCCTAAAAAAGTTTTACAGGGAGCTATACCATCTGGATATATCCCAAAGCCTGTTATTGTGCCTGATTACATTGCGTAAGTAGTTTTTGACTATACAATATAATAGAAGGATTATTTATGCAAATATGTGTTACATTGCAATTAACATTTTAAAACAATATATTTTGAATGGTGTCCTATAATAGGAAGTTGAAACTCACAAATATTATAACTTTTTGTTTTGCAAACTACAGCAAATATCCAACAATCCGAACAGATGAAGAGCGGGACCAGTACAGGGCTGTGTTCAATGACCAGTATGCCGAGTACAAAGAACTGCACCAAGACGTCCAAGTCACACTTAAGAAGTTTGATGAGATGGATGCAATGATGCGCACTCTGCCACAACATCCCACCAGCCAGATGGTACATCCTCTTTACGCTTTCTTCTGGGAATTGGAGTAAAAGTGTTAAGTTTATTCTTCTTCTTTTTAGAGAGGTTCTGTTTTTGTCAAAGGTGAGCGGTGAGGAAGTGTTTTTAGAATGTGTTCAGTATCACTATGCTCTCTTGGTGCTTCCTGTTCCAAGCTGAGCTTCTCCCACTGTAAATTGTCTTTTCATCTGAATTGTATTTATTCTGTCAAATGTTTCATGCTTCATTTATTTTGTAGATGTTAGAATGTGAGCTTAATCCAAACTAACTAACTAAGAAGTTTTACCACTTAAGTGTATTCTCTGTGTCAAGCCAAAAGTATGATGTTTGGCCTGAAAGTGTTTCTCTCTTTCCAGGAAGTGGATCGAATAAACAGAATCCTTCAAGAATATCAGAGAAAGAAAAATGTGAGCCAATTATTTATTTTTTCATTATTATGGTCATCACTATATACATCATTGTAATGACAGTGTTAAATTAAGTTACATTTCTACATTTACTATAAATTTACAGGACCCAACCTTCACTGAAAAGAAGGAGCGCTGTGAGTACCTGAAGAACAAACTGTCTCATATTAAACAAAAGATCCACGAGTACGACAAAGTCATGGAGTGGAACGACGGCTACAGTTAAAACCAGAGCTCATGGTTCTGACACAGTGAACGTGAACATGACACTTTGAATCTTGAGCTGTTTGACACTACGGTTTGTATATTGTATACTTAAGATGGTCTTATTATGCACTCTTAATTATGGAAAAAAAACTACTATGCTATGCTTGATACTGTGACTGTATTTGCACAAGCGGATAACCACTTATTTCATGTTTTATTTGACATATCATATACCAAATATTTTACAATTGTTTGTATCTATGTCTTGACTGATCTTTAATGAGCTGACTTTCGAACTGCTGTGATAACTGCTTTAATCTGTTAGTAACATCAACAAAACCTCATACTGTAGTATTATTAGCTGTGTATTAACTTATCTTTTTTGCATAGATTTCTACTATGGCTCCACCATTTCATTAAACATAACTTACTGAGTCCTTATGTTATTTTAGACTACTTTTCCCTTGAACTGAATTTTAGAAATGTTATCAACTGTGGACCTGTAAATGACCAATATGCTTTTTATATTCATTGTCTTTGTACTTGTGAAGTGTCCATAATTTCATATTTTAAGTGTTTTGATGATTTCTGTTTTCTAAATACATTTACTTTTGCAATGAAATATTTGTTATTTTTTAGGAATATACATAGTTCATGTTCAAGTAGTCTAACTTAAGGGAAAGCCAACAACATTAAGGGAAAAACAAGACATAAGGCTGAACACACCAGGCCATTGCTCATCATATTTTAGGGGTCATCTGGTAAGGCCCTATGCATCTGTGTTTGTTATTTGAACCTATATTAAAGGACCTGTATGTATCCTGTGCTTTTGCAGTGCAGTCCAGACACTACATGCAAATAAGGATAAAATCTTATTTATCTAATTTAGAGATATCAATTTCAAACTTCTTCCGTAGTTTACTCTCATAAATGTAAGAAAAAATGTGTAAGTTTTTTTAAGCGTAAAAACGTCCAAAATTGACAATTTATGAATGTGAAAATAGATGGAGCCAGGTTTAAATTTCTTGCTTCATTTTGTTTTCATATTAAAGTCTAAAAATACACTACTACTACGCTACTTTTAATGTGCTTAATCATAAGTAGACAAGTGTCAGCTGAGTGCTCTAGTCAGATGGGGATAACACAGACGCTGACTTAGCTTTCACATATTAGGAAACATGTTCCTCATTCAAGTATATGTGTGTGTATGTAAGATGATTGTGGATGAAGTGAAAGTGGCCTGTGTGCAGAGGGACATGCAACTGTCCAAAAAGAAACAACTGAAACCAGAGTTGGACCAATGGGAGAAGACAACACCTAGACTAGAAAGAGCCTCAACTATAAAAGGGTTCAGGAGCCAGATCCCAAGTCTTGTATAGATCAGGGACACTTAGTCAAACCTTCTTATTTTGCAGTGTATTCAATGAAAAAAGAAGCGAACTGAACTCTTCTCCAGAGGTTAAAGGTAATAAACAACATTTAAGTACTGCTCTTAGATGGAAACTACTTAGTGCTATCTTAATTAGAGGTGGAAAACAAATGTTAAATTAAATGAGTCAGAAAAGTAGATTCCTCTGAACAGTTTCTTCCTTGAGGACTGTTCAGTTTCACAGAGCCGAAACCCTGCCCTCTCGCTGCATCATAGGCCACTTGCACAGTTTGTTTCGTAACATGACACCTGCGTGAGGGGGCGGGGCTCACCTGTCTGAAAGTCGAGCTCGTCAAGGTGTGTCCCGCGCTGTTTATGAGCTGCACAGTTTCACTCAAGACAGTACAGAAGGAACAACTCCCAGCGCACTCTAGGAAACAAGTAGGTCTATTTGGAGAATCAAATCTAGTGGGGTACAGGATTTATCTTTAACTTTACTTTGGGCTTTCATTTTGTCGCTTAATATTTCTTGGCTGCCAATGACATAATGTGAAATGGTTTGAGCCCCTGTCTTGTCTGTTTTTGTTGTCTCTGATTCTTGTTATTGAAATATTTGGCTACCTTCCCTGTTTTTTGTTCTTTTTTAGTCTAAAACATGGCATTAGGTCTACACATCATGCTCCTTAAGTTGTAACTAATTTTTTCTATGCACATCTTCCACCCATCCTCAGCCATCTTGCCACAATGTCATCCAGGCCAAATGGGAGTCCACCACCCTATGAGTCTGAAAATGGATTGTGAGTATTTCCTTTTCTTTCATTATGGTTTAATACAAATTCACCTGACTCGTTGTTTTCTTTCTCTCAGTGCTGGCCAGCCTCAGCCTGCCTACTCCTACTACCCAGATGATGAGTTTCAGCATTTTTACCGCTGGACATCTCCTCCAGGGATTATCAAAATTATGGCTATCATCTGTGTTATCTTGTGTGTGGGGGCTTTTGCTTGTGTTGCCTCCACACTTGCCCATGACAGCCAGGGAGCCCTAAGTGGTTTTGGGGGTTATGGAAGCTATGGGGGTGGTTATGGCGGTTCATATGGCAGTTCATATGGCGGTTCATATGGCAGTTTTGGTGGTGGAGGAATGTATGGTCCTGGGACCAACTACGGCTATGGAAGTCTTGGAGGAAACTACAATGATCCAAGGAGTGGCAAAGGGTTCATCATTGCCATGGCAGCGATTGTCTTCATCTACAGCCTGGTCATCTTCATCATTATTGTGTCCCACCAGAGTCTGTCAGAGAGCAGGCGCTTCTACCTGGCTGTGGTCATCATCAGTGCCTTCTTTGCCTTGCTAATGCTAATAGCTACTATAGTTTATCTAGTAGCAGTGAACCCCATGTCCCAGTCCTATAGTTCGGCATATGGAAGCCAAATTGCAGGATTATGCGCTCAGTATCAACAGCCGCAGGTATCTGGAGTGATGGTGAACCAGTACCTCTACCATTACTGTGTTGTGGAACCACAGGAGGTAATGCAAACATTGAACTTTTGATGTCTTTTCATTGTTAATGGAGCAGTCAACCTAAATGGGTCAGTAATTCTTTCAATCTTTTTAGGCCATTGCCATTGTTTTTGGCTTCCTTATTGTAGTAGCTTTGATCATCATCCTTGTCTTTGCCCTGAAAACTCGACAAAAAATCCAGCACTTTGGGAAGAGCAACATTTTGTGGAAGCGAGTGAAGGTTGTAAATGAGATGGAGCCTCCTCAGGATGTGGAAGCTTGGGTGAGTTTGTGTTTTTGAAAAGTCACACAACCGGTTTGGCAGCAGTCACCTGTTTATCATTGGGGGAGGTGCAGAGTAAAAATCTTCTTTCTAGGTGCGGCATCTACATAGTGTATAGTTTTTATTGTATGTTCTACTATTTCTATTGAAACAAAGCATAATGGAAACTGCAACAAGTCTGTGATAATCTGGTGGTTTTCATAATATGTAGATCTAGAAAAGTTCAAACCATCTACCTAGTAGCCACTCTAACATTTTGTTATTTATTCTAATTTATAACCGTAACAATTGTTTAAAAGCTGGCATGGTTGATATTTGGCTCATTTATCTTCTACAGAGATGTAAAACAGGTTGGATTGGTGGTCCACTATCATGCCAGTTAATGACAGTAAACACCTGTATGTAACCTGATACTGGGGGTGTTTTTTTGCCATGATTGTGAGAACTTGGCTCAAACTGCTGAGGCACACTGTTCAACAGCCCACTGTTTTTAGGACGGACTGTTTTCAAATGTGTACTACAGGTGTGGCAGTAATCATGTCACATACTCTCAGAACAAGTCCATGCAGGCTCCCCATACCAGAACAAAAAAGCACCTGAAGCTTTTGAAAATGTACAATTTCACAAATTAAAAATGCTGAACCTCTATTTTACAGGTCAACAATGTGTCAGCAAATCCAACGGAACTTCCTATTTCTGATTATCCTGAAAAGCTGCGGAGCTCCAGGAGTCACCTAGATGATGAAAGCTCCAACTATGACAAGCCCCCATACAACTACACCCCACAGTGAGTCTCACTGTATATACATATGCTATTACATGAACTTACATGAACATATATGAACGGCTAGAGGCTGAAATATGTGTAATAGATTTAAAATTTAGCTATGTATGCTATATTCTTATCTAAATCAACACTAGGCAATTTTGAATTCCAGTTTGTGGTTACTTAATTTTGTTACAACAATAACAACTGTAATTTTGTGGTGACTATTGGCATGAAGGGAGTTAAAGTTGTGTACTGGCTTATTTCATTTTGATACATGACATCCATTGTACCAAACATAAGGTTTAGAACCAAATAGAGGTGGGAGATTTATTAAAAAACTATATGTAGTTGTGGTTTTAGAAGTATAATAATTTTTATATGGTTTTATATTTAAAAAGTGTTATCTGCCAAATAAGATTAAAAGTGATATTTCTTCCAATCTCTGGTTAATTTCATGGTCCATTCATGTTTTGTGTTAGACTCAACTAATAGATGCATTGTTAAATTATTGCCTGAATATTGTATGTTAAAAGTACTGAAATACTCATTTTTGTTAATATCACCCGCCCCTACAAAAGATGTATGGCTAGTTTGGCACATTTTAATCTATTATTTGTCCCTGAACACATTTAAAGCGCATCACTGGAATGTTGTATTGATACCTTTCGAGTGGTGTCATCAACATTCCATGAGGAGGGAGGGGAGGATAACATGAGGCATTGCGCAGTGTGAAGCCCTGTCACTCACATCAGACTTTAATCTGAGTTTTAATCTGACCATAGAAAATGTATTTGGTTTGGAACTACAACCGGTGATTTGATTTGAGCTGTTAAACAAGTCCATCTTAAATAACACTACTGTCAGAAACTAGCTATTGTTGTTGAAGTCTTTTTTCGTACGCTTTCAAACCATCTAAACTATACTCCATGTGCTTAAATGGCCTCCAGAGGATATATAAAGTTACTTACTTGATTAGTTGATTGATTATTATGTTTCCTTATGTGTAGTGTATTGCCATGGTAACCAAGCAGAACAGAATGATGTCATTGAAAGCTATCAGTTGAAAAGGCGCAGTGATGATTGCTGTTAGTGGTTCAAATGTTCAAAGCATCTCAAAAAGACAACATGAAAAAATCAGAGATGATATGTTCATTTAATATGTTACATTATTGTATTGGTTTGTAGTTACACATTGGTCACAAAGTGTATTTTTTTGTTACAGACCTGCAGTGGAGGAAGCCGTTCCTCTTAATGCCGGTGTTCCCTACAGCAGCAACTCAGAGGTGGAGAGCTCTGTTGGACGTCCTAAAAAGAAAAGAGCAGGTCGTCCACGTCGCATCGATGGCTACGACACAGACTATGGTTCTTCCGGGGACGAGCTTGATGACGATGATTTTAGCAGGTATGCCCCTTTACCGTTTATTCAAATGCTGCTACTAAACAGTGACAATAACTGTTTTTGTCATTTTTGTTCCAGCGAATTTCCTCCAATTCGAAATGATCTGGAGCGAAGTGACTACAAGCGAGAGTTTGACCGGGATCATGTGGAGTACAAGGATATGCAGGCTGAACTGGACAATATCAACAAGAACCTGTCTGAGGTGGACCGAGAGTTGGATGAGCTGGAGGAAGGCAGCCCACAATACTTGGTAAGAATTCTACACGCCATTCAGAGATTATAAAGATTTAAGAGCTGTGATTTTTCAAGTGAAAGTATCTGTGCCCTGATGTTTGTAAACAAAGCCTCTTCAGCTGCTTGCTACTGAATTATGCTAGTAAATGCAAATAAGCGATTGTAAAAAATGTAAATGTATTTTTTTTCCTCTGAAGGATGCTTTGGATGAGTACAAAAGGTTAAGGGATTTGAAAAAGGTATTGTATGGTTCTATTAAAAACAAACCCTGCTGCTTTATATTATTCATTATCATAAACTTTATTATGATCTCTTTACAGACAGCCGATTATCAGATGAAGAAGCGCAGGTGCAAATACTTGAAGGCCAAACTGAACCACATCAAGAAGATGGTGAGCGACTATGACCGCAGTGGCTGAGGTATAAGCTACACACCCGTCCTAAATGAGCAGGTGCAGGCACGGCAGACAATTTCCTATATGGCACAGAAGTAAAAGTTTGTGACGCCAACAAGCAGATTATTATTGAGCCTTGGGTTGCTCAGTTTGCAAGTAGTCTGCATGAACCGGGCATTGTGAGTCTGTGAAACGCTGTATTTTTTAAATAAATAGACAATCACTGTTTTTCCGATGTACATATTAGAATCACCTTATCTTTGTGTCTACTCTTGTATTTATTTTAGCACAGTTTTGATCCTGGAACATGTAAAATGTAGAATAATGGAGATCGTGTCTGTTTATTTTTGTACAGGATTTTTGAAATGAGAAATTGAGCCCTTTTATAAATTACATTGATTCAGTTTTTATTACTTGTTAATATTTTGAGAAGCAAGGACAATGAATTTAATTTGTACCTTTTTTTTTTTTTTTAATTACATGCTTTTTATATATAAACTGATGGTCTTAAAGACTATGTATATTAAATACATTGTGATTTGTACAATGGTTTGGCTTTTTAAAAATAAATTCATATAATAATTATATTTTATGCTTCTCCAGTTTGTAACTTGAAGAATCAACTAGAATGCTGTATTCTCACTTACATCCTTAAATAGACGGACTGAAAGGTGGTGGTTTGATGAACAGGTGGCGTAGGCAAAGCATGTTTCAATACTGACATCTACTGATGCTAAAATGAAATGACTAGAGCTTTACATTCAGTAGTCTTTGAAAAATAAGACTACAGCTTCACTGACAGTTTCACATTTTAACAAAGCGCTCACAGTGATGTTACTGGCTCATAAACATATTTTCATTGATATTTTTCCTAAAACGAGAACGTATGTTTCACAATGTCAGGGACCAAAGATGATTTAAATTAAAGCTACACTATGTAATATTTCTGGGTTGTCTATGGTGAGGTTATTGCTGCTTTGCTTGGAATGTTCCACAAAATGACCTTAAACTGATCTCTCTTGCGTTTATTTAGGTACAAGTGTATTCATTGCTCTAAAATATGTTGGAAAAACACCACCTGCTTATTTTCATGGGATAGATATGTTTAATGCTATACTGTTGAACATTCCAGCCAAAGCAATAACATCTTCATGGAGACAAGTGTCAACTAGAAAAGTTACATAGTGTACCTTTAAGGAAATGGCTTTAATTATGATGCATTTCACCACGGAAAGAATTTTACAATTACATAAAAACAGTACAATTTACACTAAAGCAGTGTCAGACTGTTGGTGATGGAGGGTCTGAATATGTGTAAAAGTAAAATTATTTCAATAATTAAAACATTTTCAGGTAAAGCATGTACCTGATACAGACCTTATATATATATCAGTTAGGCTTTAGTTAAAAATGATTTCTAAAACAGATTCCCTTTAATCATCTCCTCTTTGTGAATCTTGCTTGACATTTTATACAGTGGTTTTGTATTCAGTTTGCATTGAATGCCTCCTTAGCAGCATGCGCCTGGTCAGCTCCTTTGGGGCCCCAGGAGGAGCAGAGGGAATAAAAGTTCTCTGATTACACTCTTTCTCTGCTCCACTGGTGGAGCTCAGGCTGTAGACTCTGAGCATAGGTGTTTTTAGGTTGTTCAATGGTGGCAGCATGTTGGGCCTGCTGCTTTGTGAATGGGGATCGTGGAGTAACGTCCCTGATCCTCTGCGCTCGTACCGGGACAGCACTCTTCGATTCAGGCTTTGTGTGGGTGGGGGTTCCCTCACCCCCAATGTGCTGGAGCAGCATATTGGCACAAGCTTGTTCCCCTCTAGTGTCTGACCCGCACCTTCCTCTGGCTCCTCAGGAATATTCTTTGTATTCATGGCTATCTGTGGATCAGAGTTGTAGATGTCTGACCCTAATTTACGCTTTTGAATAATGGTATATAGACTTGAAGAGGACGTATTGTTAAATGAAGTGCCTAGTGATCTTCTGTTGGGAAAGGAAGCAGACGTGGTCATTAATGTATCTCCTAAGTTTTCAGAATGTAAGTTAGGGTGTGAGGTTGAGTGAGGAGAGAGAAGACCAGGAAGGGAAATCTTGTGACCTAAATATTTAATACCTGCTTTTCTCTCTCTTGATAGGCTGTCTTCAAACATTTTCAAACTTTCTGTAGCTGAATTTTTATCCTCATTAGCAACATGTTTTTTTTGTATTCTATTGTGGTCTGGAGCTTGTTCAGTGTTAGCATGCAGCTGTTGGTTTAGGATAGAAGCAGGGATTTTTAACCATGGCTCTGAGTTCAGCCTGAGCAATGGCTGCTGAAGTCCATTGACGGCAGTTTGACCCACAGCTCGAAGTCGTGATGGAGAGCAGGGGTGTGAGCTGACCCTGCTGACCCCACTGTCTGAGGTCTCTTTGAAGGAGAAAACGGGCGGTGTCAATGCAGAGGTTGTGGGGCTAATCTGAGGAGAGGTGATGAGTTGGACTTCAGAGGGAGACGTAGGAGGAGCAGCCAATGACGTTTTGTCTGTGGGGCTGATTGGTGGCATACTGAGGTACTGTTTTGCTTGTAATGTACCGCATGGCAATTTATCTGCTGTTATAATAATGACCTCTTTTCCACTGGCCTTGCAGGTGTCCAGCAACAGCCTGACCACTTTCCAGTCTCCAGCAGTGACGGCATAAACCAGTGCAGAGGTCCCTGTTTGATCCTCTAGGCTGATGTCTGCTCCACTGGACAGCAGCAGGGACACGACCTCAGCCCCAGCCAGCTCCCTGCAGGCGTGCATCAGAGCAGAGCAGCCTGTCTTGTCCTGGATGTTTGGGTCTGCTCCTCTCTCCAGCAAGAACTGCACCAGTTTGACCCTGCTAGCACTCTGGCCATCAGAGTGCGGTGTTCTGCAGGCCATCATGAGGGGTGTGTGGCCCCTGCTGTCACTCTCGTTCACATACGCCCCTCCATCCAAAAGTAGCCGAGTGAGACGCAAACGGCGCAGAAACACCGCTCTGAGCAGAGGGTTAGCTGTGTCCAGAGGGGCATCAGCAACAGCAGCTGCTCCGTCCATCACTCTACTCTGAGATCTGAAGGGATAGAGGTTTGCAAAAACAAAAACCCATCAATTCATGTTTGTGTTTTTATGTGATTTTATGTACAGTAGATATACAACAGTCTGCAACTGATTTGTTTGTAAATTAAAAAAAAAAAGATAAACTAAATGGGTTGCATAAGTTTACAAATACTTACATTCATACTATATCAACTCCCAGTCTTTTGTTGTAAGAGCAATATTTGAATATGAGTTTTCAATTCAGGTCCGGCTATTCCAAAAGGTACATTTTCTTGAAGCCCTAATACTGTTGATTTGGTTAGCTTTGGGTTGTTGTGGTGTTAAAATCCTTGGGTTGTTTTGGTGTTAAAATTCATCCTCAGCTCTCTAACAGAAGAATGTTTTGGGCAAATATGATCTGGCATTCAAAACTTTTTGCATACATCTTGAATAGAGCTAAAGTATGGTGGTGTTCTCTGGGTGAAGACTGTGTGTGAATATGTTGTAAAAATTCATATTAAATAGTTTTTGCGTGCACATCTAAAACATACCAACTTGTAGGCTGGATCAAAAAAATTGCAAATTGTCAAAATGTAATAATTATGGTTTCCTAAGTTATCTGATATTTTTTTTTGGAAAAAACTAAGTTGATGGGAGACAATGTAGTCGCCAGTAGTCCTTCACTAGTAGTGGTTTGCATATCTTCATTTGTTCTTTTTATTTGCTGCTTTGCAGCCTCATCAGCGACTGCTGCTTTCTGTTGCCTTTTGTATTGTTTGTCCTTGGTTCACTCAAATGGACCAGCAAATGTGGCTGTTATGAATGTCTCAGACACATTTTCGGCATGAGTCATGTACATGGAAGACAAAAAACAGCACATATTAGAAACCACAAAAGACAAATTGATTCATGAATAACCATGATAATATCCAGAGTTCTTGATGGTCCCAAATATGTTTTTATCCTTTAATTTTGTAATATAACACACTTTTGGTATGCAGCATGTGTATGGGGTCTATTGGTATTTTCAAGTTCATTGTTAATTTTGACCAAAAACTTTAATTAAATTGTAGTCTTAGACTCTTTGATAATATGTGCTGTTGTACATTACATCTTTTCATGCAAACTAGCCAATGAAAAATCCAATGAATTGTGTTGTATAATACTACTGTTTTGAATGACACATCAGATGTGATGTTCAAATCAATAGCCTATAGATTACACATGTTGTAGACAATAGAAGACAGATTTAATGAGAGATTTGTTTTATGCAGTAGTTTCAAATCCAAAGTAACCATTTCATAAATAGGGAAGAAATGCTGACAAAAGAGGCCATGTTTTTGGTCAGTCAACTTATTTTTGCATCTCTTGAAGCTGGCAGATAAAGTGTAAGTGTTTTTCTCTTCATTCATTCTGTTGCTTCCGTCACTATTGACATCATTGCTGGGTATGCTTGTGCAGCTGAAACACCACCTGCAGTTATTCAGATCACAGGAACATTTGATTTTAAATAAAAAAAAATTCCAGCATAAATCTTAAATTAAGTTCAGATTTTTATTGTTTAGTCCTTAGTTTGCATGTTGTGGCTCGTTCTAGTCTAGTGCACTAAATCCATTATGAAGCTTCTGTTATGTCATGTCTATATAATGTGTTCAACTCATTTCACCATCTGCTGACTTATTAATCTGAGTCAAACACACAAAAACAGTGTTGTAATACAGTATGTCCCTTATAGTGGAGCGCGGATGACACTTCTGTAGCTTTAGCCCCTGTCGCAGCCTGTTTCAAATCCCTGCAGTCGGCAACCCATTATGCAGCCTGAATAAATCCACTTCACCTCGACAGCCCAACAACACTCCTCATTATCTATGAGCTCACGACTGTTGAATGTACGTGTGTTTTGTAATATGCCCCATTCTATATCCACACAAGGGAGTATCGTTCACATGAACACATTTAAAAAGATTGTATACAAAACAATTATTACTGATGCTTGTAGGGTTCTTATGTAAACAACATACTTGTGACTGAAATGTGAGTTATGATTAATTGGAAATGTAGTACTTACATTAGGCAGTCAGTCCTCTCTTGTAGACATCTGCTCTTGGTGGTAGGGCATTGACTCAGTGTATGTGGGGTTGACAGAAACTCCTCTCCAGCCTGTTTTCTTCTCGAACTAAGTGTGAAATCAAAGGCAGAGTGACAGGCGAGTGCTGGTGATGATGGTGGGCAGCTCCAAGAAATGGTTAATCCATCTCTCTGCAGTAGCAACCAAAGCTTGAGTGCTCTAGAGAGTTAGAGAGAGGAAGGACAGGACAGGCTGAAAGCACGGAACCTGCAAGAAAAAGCTTTATGGCAACATATTTATTATTTCTTTGCATCTAATGCTGGTTTTCAAAAGGAGGTGTGAGTGTGAAAAATAAATAAATACAATAAAAAGATACAGAAGTACATTATCTTGCTTGTCAATGACATCTCCATGACAACCATGAAGGAGACAGAGCTGCTGCACATGTTGTAATTGTACAAAGGAAATTGTTCATTGTGGAGGTGTTTAAATATTAGGCCTATCTGTGTCAACCTAGATCTTTTTGGAGTTAACATATTTTCACGATTTAAAACATGTTATAATTGCATTGTTTTAAACACCTCAAGTAAATTAACAAAATGTCAATAAATGTAATAAAAAATATGGTAGATTGTCATAGTGATTTGAGAGGCTGCAATATGATCTCTTGAGATATATTTTCTATAATATGCTATAATGGACTTTAATTAGGCTAGATGTAGCCATAGTAACGGAGTACAATTGGTTATTTGTCTCATCACCACTAGAGGTCAGTACTTGTTCGAATCTTTCACATTATTACATACCAAAATGAAGTTACTCTTTAATGACACCGCGCTGTGTAAAAAATAGTCTAGTTAGGCTGGGCTGACCCACATTTGACTGCAAACCTACTATGGCCGAAGCTCATTAGTTGAAAATGGTTGAAAGACAAGTTTTTAAAAAAAATCATGGGTTTATTATAGGTATAATTTTGAGACAGCACACAGTTACTGTAATCTCATAATTCCACTGGTTTTGGGAGCAGGGAGAGACAGCCTTTGTAGAGATGATGGACCACGTAAAAAGTAGACTATTGCAGGGTTTCAAATGGCATCATGTTTTGTTGTTGATTCACCTCTCAGATATTTGGAAGTACCATTTAGGCTAATCAACAGGAAACACTGACACTTGCTCCCCATCTGGGAGTATGAGGTGAATGTAGAAATACTACATTAACCTCACTGGGCTTGTCTTGCTTGGCCATGTAGCTCCAGCCTCACTCCGGACACTGGATGTTCTCAAAGAAATAATACATGTTTAACCATATCAGACACAGAGGCTGTGCACAGATTTCAATAACGTTTAAATTGTGGGTTTTTTATATTTTTTTTGTCTCAAACCCAATCACTAAACGCAGAATTTTGGATAAGGATTATTCAAAAATATTTTTTATGATCTTTCAACCATGTTCTGATGGTGTTCTCTCATCACTACTTTACTTGATTCATATATATTTGCATATTAGATAATGACAAGAAAATAAAAACAATATTATTACAGCAACACCCTTCGCTCAACCAGGTGTCACGAGGTGTCAACCAGGTGTCAACCAGGTGTCAGCCTTATTGGATTAAAATTTGTTTAAGCATGACTCAACATTTTTGCAAACTTCATACTTTACAAACTCCTCCTGTGGCATTGACGCAAACAGGCACAAATTTGGTAAAAAAAAATTCTCTCAAGAGGAAAAAGTTACCATAAAAAGTTACCAAAATTTTTGACACAAATCTTATGGTCTCTGTGCCACGAAAGCACAAAAAATGAGCTTTTGACATTTTGGATTTTTACACATTTGCACATAAATTTCAGTTTTCACTGAATCAGTTGTTAAAATTCCTGCCCTAAACCTACTTAATGTGGAAAAAAAAAATGGTGTGTTAGCGCCCCCTACTGATTAAAATCAAATTTAATGGGGAGAAAAAAATATATATGAAAATTGTCATTACATTTTATTTTGGCATCCTGATCAAAAGAGTCAATGACACCCATGCCATATTTTTGACAGCTTAGCTGCAGAGATGACAGAAACTCTAATTTGTCCAAAATGATGAAATTTCCCATTCTTAAAATGTGCTCCCATTTGCACACACAAAGGAACATGGCATGAACTTTGTGTGTGCAGTGGCTGTAAAGTAAAGAGAGAAGCTGAGGAGACAGTGACTCCCACTGCGCAGGCGCGGCCGATCATTGCCACTTGCGGCTGTATTTATGATTATATTGCATTGCCCTTGCTCTGTACTCGCAATTACTACAAAAAACTCCAGGCCATATACATGTTCTTCCATTTCGACCTGTGTCTGTGATGCACTGACTCCGTTTACATTAGTTATGCTGTTGATAATGAAGTAAATGTAAAATAAAATTCTACATCTGTTACAGTTTCTTTCTCTACTTTTGAAGCACAATATTAATAGAGAAGATGTTGTAAGCTTTGGAAATTTCACGTTAGCATAGCCAGTTAGCCACAGAGCTAGCAAGGCCAAGAACTAACAAGTAATCATTTCTTTATAAAAACATTAAGAATAATCACATCTTTATAATCATATTAAGAATAATCACATCTTTATAATCATATTAAGAGTTATATCTTCATGGATGTATAAAATCACTTCCTCTTTGTCCACCAGATCGCGCTCTTTCTCAGCATAAAGTAAACGTTAGTTTCATAAATAAATAAACAAATACATTTTAAATAGATACGCATAAATTCAATAACTTAACTTAAATAAAGAAGAAGCTACTAAACATATTTAAGGTTTGTTTATCAAACAAGTGTAGTTTAGAGCGCCACCAAGTGGATGAGCAAATATACACAACAATATCAGCTAAACACATGAAAATCTCATAAATCTGCCATACCTCCTCCTCTTAAAAAATGCAGTTTAAATGAAAGTCTGACACAAATAGTGTTGCTGTAGCCTATATGTGGTTTATCAAGTTATAAATGGCACATACATTATTCAAAGGGATTGAAATGTGAATCACAACTTAACTGTATTTAACTGTTTCGAGAGAGGCTGACTGCAGTGGAGAAGTACAGTGTGTGCTGAGCAAGGGCCTGTATCGCCGTTTGTGGCATTGTGGTCCTCTATTACGCGAAATTGGCTCATGTGAGCTTTAAGCCATGTTACCTCATCAAAAACATACCTGGAGTTGTGTTTTGTTTCATTCACACATCTTTGAGTAATACTCCATTATAGGTCTGTCTATATCTCCAAAGCTCAAAATGCGCTGCTTCAACTTGTGATGTCATGTAGTGGTAGTTTTCAAGATAACAGCCACCTTTTATCTTTAGTTCATTAGAGATTGGAAATTTCAGGGCTGAAATCATCCAAATGATTGTAATAAAGGTGTATGGACTTTAAAAACACTAGGAAGCACTTCCTGTATTACCACATGACATCACAAGGTGGGACAGAGTGTTTTCTGTTTGAGAGAAGAACTCAATATGCAGGATTTGTGTTAAATGTGTGAACGAACAAAACAACTTCCAGTTATGTTTTTAATGAGGAAACAACATATAACATTGATCAAAAAATAGCATAATGGGAGCCCTTTAATTAAGCCTATGTTCTACCTTTTATTGACAGTCATGTGCTGACTTTACCTTGTTTAGTTTAACTTAAATTTCACCTCACTCAGCCCGTCGTTCACTGTTAGTGTTGTAAGCTGCCTGTGCTGCAGGGGATTTTCATGGTTTGCATGAAGTCCAGCATAGCTGCAAGTAGTAGGCTATATGATCACACAACTTCCCTTTTATACGGACAGACAGTCTTATCTCCTAATACAAAATTTTGACTAATCTTGCGCACTTGTAGGAGGAGACTTGCGCGCAAAATGCAGTGCGCACAGAGTGCAGTGCGCGCAGAGCGCAGAGCGCGCTGGCACACAGCACAGCGGGGAGCGCGGGACCTGTCTCTTTAAGTTGGTGTCAAAGCCGATTACCGCAGATCTCGTCGTGATTCTGTTTTCACCGTCTGTTCTCTGTGTCTATTTTTTGTTGCGCGACGCTGACAGGACTCCATCACAGACAGGGTGGGCTACTCCTCCAGAAGGTCTTGTCTGGTGCACGTGAACTCAGCCGAAGTTTAGATGATGGGGCCACTCTGAGCGCGCGGATGAGCGCGCGAATGAGCGGAGGACTGATTTGCGCAGCTCTGTGGACAACTTCTTCATACCATGGCAAGCCTGGATTACCTCCACAACAAACGAACATAGATCTATTGGTTAAGTCCTTGCGCCGCATCTCACTTTTAGCAATGTCGACTTTTATCAAAAGATAAACACATCACGCGAATTTCCAGGTCAGATGTCTGCTAAGCCTATTTAAAGTTGGCACCACGTTGAAACTGAGTGAAATTCCGGTGAAATGCAGAAGAGCGTGCGATACAATGAGGGGCACGCTCTGTATCTATCCGTGATTGCCCGAAAAGAGGGCGCCAAGCGGGGCTTCCTGAGCAAGAAGACCACAGAGAATGGTCGCTGGGCCGAGAAATACTTCGCCCTGTATCAAAATGTGCTCTTCTACTTTGAGAACGACCAGAGCGCCAGACCGTCGGGCATCTACCTGCTGGAGGGATGCGCGTGTGAGCGTGCACCAGCCCCAAAAGCATCCGTCATTGGCAGGGACCCACCCGAGAGACAGCAGGTAGACTTTACGCAACTCAGGGACCTTCATGAGGGTACACTTGACACGTTGCACTCTAAATTAGGTCTACAAGTAGCCTACACTTGCCCTCGGCCAAACATTTACTACATAGCGCGAATTGTAGGGTCTAAAACAAATATTTCCTGAGTTGTGTGGCTGATACTATAGGCTACTAATATGACTCAGATTGATGTGTTGCTGGCGCCAGGATCAGCAGCTGGGGCAGACACAGTCTCAGAGGAACGCTCATTTGCCTCTGAGCCACTCAACCAAAAAAGAGGCCTAAACAATCATACAATTTATGTATTTGAGTATAAAATATAGGTTGAAATGATAAGAATTTGGTGTCTAAATTTCCAGTCACAGTAGTAGCCTAGTGCCCTTAAGACCATCTATTTTAACTTTATGTAGGCTCTTTTTCTCTTTTGCTTTTACAAATAAATATATAAATAAATACTGAAAGATATTGACCTTATTTTAGCAATAGCCTGCAAGATTTCATGTTTTTCTTTGATTTTGAGTGCCATCCTTGACTCTCTGTTATGACCTACTGTTGAAGTGGTTTGTGGTCTTTTTGCTGTACTATGGTTAAGATGAAAGTGCAGACAGGTGCAGTGTATTTGGTGTGACAGCATGACATTAGAGCTGCAGGGGTCTGTTTGCGCTCCCTGTTTCTGAAAATATTTTTTAGTCCTCAGTTCAGAAAAAGCCCTATACCTGAACAGGGCTCCTTCAGATGTGTTTAGTGTTGTACAGTCAACAAAAAGACATGAAAGTACAGATGTGCAGAGGCATTGTTTGATCCCTGCATAATTAGGTCCACAAAGAGCAAGAGGTTTAGAAAAGCAGCAGATAAAACACTAGGTGAGATCAAAGTCATCTATTGAAATAAGCTCTTTTCATGACCAACTTTTGTCTCCACCATGGGCTTTAACTGCCAAAAAGCTAATGAGTTTTTTGCACATCAAAACAAAGTACACTTAAATTTTATTATAATGTAGTTACCGTGACAGATTTAATCAGAATATGCTTTGGCACCAATTACATTATGCATGTAAAAAAAAGTGTGCCCAATGTGTGCTTGTGTTTTCTCAAATGTTTGTGGCCTCAGGGGCACTAACATTTGAGAAAACACCGAAATATGAATTGCTAAACTAATACAAGAATTCTGTGCATTTCAGAATATGTTTTTTGGAGGTCTAAACGGTGCTGTAGTGTAGGCGATTGCAATTGCTCAGTGCTGCATAAACTGACCAGGTATACTCAAATTACAAAGTAACATATAATTAAATCTTGTTATCTTTTATCACAGTACTAAAATTTCAAACTCATTTTTGATACTAAGCTAAACCTGAGCTGACAAAGACTTGATATGGCTGTAAATCATAATAACAGTGTACTAGTACTAGTACATGTAGCCTTAGTATCAAAAAAACTTAGGTATGTTTCAAAAAGTGGCAACAATTACTAAATAGCACAAATCTCTTTTGATAGCACATTTTTGTGGGTCTTGATCAATCCTATAGAAAGTTACTTGAAAAACCTAAAAAAAAATACAGATTTTGCTCCAAGAAAAAAAAACATTTATGGACTTTTTAAGTTTCTGGCTCCAGATGATGATAAAAAACAACATACAGGAAAAGTATAATTCAGGTTCTAGTATCAAAAAACAGGTATCAGTTAAATACTGGCACCACGTGAATGGTACCCAGCTCTTATTTATACACAAAACATGGAACACTTAGAAGTGAGTTGCCGGCGGGACTGTTTGTATGTGTATGGAGAGTGCCGGTGCTCTGGGAGGCTGCTGTACTTGCCTAAGAATAGCATCCTTGCTGGTCCTTTTGCCTGCGGACACTTTCTGAATATCAAACCACCACAAACCACTATGCACAATAAACTCACAGTGGAGTCACTTAACTCATCTTCTTTTTTAAAAAGTTTAGGATAATCTAACACAGTGCATACAGTGCTTCCTATTTAATCATCATTGAACATACATTAAATGTTGAACAGACTTTTACCTATTGGCAAGTTGCCTCTATAGCATTATAGGTCACTTCAGTATGAAAAAAAAAATACTTTGCAGGTGGGTTGGTTTTAGACTCTGCTCTGTTCACAATCTAGGCCAGGAGTCACTGATATATGTAACCTGTGTGGTCAAGTAGGTTATGATCACAGTAAAGAAATGACAGTAACAGTGATCAGCAAAGGGTCAAATCAAATTATTATGATTCAGTGAATACATCTATTCTAAATCCATTAGTATTATATATGTGAAAACAAGTTGTGCTTAATGCTATTTATCAATACTACTAACATGCTACAAATGCAACATAAATTTGCAATATGCAATTTAATTTACAAATAACTAACTAGTCCTTGTTCTCTTACTATTTTTGTCAACATCCTTTAGTGACCCTCAACACATAGACTTGAAATAATTTTCAAACTACAGTAAATAATATTAAAACTCAAAGCATGTGCATCACAACACTGTCATGCCCCTCTTCTGGGACAAATAAATAAAGGCTTATCTTACCTCATCTTAATATAGGTGGCACTGTACAAGTCTAAGGACTAGCCGTACCAGAACTGAGATGGGAAAGAGGGCTTTTAGCAGTTTTGCTTCACAAAAATGGAAAACACTTCAAGGAAAGGCAAAACCTGAGTAGTTGGTGACACAATTGTGATTTCATAATCTGATAACAAACTTTTATACACACACCTGCACCTGTTTTTGATGTTTTATATGGACTTCTTTGTTTGTTTTGTTTTTTTTCTGTTTGTATTGTATTTTAAACAGGGTGCCCATGAAAAAGAGAGCCCAAGTGCTCTCATTGGGTTCCCTTGTATAAATAAAGATAAATAAATAAAAATAAGTAAATTGTGGAGTCAACAAAATTAGGAAACTTATTGACCTTTGCTTTGTGTATACAGTGTTGTGAACTGTGGTGTGTGTCATATGATCTTTTGCTAGTATTTTGCTTCATATGATCTGATTGCTAGTATCTTGATGCTTTGGTTGTGGTCTGTGATGAACCCTGCCTTACTCTTTGTTATCCAGTCATTTAAGTGCGAGTTTGTGTTCGGGGGAAGTCGCATTAGCAGTGCAAGGAGGTCCACAGGCCCTAGTGATTACATAAAACGTCCCTCCCCCATACACGCACGCACACACACACATGCACTCACACACACACACACAAGCCCTTAAGCCTCTCTGGTCCGGCACACGCTAGCAAGTGTCTCTCAGCCGCTTATCGTTACATCATTACTACACAGGCTTACTTTCTCCCAGTGTTAGCCTTACCATCACATACAATCTCTCAAGCCCTTTCCTTTAAAATACACATTTTATTTGAAGACCAGTAACAGAAAGTAAAGCGCCTTGTTGCTATCGTGCCTCGTTTATTTGTTTATTAGATATTTTCTAGTATGTAAATCAGGCCAGGTTCCATCTTTCTGAATTGGGATGGGCGAACCTAAGGTACAAAATTAAGATGGATATAGATTGGTTTCATAAGTAATCTGTTTGATTATGTGGGGAAACAGAGCCCAGCCTTAGTCCTGCATTTCCAAGTAACACACTTCCCCTGAAAATATCTATACATAAACGGTTCACATGTCAAGGGGATTTACATAAGTGTAGTTCATAAATTAAATGTATGACCTGGAAGATTATATGTACTGGCATGGGGAGTTCACAGATGGATGAATAATTAAAATGACTAACAGCAGTATCACATCAGGCTAAAAGATATTAGCAGAATGGTTGGACTAAATATTGAGTAGACTTTTACCTATTGGCAAATTACTACCTTAGTTAGCATTATAGGTCAGTTCAGAAGAAAAAAATGTTTGCATGTGGATTGGTTTTAGACTGGTTTGTTCATAATCTAGGGCAGTGTTTTCCTAATCAGAGTTACAGGGAACCACAAGAGCAGAGGTACATAACATAAACATATTTCTGCCATCATGCAGATAATGTGGCTGGGAATCACTGATATACGGGTAATCTTAATGGTGAAATAGGTTATGATCAGAGAAACGACAGCAAGTGATCAACAAAGGAGGGTGGGTTAATACAAATTATTATTATACCGCTGAAACTGATTTGTCAGTTCAGAAGATCTAAATAGGAGTCTATAAGACGTTTGCTTGAATGCTTTATGTCCTTTTTGACAGCACTACTTCCTGATTATTTTTGGCCATGACGGACAGAAGCCTTTGGAACTTCGGTCTGAGGAGGAATCCGACTGTAATGAGTGGGTGGAGTGCATCCAGCAGGCGAGGTTAGTGAAACTGCCCTAGCCATAGTGTCCCTTAAAATATTAGGCAGCTTTTACAGTTCACTGCTAAAACACTGGGAAAACTTTATTTGTCCCCGAGGGGGACAAATAAAGTAATTTGAATTGAATCATTCTGTAAAGACTTTCCTTATTTGAATATTATCAACTCTCATACAACAATAGCACCATAACTTTCATCTGAGTGTGTGCAGTTCATATTTAGGCCACGCTGGTGCTGTATAGCTGAAATGGTTACATCACAGACTTGTTTGTGCACTCAACCTCTCTGTTCACCTCTTACTATTTTTATCTGGCAAACACAGGGTATTTTACTCATTGTTAGGCATTACATTTAAGATAGAAATAGTTAACTCATGATTTATACAATATGTACTGGTGTTGATAACACACAGCTATACATAATTTCAAACACTGTGTGCATTCTTTAGTTACTCGGACATCATCATTGAGCGCGAGATCCTGATGCAGAAGTACATCCACCTGGTGCAGATTATGGAGACTGAGAAAATTGCAGCCAATCAGCTGCGCACTCAGCTGGAGGACCAGGACACTGAGATAGAGAGGCTCAAAGCTGAGGTAAGGCTAAAGCACATCTGTGCACATGCATGCAGGCACATATAATAGCACATGGTCTGACATACAAACACATTACACTGTAAAAGCACTTAATGTGTTGCTAAAATGTTTACGTTAAGACTGCTGCATAAAAATAAACTGGTGTGCAGGACCACCTACCCTCAGCATGCAACACAGGGGTCTCTGTTTTGAAGCTTATGAATATTTTACTCTTCATGGCAATGTTTTCACATAAATCTTGTCGTTTCAAGATTGTAGTTCTGAACAAAACCAAGGAAAAGATGTTGCCTTACCAGAATAATCAAGAGGAGGAAGACCCAGATATTAAAAAGATAAAAAAGGTAAGTTAACTCGCTGTCACTATGCCATGTATAGAACTCTTGCATACATGGCATACATTGTCTGGGCAGGTCCAAAGTTTCCTGCGTGGCTGGCTTTGCAGAAGAAAGTGGAAGATAATTGTCCAGGACTACATCTGCTCCCCTCACGCGGAAAGTATGAGGAAGAGGAACCAAATTGTCTTCAACATGGTGGAGGCAGAGACTGAGTATGTCCACCAGCTGTCCATCCTGGTCAACTGTTTCCTCAGGCCGCTGAGAATGGCCGCCAGCTCCAAGAAGCCTCCAATCAGTCATGATGATGTCAGCAGCATCTTCCTCAATAGGTGAAATCACAAGTTCCTCTGGCACTTGGCAATTAAGTCAATTAAGTTGCACTAATAATTTTCCCTTTTTCCTAGTGAGACCATTATGTTTCTGCACGAAATCTTTCACCAAGGTTTAAAGGCTCGGATCGCCAACTGGCCAACTCTTGTGTTGGGTGAGCTCTAGAGAATTTGTATTTTTAGAACTACAAGAATTTTAGGAAGAAGGACCAAACTGACAATAAACATATTTAATATGTATGTGAATTGTCTGAATAATTGTGCAGACCTCTGCTAGACACTATAATAATAAGTTAACTTGTTTCATTTTCTATTTCAACTTTCACCTTTTTGATGTCTGTTTTCAGCGGACCTGTTTGATATTCTGCTACCCATGCTGAACATATACCAGGAGTTTGTGCGTAATCACCAGTACAGCCTTCAAGTTCTAGCAAACTGCAAACAGAACAGGGATTTTGACAAACTTCTCAAACAGTATGAGTCCAACGCAGCTTGTGAGGGCCGAATGCTGGAGACCTTCCTTACATATCCCATGTTCCAGGTAGGGCCCACATACAGTGTCACTTCCTAACCTTTATCCTCACAGTACTTAATATCAGGATGTTTCTGTTTTTAATATCTCAGATTCCTCGATACATTATTACTCTCCATGAGCTGCTAGCACACACACCTCATGAACATGTGGAGCGCAAGAGCCTGGAGTTTGCCAAATCTAAACTGGAGGAGCTGTCTAAGTATGCAAATGTTTTAGGTTACAGTGAATGTTGGTGTGTGCTTTAATACAAAGTGTTGTGTTTATAGGATGATGCATGATGAAGTCAGCGACACTGAGAACATCAGGAAGAACCTAGCCATAGAACGAATGATTGTAGAGGGCTGTGACATCCTGTTAGACACAAGCCAGACCTTTGTCAGACAAGGTGGGTAAATTGTTAATTAGTTTTACTGGACATTTGAACACTTTTTAAATGCTGATTTTGAAACACAATTTTGCAGGATCATTAATCCAGTTGCCATCCAGCAGTGAAAGAGGCATGCTCAGTAAAGTCCGTCTGGGTTCTCTGTCACTCCGTAAAGAAGGAGAGAGACAGTGTTTTTTATTTACCAAGCACTTGCTCATCTGCACTCGCACGTCGGGAGGTAAACTTCACCTGCTCAAGGTTAGCCTCATATACAGTATGAATGAAAATAAAATATATGTTACATTTTGTTAACAAGACATACTAAATTGGATTTTTTATCCAACAGCAAGGAGGCACACTGTCCCTGATTGAGTGCACTCTAATTGAGGAACTTGATGCCAGTGATGAGGACTGTAAGTATTAAGCACATCCTGTTGTTTGAGGCAATTCGATTTTTTTTCTTTATGCCATTAGTTTGTCTGTTTTTTTTTTACAGACAATGCAGCAGGTCAGGGGTTTAATCATTTACAGTTTAAGATTGTAGTGGAGCCCCCTGATGGACAGGCTTTCTCTGTGGTCCTGCTATCTCCTTCTCGTCAGGAAAAGGCTGCCTGGACCAGTGACATCAGCCAGGTTGGCATCTTAATTAAATCAAATACAGTGTTGCAGTGAGGTTGTACATGCAACTTACTGTGTCAAATAACTGTTTTTCAGTGCATTGATAATATCCGATGTAATGGTTTAATGACCAGTGTGTTTGAAGACAACTCTATAGTTTCTGTACCACACATGATCAAGTAAGTCTACCATTGACAGGAAACATGAAACATGTAGCTTTTTAAAGAAACAACTTATATTCCTATATTCAGATCTGATGCCCGACTGCATAAAGACGATGTGGACATATGCTTCAGTAAGACCCTTAACTCATGCAAAGTCCCTCAAATCCGCTATGCCAGTGTAGGAGCGTCTACTGGAGCGCCTCACTGATCTTCGCTTCCTGTCCATTGACTTTCTCAACACATTCCTGCACACGTACAGGATCTTTACAACTGCTGCTGTGGTCATAGACAAACTGACTGATATCTACAAGAAACCATTCACCTCAATACCGGTGAGGTATGTGTTACCAAAAGTCATTATCCTACTCCCACTTGTACTCATTCTTCATCACGTTTAATGTTAAGTCACCTCATTGTCTTTGTCCTGTCCCTGCTGCTTCCCCTCGTGTCTGTCATTGCCTCAGGATTGAGCAACTTTCCTGTGATCGTCTTTCTGTTATGTCACTTTGTCCTGACTATAGTCTGAAGATCACTCAGCTTGCCCTGGATCAGTCTAAGTACAAACTCTCACAAAGTGGTGTCATTTACTTGTCATTGTGTACGGCAAAGTTACAGAGCAACTGTTTTTCCTGTTACAGGTCACTGGAGCTGTTCTTTGCCACCAACCAGGGAGCATGGGGAACTGATCCCTTGAACAATAAATCTCCAAGACTGTGCCGCAAATTCTCGTCTCCTCCTCCTTTGTCCATCCCCTCCCGGACTTCCTCTCCTGTGCACAGCAGAAAGCTCTCCCTCAGCTCCCCAATTGGCCCCAAGGCAGCAGCCCTGGATCTGACCACTACTCCTTCCTCATCAGCAGCAAACTCACCCACATCCAGTCACTGTCCAGGCATCTCCTCCCCCCCTCCTATGATGACCAGAACCCCCTCTGGCTTCTCTTCTCCTCCACCCACTGCCAAGCGTTCTCCCAGCCTACCTCAAGCCTCAGGGATGTCCTCTCCACCCCCCTTCTGCACAAAGGCCCCTCTGGACCTAAGTCGCGGTCCCAGTTCCCCAGAGCTAAGCCCATCTGCCGGGGAATGTCAGTGGAGAGCTGCCTCGCATCGACGCTTTCTGTGGGAAGCTGAGGCGCAGCATCCGCAGAGGTAGGACCCCACAACATAATCACACTATCATCCACATGACTACACCACATGTGTTAGCATATTGCCAACACAAGTTTACTTCCAAGAATGCTATTTAAATCCCTTACGATAATTTATGTCACAATCCTTACACGTTTAACATCACAAATGTGATAAGAGACCAGGAATCAGATTAAGCAATCAGTACTGAATCCATGTTTAGGATTTACCCCATTTACTTTCTTTAAAAGTATTGTTTTCAAGCTTTGTGCTTTATGAATTTTAAACATATTCTTATTATTCTTATTCTTATTCTTTTCTTATTCTTATTCTTATTCTTATTATTATTATTCTTATTATTATTATTATTATTATTATTATTCTATTATTATTATTATTATTATTATTATCATCATTATTATTATATTATTATTATTATGCTGGCATATGACATGCCAGTTTTAAATGGCTGGAGGCTATGTAGTCTGAAATTGTCTGTAGATTAATTAATCATTTTGATCTTTTAATATACCAATAGGAGAGTTTTTAGTATACACAATGCTTTGCTTCCTGTGCAGTTTAGTAACTCATAATGTGTCTGCCAATAGCTGTGCTTGAATCAGTATCACTTGACAAGTTCATTCCTGAGACTTTGGTGAGCAGTGAGTCTGGTGATGTATCGCCCTGTCGCTCCCCCTCTACACCCAGACACCTGCGCTACAGACAGGGAGGAGGTAACCCTTTTTTTAAATAATAATTGAATAAATACAATAAAACAAAAGTACAAACTTCATAAGGTTCACATGATTGTTGCAGTGACTTCAGGAGACAATTCTCGCACAATGTCACCAGCTTCAGCATTTGCCATTGCCACTGCAGCTGCCAGTCACAGCAGCTCCCAGGGTAAACGACACACTACAGCTACTACTACACAGAAGTGACTGAACATTTCCTCCAAAATATTGATAACATATTAAGACTTATTATCATTAATTCAAAACTGGTCTTTTCTAGGCTTTAGCAGCTCAGAAAAAAACTGTGATAAAGAATTCATTATTCGCAGAGCTGCCACCAACCGAGTCTTAAATGTTTTGCGGCATTGGGTGTCAAAGCACTCCCAGGTAAGTTAGCATAAATGAACATTTGCGGCTAATGTTCCTGATCAGTAGCTGTGAAAGGCCTCTCTTAGGCTAGAGCTTACCAGGACACTGAACTTGAACCAGGACACTGAACCCTCTTTGTTGATTTTTTTTTAATACTAATGACCCCCTGTGTGGTTCCTTATTTGCATGCTTGGTGTGTTCCTGTGGAAAGGCCAACATTCTCCCTAAGATGCTGAGATCAAGACAATAAGGATGATAATAAATAATAATAATAATAATAATGCATTTTCTGTTTTGTGCAGTTATTATTATCAGTATTTCATATTCTTCATATGCTTTTAAGTCTGACTCTTTGACTTCAGGATGGTTTTAACCTACATCAACAGGAAATCAGTGTCTATATGTAAAAATAACTAATTTGATCTTACTGTTTTTATTTCTTATCGTTCTTCTTTTTTCAGGACTTTGAAATGAACTGTGAACTGAAGTTGGGGGTCATTTGTCTTCTGGAAGAAGTGCTTAAAGATCCAGACCTTCTGCCTCAGGAACGAAAAGCCACAACAAATATTTTGAGGTTTTACAAAAAACAAAGCCCGATTTAAAAAAAAAAAAAAAAGGAAATTAGAATGACTTAAAACAGTGTCTTTGATTGCAGTGCTCTTTCCCAAGAAGATCAAGATGATGGCCAGCTTAAGATTGAAGACATATTGCAATTGGTCAGTAGGCTACAGTGGCCTGGGTTATTTGAACCCCACATTAAAATATTACTCTATTCAAAATATGAAGTTGACAAAATTATATGTTTTTGACACAGAAAAGCTGTCCCCTACTTCACTTCATTGCGGTAAGAAAGGTACTTTTTTGGTAACACATTAGAATATCTCACCACAATTACATTGTAGTCAAATTAAAAGTCTAATAAAGTCTAATTTAAAAAAACACATACATTTTAAAACATTGATAAAGAGATGCTTTACCCTAAAATGTATTGAGGTGAGAATCAATACTGCAATTGTGAGTAGTATTAAGTTCACTTATCTGTGGTATGCACTCCATTGAACTTCACTAAGTGTTGACAGCCCAAGTGCTATTAAACTGTATAACCACCAAGTTATTTTATGATTTTAGGCAGAGAGTCCCAGGACTGAATGTTTTGAGTCGCTCTCTGCCATGGAACTGGCAGAACAAATTACACTGCTGGACCACATAGTATTCAGAAGTATTCCTTATGAGTGAGTATCAGAAACAGCTGTTTTATACTATGCCCAACTATACCTAACCCCTAAACAATAATATGGTAAAATATTAAAGATAATAATCTAATGATGATAATTCACACAATAAGATGATACAGTCCAATATTTAAAGGGAGTTCCTGGGCCAGGGCTGGATGAAGGCTGACAAGACAGAGCGCACCCCCTACATCATGAAGACTAGTCAGCACTTCAATGAGGTAAATCAAATAGATACGATTTCACCATTGATTTCCAAATTATATAATTATAATTATATTTTTAATGTTTCTACCTCAATTACCCTTTATATAGAAAAAAAAAAAAATTTAATCCCATTTAACTCCTCATACAATCTTTGCCATACCTACCACCTCTTTTTTAGTACAATCAGAATCAAAAAAGAAGTAGCTAAATGTTCATTTCAACACAAAGCCCCTACTGGATGGAAACTTCTCTCAATTTCCATCCATTCACTGACCTCTCTCCCATTGTTCAGTAATGCTGTTTTAGAATCCTGATTCTTGGGATGGTTTGGGGAGGGTGGGTTAACTTAGAGAGCCCTGTATGTTAGTGCGTGCGTGTGTCTGTGTCTTATATGTCATGTTTTGTCTTGGCCATTATGGTATATATTGCAAATATTGTAAATGTCTATTGCTGGTACTGCTGCTGTAGCTGTTCTGAGGATCTCCTCAACTCTTATCCTCTTACTAAATAAATGTAAAATGTTTAAAATGTTAAATGCATTTTTTATTCTAGTATATATTTAGTAGTTTCCTTGGTTTACCTGTTCCCCATTGGTTACTCTTAAATCTGAAAGAACTCTTGTTATCTGCAGATGAGTAACCTGGTGGCCTCTCAGATAATGGCCAATACAGATGTGGGTTCCAGAGCTGGCTCCATAGAGAAGTGGTTAGCTGTGGCTGACATCTGTCGCTGCCTCAATAACTACAACGGTGTGCTGGAGATCACATCTGCCCTTAACCGTAGCGCCATCTACAGACTGAAAAAGACATGGGCCAAAGTCTGCAAACAGGTTGGATGTTCTTTACAAATGTCACTTATTTGTTGTATTCATTTCATTAAAGGTTTTTGATGTTATTTTTTTTAGACAAAGGCACTCATGGACAGACTGCAAAAAACTGTATCATCTGAAGGAAGGTTTAAAAATCTCAGAGAAACATTGAAAAAGTAAATACAAAAAGAAATATATTTTTAAATAAACAATTATATACTTCAAGCTTCATCCCTAGTTTCTAAAAAAAAAAAAAAAAAAACTGTACTCTAATTTTTGCAGCTGTAATCCTCCATGTGTCCCATATTTGGGCATGTACCTCACAGACCTGGCATTTATTGAGGAAGGAACACCTAATTTCACTGAGGAGGGTTTGGTGAACTTTTCCAAAATGAGGATGGTAAACAAATCAATCGACTTTACAATGCTGGTTGTCTCAAAAAGATGCCTAATTGGTTGTTTGCTCTTTGCACTAGATATCTCATATTATCCGAGAGATTCGTCAGTTTCAGCAAGCCCCCTACAGGATAGAGCACCAACCAAAGGTATGATAGGTTATTGTGGTTAGTATGAAGTGCATAGTGTAAATATTTGGTTTAATGCAGGCAATATTTTCTCATTTTCTAGGTGACACAATTCCTTTTGGATAAATCACTGGTAATGGATGAAGACACACTCTATGAGCTCTCACTGAGCATTGAACCTCGAGTCCCTCCAAGCTGAGAATGAGAATGCACAGCAAACTCACATTTTGTAAAAGAGGAAACTAAGGCAAGTGTCACATATCTGCACTGCCTTTAAGGATCTCAGGTGAAAATGTGCCTTTTCAAATTAATTAGTGTTTGTTTGTAATACAAAAAAATAAATACATCAAAATTACAATATAAAATATTAGTATTACATAGTAATAGCCACATTGAATATAGAACAAAATACTATGGGCATTATTTTAACTCTCAGTATAATTTATAAAATATGTTTATATATGCATGATCTGTGGCCTAAGACCTAACAAGATCTCTTAGATTTCATGTCGTTCATCATCCCAAAACACTTACTGAAATTCTGAGGCTTCTTTGTCGACAATCCTTGTACTGATTTTTTAAATGTACCTCTGAAGGTTCTATCTATCTATCTATATACCAGTGCTGTGTCCCACAAAGTGGGGTAGCCTAGACAGGGCACACACTGAAGGTTTCTAACGGAATCTATATATTATATGTTAATATATTTTTTTTTTTTTTTATTTAAGTGATACTTAGAAAATAGTCTCATATTTGTAAACTGTATCAGACAATCAGACTCTAAAACATGTTTACACCTTCTGTCTTCTATAGCCAGGCTTCCCTTGTATTTATTTTATATATAAGTCTACAATCCTATTTTTAAGTATTGCTTTCTTACTTCAGTGTAATTATGATCTATTAATTGTAATGAATATTGCCATTTCCTTGTACAGTTGATAATAAAAGCAAAGCCTGAAAAAGAAAGAATATTTATGAGTTAATAGGGACATTTGTGGTTGGGACGTAATGGCTACAAAAGATCAAGGTTGAAGAGGACAGCAGTATCTCTCACAGGCTGTGCTCAGATCTTCCTGTACGGTTATCACTGATTGGCTTCAAGTAACTAATCCCCTGTGAGGGGCGGAGCCCTTATGGTAGGCAGCTGAAAAGCTCTTTAACTGGAGCCCTGCTACAGGCCGAGCAGCACTCTACAGGTATTGTACCTACAATTTCTTCATTGCTAATTCTTCTACACACAAATCAAACAGCATGCTGCGCTATACTAAGAATATATGGATTAAAATGCTACAGTAAACTTTAATCTTGAGGTTTAGCGTGTGTTCTTGTTAGACTTTGTATGTCCTGTGAGCTGTTGGAAGGTGAAAGGTCACAGAGGGGAGACTCTCATCCTTAAGTTGTCACCTCCTAGTTTGGTGACCAGAATCATGAAATTCACACCAATCTTCACAGACTGGCACACAACTTTTGTTAATGCTAAACTGTGGGGGGAAAAAAAAACATTTAAGACACAACATGCCTGCTGCTCTGACCTTCCGTTTCTGTCACGAGGGTCTAGTCCTGTAACAGGTCCAAAATGTCACTGAGCTGTGTGCCAGAGATGGCTTGGCACTACAACTTTGGAACTTGTAGCCCCACAGTGATCTATAAATACAACCTACGAACAGACTACTACAGTTCTGTGCAGAACCACTGAGAAAAAGAATTGCCAAAGGTTCCTTAGCTGATAAAATTTCCTCATAAGGGGATCCCTCGAAGAGCTCAGGAAGAACCTGCTCAAATTGAGATTAACAGTACTAATGATGTTCTTGCTGTTTGCTCAAAAATAGGGTAAAGTCAGTGGTGACTTACCTTTTGTAAGGGACACACAAAAGATTACATCTTTTAAAAATTAAAAATACAAACATAAATTGGATATAATATTTATACCATCTATCAAACTGCACTTTATGGCAAACATTTTAATGCATGCAACAGCACTATTGGTACGGGAAAAACAAGTGATCACAATCACAACTTGACTACTGCAGCTTTGAAAATGTCTTACTATCCTAGAGCTATTCTCATCTTTGTCATTTTGTACGTTGGGTGATAATAAGGCTAAAGAGGATCTACCCCCCTCCTCTTCTCCTTCTAAGCTTGTTACTGTACAGCATCAGACCAGTGCAAATCTGCCCACCAGTTGTACGTGTCAACGTCATTAATTCCTCAATACTTGTTCTCCAGCTCTTTGACTAAAAACACAAAAAGGATGGCAAGCTCTTTCACACGCCTGATTTCAGGCCGCAACAAGGCCATCCTATTGGCTGGCCTGGGTGCTGGAACTATGGCCACTGGTTTCCTGTTGAGTGAGGGTGGCTCTCTGTCTGCTGAGGCAAAGATGAAGCTGTATCCTCCCAGGTAGGACACAAACAACACAGAAAATTAAAAAACCCTGTACCACACATCCAAAGCTTATTACAAGTCTTATTCAAAACTCATAGCTGGCAAAAAATATGACATTATCAAGACTAGTAAAGTTATACAGATTTGATACATGTTTGAATACCTGCCTCAAGTAAACATCTCCATGTAAAAAGCTCAAAAGTCATAGCAGCAGCAGTTCTGCAGGATCCCTGACATTCTCAAGTTTCATCTGTGTTGCCTTTGACTCACTCTCAATGTCACAGATTTCCTCTTCTCTTTATAGTTCTGTTAGCTTTATGGAAAGAACCAATACCAGCCTCTTGGTGGTTTTCTAGTCACAAATAACAATGCTGTAGTAGTTCTTTAGAGTAAATAAAATGTATAAAGAATGTTACAACAACAAATTAAAGATTGACAATGACAATGACTTTTACATGTGTTCCTGGATTTAGCTCTGACTACCCAGATCTGAGGAAACACAACAACTGCATGGCTTCCGCCCTGACTCCAGCAATTTATGCCAAACTGAGAGACAAGGTCACTCCCAACAACTGGACCCTGGACCAGAGCATTCAGACTGGAGTGGACAACCCAGGCCACCCATTTATTAAGACTGTGGGCTGTGTGGCTGGTGATGAGGAAAGCTATGAGGTTTGAATGCTTAACACTACTTTATTTGCTGTGATGCGCGTTACAATGTCGGTTCTACATGTTTGTTTGAACATTTGCTCTAGGTGTTCTCTGACCTCTTCACTCCTGTGATCATCGACAGACATAATGGTTATGATCCAAAAATCATGAAACACCCAACTGACCTGGATGCATCCAAGGTAAGCACCTTGTACTTTTCAAATCTACATCACTACCTCTGATACAGTGTTCAATATAGTCTCCTCTGCCCAGATAACCAATGGCATGTTTGATGAAAACTACGTGTTGTCCTCTCGTGTGCGTACGGGCCGTAGTATCCGTGGTCTTAGCCTGCCTCCAGCTTGCTCCAGAGCTGAGCGCCGTGAGGTGGAGCGTGTGGTGGTGACAGCCTTGGCTGGTTTGAAAGGTGACTTAGCTGGCCGTTACTACAGTCTAGGTGACATGACAGACCAAGAGCAGCAACAACTGATCGACGTAAGTTTGAACAAATCATACTCTCTATTGAACCATACTCACAAACAAATGAATATAATCAAAGAAATTGTCAGTGAAATCAAAGAAATTGTCAACTGTTGCCATACTCATAATAAAGCTCTAGTAAATAAAGCATTACATGTAAAATGCCTAATCCAAAAAGCTGCTCCCACATTTAAGCACCACACTGTTTCTCCTCCAACACATCCATGCTGCCAGGATCACTTTCTTTTTGACAAACCTGTATCACCATTGCTTACCTCGGCCTTCATGGCTCGTGACTGGCCTGATTCCAGGGGGATCTGGTAAGGCCAAAACATGTACTTCCCCTTGAATGTACAATTACTGTAACAGAAAAGTAGCGGAGTTTTGGTAGAGGATATAGTCATTGTAGTTCAGTCCTTCTGTCACTTTTCTTTTCTCAACCTGTCTACCCTCTCCACTGATCCCAGGACCACTTCCTGTTTGACAAGCCTGTGTCTCCCTTATTGACATGTGCCTTTATGGCCAGAGACTGGCCAGACGCCAGGGGAATCTGGTAGGGTGGGCATGCTCTGCTGCATGTAGTTTTCAGTGTGAAATTCCACCAGCAAAATGTTCAATGTAGCTTTTTCTGACTTATAAAAGATACCGCATGATATTACAGTGACAGTAAAAAAAGACTGATTTGGATTGGTCATGCTCAATAATGAATGCAGTGTTTTAAGTCAATAGGTACAATTTAGCTGCCCTTACTGTTCTCCTAAGGCACAACAATGAGAAGACCTTCCTAATCTGGATCAACGAGGAGGACCATACCAGAGTCATCTCCATGGAGAAGGGTGGCAACATGAAGAGGGTGTTTGAGAGGTTCTGCAGAGGACTCAAACAGGTAAAGAGAATAGAAACATAGTAGTATATTTAAGTGTTTCCCACTAATAGATGAGACTATATATCAAACCCAATATGACTACTACTACTACCACTACTACCCAACAAACAATAAATTGGTATGAAGAATTATACTATATTATAACATCATAGGAAAAAAAAATAGAACAGGAAAATAAAACATTTTAAAGGTCAAATAAAGAAAAAGTTAATACTCCAAATATTCCACCATAGTCTCAGTAGAAAAAGTAGTGTGAGAAAACAGTGACCCACAAATATAAGTGGTATGTTAATTCCTAAAGGTGGAGCATCTGATCCAAGAGAGGGGCTGGGAATTCATGTGGAATGAGCATCTCGGATATATCCTAACATGCCCCTCCAATTTGGGCACTGGTCTTAGAGCAGGAGTTCATGTTCGGCTGCCAAAACTAAGCAAGGTAACGCACATATTGGCATCATGTTATCAAAAAATAGTTAGTAATCTTCATGGTGTGTTCTTTCATCTGAAAATCGAATGCAGGATGCACGGTTCTCCAAAATACTGGACAACCTGAGGCTGCAGAAAAGAGGCACTGGTGGTGTAGACACAGCTGCCACAGGAGATACGTTTGACATTTCCAACAATGATCGCCTGGGCAAATCTGAGGTCAATTCTTGATTACCACTATGTTGATGATTATTATGATATTCTATTCTGCAGTTTAAATTGACTAAATCTGTTCTTTGTGTTCAGGTGGAGCTGGTCCAGTTATTGATTGATGGAGTCAACTATCTGATTGACTGTGAAAAGAAACTGGAGAAGGGACAGGACATCAAAGTCCCTGCTCCAGTCCCTCAGTTTAAAAAGTAAACTTCCAATCCCTCAATAAGCCACAGTAACCAGGGCCATAACTCTGTCCCAAGGTGCGCCCTTCATTTTGTTACAGAGACCATTTCCATCCAACAAGATAAATATTTAGCGCTAAAAATGCTACCTCACATCAAGGTCTTTCACTGTAACCCTAATTAAAAGAAACTTGAATCAAAGTTTGTATGTGATGCTTTTTAGTATTAATATTGGCAATATCTGAAACACGGAGGATACCAAATTAGATTATTTTAGTGTTGTAACCCACCAGCTCTAATTTGAAAATTAGACATTACAGAAAACATGAGGTTTGCAGTATTTTTTTTTTTTTTTTATAAATTTTACTTTTCTTTACAATAAATCTTACTTATATTATGCAGAAATGTGTCGCAGTACATTGCATTAAAGGGGAATAGAAAAGGAATATGTTGTGTGTTGAGGGGGCTATGAAGTAACAGAGGCATGAAGACAGAAATCCAATAAAATTCTAAATATTGACCCTACAATTATAACCCAGTTGCATTCACTTGGTGTTTAAAACCTGAAAATAAAACGCAAGAAGAAAAAAATCTTATTATTTGCTTTTCTTAAAAACTAAAGTTAAGAACAACAAACCCCTGGTGGCAATAATGTGCCAATACAGTCATTGTTGTCAGAGTGGCATGTGCCAAAATGATTGACGGCAAAAACTCCCTGTATGTGGGCGCATGAAGAGTCAAATGATTCTTGTGTCACTGTTGCCTTCTCAGTCCACAGGTCGCTTTTCACTGTATTTTTTTGTGAATTCTTCAGCATTCCTCATAAACTTTGCCCGATCTCTTGTGTATTCTTCTGCCAGGTCAGCCCTCAATGGGTGTTCAGGCTCTGGGGAGTTCACCAGAGCGACAAGAGAGTGAATCACTACAGGAGACGAGAGAAAAAGTACACAAGACATGTTATTCATTAGTTTAATCATTCAGTATGTTACTGTGGCCAGGTGTTTGCATGTGCGAAAGAAATGGAAATCTTTTGAGAAAAGTGTAACGTAAACGTAACCGGGTTACAATGGGGTACACACCCTTCAACAGATACTTTATTAAAACTAATTTGGATTTGATTTATTTGGCTTGTAGTCTTCATCAGTTAAGACTAAAACAGAATATGAGGACAATGAATGGAGATGAAATTCACAGAGCTCATGAAGCCTGGATTTAGGTCACATGTACTACATTTCTAATGCCTTTTAAAAAGAAGACATAATGAACTATATATGCATGGAATGCAGTAGGCCCTTCGATAACTTTTCAGATCAAATGTTAGTTCAAGAGCTGTTCAGACTTAGGTAACACAATAGTTATGGAGATTTACATTTTTTACACTTGGTGATGACCAACATCACTTTGGATGTTTAATGCTTTGGGGATGATTTTACAGCTGTTCACAGGTTGAGGACATTGAACACAGAGATCCCTCTGCTGATCTGAAAACCATTTGTGAACCATGACTTCTGCAGAAAGATGCAAGTAGGAAATCCTTTTTGAATGATGGAACTTCATTGGCAGTGTGTACACTTATGTAACCAGGTTATTGCAGGTTTGTATTTTTCACTCTAAAATATTTGAAGTTTAATTTACAAAGAATTAATTACATGATAGTTTGACTGTAGGGAAAAATTATCTTCAATAATTCATCCTTGTATTATCCATTGCTTATATCTAAAACATGATATTCATCACATAATTACTGTGTTGTGGAATCAGCGCATTGTATGATTTAAATTTACACACATATTTAGCGGTCTTCATTTAAATTTCATTTAGCAGCTGTGTAATTGGATACATTTGACTGCTTTCATACCTTGGAAGGTTCTGGTGGCTGGCTTCCAGTTCTCAGGACTTATAATGGGTAGACAGACTTGTCCCTTGTCATCAATGTTTGGATGGTAAATTTTTGTCTTGAATGTGATTTTTGGTGGTTTAAAGGGATACTCTGCAGGAAAGACTATCTCAATTCGAAAAGCTCCTTTGTCATATGGTGGACAATCCTAATTATACAGAAATATGTCAGTATTTTATGCATGTATTTACGAAGAACAAATCTCTGGTCCTGTACTTACAGAAACGATAAGGCCTTGCCAGTTCAAAATATTAGATTCATCCACTATTAAGTTACGAAAATGTTGTATTCCTGAGTTCCGAATATCTTCAAGTTCCTATAGAAGAAAAAAAAGATTTGTCAAGAGTAAATAAGCAACCTAAACAGCCTAAAGGTGCACAAGGTGCTTTACAAAATATAGAACAAAAAACAATAAGAGCAGTAATAAAAATACAAAGAGTGGTATAAGCACCATAAAACTCAAAGGTTAGCCTGGTTACTGTGTTTAAAGCTAATCTTTGAAGATCAGCTTTGAAGACTTACTTCATCCCACCTTTCCTAACATTTTTGGTGTGCGTAAGCCTTAACTACACAACATGGTATTTCTTCATTCAGATGAGTGCTAATTTAAATGGAGTAAATAAACTAGGAGCCATAATAGAACACAATTTGTATTCAAATTTATCTTGAATACACCATATGTTTAGTTTGTTTTACTGAATACTGAATAAAATGAGTAATTTAAAATTAAATCTGACTCCATTCTTAACACCACACAAAAGAACTTGCTCTAACAATTCAGTAAAGCTATAAAAAATAACCCCAACTGTCTTTCGTTTGAAAAATAAAACAACTGTTGAATTTTTGGATTGTCTGTTTTTGGGTTGTCCTTAAAAACATATATTTCTTGACATGAAAGAAAGTGTCAATACGTTTTTAAAAAGTACCTAGAATATATGTTATGGATTTGAAAAGAATTCACACAAAGATTGGCATGCTTTACAAAGATATCTCAAGGTCTGTTGTATTCTATCTAATTGTGCCCAAAGGTTTGTATGAGCAGCCCAAGCACCTACAGTATAAGACCAGCCTCTGATACCTACAGGATAAGATCAGCCTCTGATACCTACAGTATAAGATCAGCCTCTGATACCTACAGTATAAGACCAGCCTCTGATACCTACAGTATAAGACCAGCCTCTGACGTAACTCAACCCTACCCCAAAAGGCTCCATGTTTGGCTGCTGCAGTGACAGTGCGTAAAACACTGTGCTGTGGATTTCCAACAAAGGTTTACTATTAACCATAACTGCCATTTCAATCACAAACAAACGTAATGTGTTGGTTTAATAGTGCTTTGTAGGCGGTTAACTTAAATAAAAAGCAGTTGTTTAATTCTGTCGGTTAGGCTCTGTAATTATGCTTTCGATTTCGAATGACCAACTGAACACTCCAAATTTCCAATACTTGCTCCTGCTTACACAGAAAAGGTGGTTTACGTTGTTTAATGTGTTTACGGATGACTTTAGACAACTTACCTTGCCAAGTCGCCTTGTAGTTGCCATTATAGACAGGAGTTTGCTTTTTCTGCTTTCAGTTTGTTCCTGTTCCTTCTTCACTTCTCTGAGTTTTTTCTCCTTCTGGCTTCACCGGTAGTTAACAAAAAGAGTCGATGGCGCATTACTGCCACCTTCTGGACAGGCCCTTAGCCCCTTACCTTTAGGGCTGATTCTCCCACTAACTAACACGCATGACTGTCTCATTAAATAAAAAATAAAAAAAACAAAAATTACCTAACCAGCTAACTAACTGCTATGGCTCAGGGGCGTAGTTACGTGGTGGCATGGAGGGCCCCTGCTGGCACAAGCCCGTCTCCCCTAGGGCTCCCCCTGCATAACCAATACATATTAGCACTCTATTACCCATTCTCTCTGAAAACCTTGGCTCTGCCAGAAAGAACTCTGCAAGGATATTATTTAGCCTTACATGCTTAGCACTACTATGCAAATGTGTGTCCTGTTAAAGCTCAAACAGTCCTTTCTTGTTGGTGCTTGGTTAAAGGCAAAGGCACGGCTAATCCCTAGTCTGGAGGAATGGCCTGGGCCCATAGTTTTTCGCTGGCACAGACACCTGCCTCCCCACCACAAGTTGCTGTGTTCGGTCTGAATCTCTACTACCCCTGGTTTGGGCACAGTCAGTTTGGACCCGTGTAGCTTATACTCCAACGCTCACATGTTGACTAACATATTGTGTAAAGTTGTCCAGGTCTGATCCATAGCAAAAGACGAAGTTAAAATCTGTCAACTGGACAAATTGTTGTAGAAGTGAAGATGTTTCGCTGCTCATCCAAGCCGTTTCTTCAGTTCTGACCAGATTGCTGGTGACCACTGCCTCATATCTATCTGCAGGGAGGGGTTAAATATACTGAAACTGTAAACATCTATTGTCTCTAGTTTCAGCTGGAGCTGCCCTATTCAGACCTTAACGACCCTGCTATTGTTCTGGGTCTGAGGATGGAGTTGTAGATGAGTGAGAGATTATGTCTCAGGCCCGCATTCTTGTTTAAGGAAGGATTCTCTTTCCTAACATAAATAGCTTCTTTAAGTCCCCTCTCAAACCATTTCTTTTCTCTGGCTAAGATCTGAACTTCAGTATCTTCAAAGGAGTGGTTAGTGGCTTTGAGATGGAGATGTACAGCAGACTGGGGTCTAGAGGAACTCTCACGCCGGTGTTGGTACATCCTCTTATGGAGTAGCTGTTTAGTTTCTCCAATGTAACGCTCACTGCTCTCTTCACTCTTCACTGAATGGAGTGACTACATTACTTTGTTTGTGGCTCGGAGTTTTGTCCTTTGGGTGACCCAATTTTTGTCTTAACGGGTTTGTAGGTTTGAAAAAGACAGGAATCTCATACTGTCTGAAAATCCTGTGAAGTTTTTAAGACACACCTGCTGTGTAAGGAATGGTAACACTCTTCCTTCTGAGTTCAGATTCCCTGTTGTCCTGTTTTTTTGGCTCTCTTGGATCTATTGAAAGCCCAATTTGGATATCCACAACCAGAGAGGGCTTTCTCCACATATTGCTCCTCCTTCACTTTTCCCTCTGTGTTTGTGGGCACCACTTGAGCTCTGTGTTGCAGTGTATGGATAACTCAGAGTTTGTGCTGCAATGGATGGTGTGAATCAAACAGCAGGTATTGGTCCGTGTGTGTAGGCTTCCTAAAAACTTCAACCTGGAGACGTCGGCCCTCTCCTATTGTTACTGCACAATCTCAGAGGGCCAGTTTGTTCTCCTTGGCTTCTTCCCGTGTGAACTTGATGTTTGTATCCACAGTATTAATATGTACAGTAAAGGGCTCCGGATCTTGAATTTGGTTTTAGTCCAGTTATCATCCACATATCGGTACCAATGTGTGGGTGGAGTACCTGGAAAAGAGGCTAATGCCTCCTGTTCAAATTGTTCCATGTATAAGTTGACCATAATACGAGAGACCGGTGATTAACATACATGACTACATGCCATTAACTGTATCCAGACGTTTGTCTGTTTTGGTCAATAATAATTAATAATGGGCTGCTCTTGTATAATTTTCCTCTTTTTTTATTCACACTCATCAGAGGCTAATGGACAGGCAGAGCAGCAGCAGCCGGTTCAGTCCAAACAGAAAATGAAGCACCAAAGCCACAGAGTAGTATCCGGTGAGAAGCTCCCAGCTCCGCTGAGCCAGTGAGCTTATGCAGCTTTCTGTCAAGAGCCTTGGACAGTGATCATCACTCCATGTCTGACTGCTCGATCGCAAAAAGGAGAACGTAGACCAGTTGCAGCACCAGGATTCCAATTTTGGATGCATGCCCACCCAAGTAGGCCCGTGCACGCCTCACTTTACTCACAGACATGGATAATACATTCTATGCATGAATACAGATATGCACACATTTTAAATTGGCATGCACTTCTTAATTGACAGATTTCCTTACCCCATATCAGGCAACTTACATTTTTTACATGTTTGAGTCCCACCCTTACTGGCCCTCCTGAAAAAAAAAAAAATCCTGGTTACATCCTTGTATGGCATTATATGAAAAAACTGTAAACAATAGTGCTTAATAGTGACCACCCACCCGACAGTTTTAGAACAAAATTTCCCATTCATTTTTCTTATATACTTTCCAAAAAAAAAAAATCAAAAAAAGATTAAAAGTTTGAAATTGAAAATGAACCTTTTATTGCGCATGGGTGTCTTTTGGCCAAATTAGAAGTGTTTTTGATGAAAACGGTTGGAGGAGATGTCAAAAGATTATAATGACTGATCTTGTCAATACAGCTGATTTTCAGGGGTCAAGAGCCCCCGGAAAAGACCAAATTTGTTACATAATGTTGAAGAACCTTGATAGGAAGGCACTTAAAAAGCTGTTGTGTTTAATTAACAGAGTCTGGATTCAGGGGGAGCTCTCATGCACTTGGAAAGAGGCAGTAATTATACCACTCAGAAAGCCTGGGAAAGATTTGTCTAAGCCAGGTAGCTACGGGCCAATCACTCTCACATCAAACCTGTGTAAGTTGATGGAACAAATGATAACTGAGAGGCTCTCTCTTTTTGCCAGCTATCAGAGTGGCTTCAGTAAAGTGAGAAATACAAGTGATGCTGTCATTAGGCTTGAAAATGTCATCACGAATGCCCAGGCAAATAAAGAGTCTGTATTAACAGTGTTTTTTGATATTGAGAAGGCACATGACATGCTGTGGAGGGAGGGCCTTTTAATCAAGCTACATAAACTATGAGCTGGAGCCAGGGCCTTTAACTGGATCAGGGATTTTCTCTTTGGTAGATGAATCCAGGTACGGATAGGATCTACATGGATTTAGGCAGTATACAATAGACAATGGTACACCCCAAGACAGCGCAATAAGTCCTTTGCTTTTTGTCATTATGATTAATGATGGGTTTTCTGCAGTTCCTGTGGGAATTGACAGGTCCTTGTTCGCACATGATGGCGCTTTGTGGGAGAGAGGGAGGAACATTGAGAGCCTAGTTAGTGAGGTACAAGATGCTATGAATGATGTGGTTGAGTGGGGGGTTGATTGGGGGTTTAGATTTACAGTGGGAAAAAAAAGTAAACTGGTGTTCTTTACCAGAAGGAAAGTGAGTGAGACATTAAAGCTAAAGCTGTAGGGTGAAGAAATTGAGAGAGTAAGTTGTTTTTAAATTCTTGGGGCTCATTTTTGACTCACACCTGACATGGAAGGCGTAAATAGACAAAACTGAAAGCAAATGTAAAAATGTGATTAATGATATGAGATGTGTGGCTGGGAGAGAATGGAGGACTAGTTGCACAGCCCTAAAGAGAGCTTTAATCAAATTCGTTTTTGGTTTATGGTTGTGTGGCATACAGATCAGCAGCCCCTTCTTTGTGAAAACAACTGGATGTATTGCAGGTTCAGGCCTTAAGAGTGTGTTGTGGTGAGTTCTAAACCACCAGACCAACCAACCAGTTCTAAATCACCAGTCAGTGCCTTACAGGTCGAGATGGGAGAAATGCCTCATGACCTGAGGAGGAAGGAAATTACTGTAAACTATTGGATTTGTCAAAGGAGTCATGGCGAGTTGAATCTTACCAAGGAAGTGCTTTTGGATTGCTGTGAGTATGGGGAAAGCCAGGGAGACCACTTTGGAAAGGTGGGAAATATGTTAGCTAAAATATGCCATGTTGTTAATCTGCAGATATGTCCTCCTGCTGTGTTCCCTGCTGTGCCTCCCTGGTTTTTTGTATCCCCAGCTGTTGATTCGCGCCTCCTAGACCTGAAAAGGGAGTAAAAGTGGAAAATAGATCTTGTCGCAGTATTTAATTACCATGTTTAGCCAGAGTACTTTAGAGGGAGGGATGAGGTTGTAATAACTAGACTTAGGCTGGGACATTGTGCCTCAAAAGTACACTGCATCTAATAGTGAAGCACAGGACGGGTCTGTGTGAGGTGAGGAGACAGTGGGACATGTGTTGAGAGGCTGAGAGATTGGGGGATTAAGGAATTCACTTTGAGGAACATCCTGAGTTGTGGTAGTAGAGGTCAAGTGGGGGAACTTTAAGTGAAGCTTTAGAGAAGACAGATGTGTTTCACAGGATATAGATAGATTTTCTACTTTTATTATTATTATTATTATTATTATTATTATTATTATTATTATTATTATTATTATTATTATTATTATTATTATTATTATTATTAAATATTTGAGTGCACTTTTAGATTATGGGCCTAAAGAAGGAGACTTGGTAAACGGGTTACGCAGATGCGTCTTGCTCCTGTGACCTCACAGTTCAAAATGGCCGTCTGAGTGGAGATTGTACACTTCCAAATTAAACTAATCAAACGGATAACACTGCCTTCCCTTGTAACTTTATCTGTCTCTTCTATGAAGACTTGTTGTCATGTCAATTTTTGACAGTAGCGCTTGTGATTAGAAGTACCGGAGACTTTGTCTGTCTGATTTATGGAGCACCGGTAAGGATTTTAGAAAAATAGTTAGCGTTATGATAGCCTCCACTGGCTAGCAATACTAGCGTTAGCTGCTAACTAGCTCGTCTGTAAAACATCAATGTTTGTACAACTCAAAATATATTGTGGAAATAAATCTATTGTAATTTGTAATTGGGATGTGATGGCTTAAGTTTAAGTTTACGTAACATATTGTACTTGGTAACAAAATGTTAAACGTGTGTATTTTATTCCATTGCTGGTGTGCTAGCTCGAGTTTATATGTTTCGACTATCCTTTCAACATCTAGTTGTAAACACTTTCTTAGTAAGGCTTGACATTGATACCAACTTCAACAATCGTTTTGCCAATTGGTGATTGTAGGTACTGGAGAAAAAACACACAAGTTTTACTTGGCCTATCTTAACCATGTTAATCAGTTATCTTCACGTTACTGTGGTCCTTATGTTTTTGCTCTCGATCTAATGTTATTGAACCCTTTTCGTTCTTCGTTCTTTTACATTTCTACTTTCGCTTTTAATATGTATCTAGTATTTGCACAGTTATGATTATACATTGTTAGATGACGTGACAATAACTGTGTTCCGTGTGTAATTTGCACTCTGCATCTTTAGGAGCCTTGCTACAGGTTAAAGCGTTCAAGCTCGTTATGGACAGCTTTTTTAAGGCTGCTGTATGTGATCTGGACAAACTCCTTGATGACTTTGAGCTAAGTTCTGGTAAGATTGTGAGATCATAACATTACTTCTTATAATGACCTAATAAATGTGTGGTAAGAACCATTTTAGTAATGCTATCATTTCTTCTGTTGTTTGTTTCTAAAGAAGAACTTGAATGCAATCCAGTGTATCTGAAGCCGACAGTTTACTGTCCCTTCTCCACTGCAACCTCCTCATGTTCTTCGTCAGAAACCTCCACTGTTTCTACAACCCTCCCTGACCTCAACTCGCTTCATTATGGCTCTGCCTCCCCCTTCCCCGAGCGCTTCATTAACCATAACCAAACTACAGAAGGAAGAGAAGGCAAAGTTCAACCACTCACATGCGTGGACCTTCTCTCCTCTGTCAATCGTACGCAAGTCAAAAGCTCTGCTCCCCCTTGTCCAGATCGAGCTCTAAAACCAGTCTGTGACCTTGTAAATGACACCAGTTCTGCTATCCTAATGAACAACAACGATGCTTTCAGTGAGCTGGACATGGTGGAGAGGCAGATGGAGGAGGAAGAGGGATTGCTTGTACACTTTGACCAACCTCTTGCTTCTGGAAAGAATCTTGCAGGAAATGGTGAAACTGCAATATGTGAAAGCACTATGGATGACCAACTTTCTGGTCAAAAGGAGGAGCAGAATTTGTATTTGGCCTCTTTGGACATCATTCTTCCATTGGCAACAGACCGGTCTAGTGAGTCTGCTTTGGACTCATTCCAAGAACAGATAACTCAATCGGTTGAATGTGAAGAATTGGCACCTACCTGTCAAACAGAGGAGAGTTCTTTGAACCCATGCGAACAGAATAGTCCACAGCCTGTTGAATGCATAAAGATAAATGAAACAAGCTCTTACAAGGAAGTGGAAACTGATGAATATTCACATGAAGAGTGTGAGGAAGAGGCTCAATTGGAGTCATCAAACTGTCAGCCAATTAGTTTGTCGTGTTTGCCTTTAGCTGTGTCTATGTGTGGGTCTCTAGTAAATCATGTGGAGACAGTGGAATGTGATTTTGATCTGTCCACTGTAGATCATTTAGAGCAAAGCTCAAATGAACCGTCCGAGTCTCCCATAAGTCTCCATGAGGCAGATGTCAGACTGTCTACTGATAGTGCTCCCTCAGATGTTGTCCTGCCTGACTACACAGAACCCGGCCCAGTCGACCCTTCAGAGTTTGGCTTTGAGTATTTACCTGAGAGTGACCAGGCTGAGATGCTGGTCACAGATGAGGAGTTGGATGCATTTCTCCAGGCGCATAACGAGGCTGAAGCAGTCAATAGTGTTTCTTGTTTAAGCTCGTCTGGAGATTTTCCCGTACTTGAGTCTATTCCACATGAACGGAAAAGCGTTGTGGGTGAAGAGGTGGTGATTTGCACTCAGGCCAACGGTGATACCTTTGATAGTCTTGGTTCCCCAGAAACTGACAAGACAATATTCGTGTCTGTGGACAAAAATCTAATAGATGGTGCTCAGTCAGACTGCTCTTCTAGTCCTCCTGGGGTGAACAGTCTGTCAACCAGCAACACATTCCAGTCCCAGCATAGCAGTAGCACTGAACATGGAGGTGCTCGGCCTAAAATGCTCTACTGCCAAACCTCCAGACCACAACCAGCAGAAGGGGAGCAGCTTCAAAACACCACTGGTTCTACATCACAGGCTGGGGTGTTTGAGAACAAGTCCACTTCACCCACAATGTCCAGTCCAACAGAGGAGCCGACTGACCTCAGTGAATGTAGCTATGTGCATAGCCCTCAGGACCATGACAGTTACTGTCCAGGCTATGATGAGCTGTCAGAGCCTCCACCATATCCTGGAGAGGCCATCGCTGGCAGTGTGCAGTGTGCAGAGTGGAAAACGGAGGGGGAGGAGGAGCTGGGGAACAAGCAGCCTGCATGGATGCCTGACGCAGAAGCTCCAAACTGTATCAATTGTGCTCAGAAGTTTACATTCACCAGAAGGAGGCATCACTGTCGAGCATGTGGGAAGGTAATAGTTTCCTTAGATGTTATTTAGAAACCATTGCTATGGTATTAGTTAAACTGACTGAATTGTGATAACTACCTGGGAAGCTACTTTTAGAAATGGCTCAGAGAGCAGATTAAGTCCTTGGCACCAAGGAAGCACTGTACTGTGGAGTCAGCAGTTCTTTTTTAATTCCCCTAGATCCCTAGGGATGTAGGAAAAATAAATCAATTTAAAGTTATATAAAATTATCAAGGTTGGATAGATACATTGCATGTCCTCGAGAACATTGTACAGGCACATGGTTATTGCTTCCTCTCTTTTCATTGTGGCAGGTATATTGTGGTGTATGCTGTAACAGAAAGTCCAAGCTGAAGTACCTTCAGAAAGAGGCTCGCGTATGTGTCATCTGTTTTGATACAATACAACGTGGTAAGGCTCTTGATTACAGATGCAACTACTTAAGCTGTAGACCATTTTCCTAGCAATAGTATCTTAATTTATCCCAAGGGAAATTGATTGCTGAGATAGTATCCAAACTAGTATTGCTTTTATCAGCAAAATGTCTAAAAATATTAATATTTTTTATTGAAGGAGGTATATTTTTTATTGTCTTTTTAAGCATTTTGCAATCAGAAGCATAGTTGTATTATGTGTTGTACCTGAAAAATGTATAGGAAAAGAAAACCCGCTTTTTTTTTTTTTTTTTTTTTTTTTTTTTTTTTTTTACAGTGTGGTAATCTGTGTCTGTGGGGAATCAATTTAATTTTATGGCCAGGAACATGTATCATATTCCTGTGATAAGTAAAGAAATAGTTGTCATATGTATCATGTCAGTATTTCTATATCTTTAAAATATATTGCTAATAAACAATCATATGACAAAGACTGCAGAAAAAATGCTTTAAAGAGATGGGAGGGAGAGAAGGGAGAGTTATAGTAGGGCACTAGCATTTGTCCTTGGATGTGTGGTGGAGCAATCGCCCAACACAGTGGCCATGCGATGCTCTGTGTCTATATTAAGAAGAAGGAGGTGCTCTGTTTCTTGTAGCTGCGACATCCGCTTGTTTTTCTCATCTCTCCTGCATACCAGCTACCTTTGAGCCTCATTGCACAAACCCTGTTTAAGCTAGCAGGCTAGCATCAGACAGTAGCTGCAGAGAATCTGACAGAAGTAAGGCAAAGATGTGAGCTGTTATTTCACTATTCTGGATTGGACTTGAGTTCTACTTACAAGGGTAAAGATGAGGTAAGATATGAGTTGTTTGTTATTTTAGATGCTTTAAACAGATTTGAACAAAACCAATTTATAATACATGAATAATAATATCCAGTGTCTTGTCTTTTGTGGTTTCCCTGCCTTTTTAAAAAGCAAATATTTGCTCTGGATCAGTAAAACTGCTGTAACATTCAATGTAATGTAGCCAAGTGCTGACTTGGCAATTTTAGGATCCCAGGCCACCGATCACGAAGGAAGCATTTGGTATTGATGTCACCACCTATGTCAGCCATTATTCATAAGCCATTGTATTAACGCACATGCTATCTGCAAGTCATGTTTTAGTATAGTCTTTTACTGGTCATTATGCACTGCTGATGTTTTGGGGCAAATACCCAGTTCAGCTCTGTCTTATGTATTGATTGAAGCCAGTGGTTTTGACAGTTGTTGTTGTCCTCTTGAGATTAACTGACCAGTGGTAGACCATTGAACTTTGCTGTCTGCATCGGGCCTTCCCATAGCCTACATGGTCAGTTCAGTGGGATTCTTGGGGGTGTTAAAGAGGGGCTGTGCGCTTCAGTCAGGGCACTTGTCATTTCAAGTCCACTTCAATTCGTTAATGTATATCCCATGTGTCCACTGTTACAGAAAGCATATATGTGTCTATCTCTCCTTTTTAAAATCTTCTGATTGCATTCTTTGGGTATGTCTGTGTAATGATTTGTCAAAAATGCCCTTTCCTTTTTTTTTTTTGTTTACTTTTTGTAATATTTTATTACATTTTTCTGTTGATTCCACTATTGGTCTTTGCACATAATTTGATAAAAACTGTTCCTTAAAAAATGCTTGATTTATGTTTCTTGTTTTATAGTGCCTAACAAAACAGAACTGAAGCTTTGTAACTTATGCCATCTATATTGTCAACAGCCCAAGCTCTGGAGCGGATGATGAGCCCTACCGGGCCCAGTCCAAACCCGAACATCCCGTCTGAATACTGCAGTACAATCCCACCTCTGCAGCAGGCCCGCGCCGCAGGCACTTTGAACTCTCCCCCTCCCACCGTCATGGTGCCTGTGTCTGTTCTTAAGCACCCAACCAATGAAAGTAAGGCTATTTATAATGACCCTTTCTGAAAAAATGCTGTCTTCATTTGTTCCTCACAAACTAAGCTTTCCTCTCTGGTGGCAGATTGTCCACGTGAGCAGAAACGCGTGTGGTTTGCAGATGGAATTTTGCCTAATGGAGAATTTGCAGACACTACAAAGCTAGCTGTGACGAGCCGTAAAAGTGGAGAATTTACGCCTGACCAGACAGTAGGTTATTAAACACTGACAAATTTTAAGATATTCTGTGTAATTGTAATTCTTTTATCAAACTCATTTCAGCCCAGCCCGGCTGAGTCTGACACTGGAAGTAGTGGCCAATCTACTGCTGAAACAACTGTTGCTGCAGAAGTGGAACGACCACTCCTTTCTGGTCCCTGGGATTTCACCTTGCTGTCTGCTATCAGTTCTTCTGTGAGAATGATCCCCAGTCTCCTGCCAGATAATGTGGATGAGCTCCCTCCATTACTAATTACCACTGGAGAGACAGAAGTTGGAGGTATTTTTGCAATGTATTGTTACTTCTCTCTTATGTGTTTTATCACATAACTTTTTTTTACAGATGTTCTTGTGGAAGAGGCTCCAGCCCCCTGTCAAATTCTGCATTTATTGGAGGAAGGAGGACCTCGCCCTTTAATGTTCGTGCTGAATGCCAACTTGCTGGTCAATGTCAAAATAGTTACTTGTAAGTCAAAAGTTTGAAAATGCTTTTGCATTTATTTTTCTTCTTTATTTCAATGATTATTTACATTCTAAATTCTCACTGAAAGCATCAAAACTATGACTGGACACATATGGAATGTAGTAAACAAAAATATATTCAAAATAACTCAACTTGTTTAAAAAAAAATAAAAATAAAAGCAGCTGCTCTTTGCTTTAAACCATGATTTGCACTTTTGGCATGTTTTGACCCTGATGCGGCACAGTTGTGAAGTGAGAACCTTTTCAGGGGACTTCATCAAGAAGCTCATTGTGAGAAGACCAAGGGTTTGCAGTGCTGTCTGCAAACCAATGAGCAGCTACTTTGAGGATTTTAATATAAAAAATATTTTTTTAAATGTAGTTATTCGACTTTTTTTTCTCTACATAATTGTATATATCTTGCTTCATTTGATGTCTTCTGTATGTAAATAAAATGCAGAGAGTGGTAAGCTTGGAAGAAAAAGTACATTGAAAAAGAGAGTGTGTCCAAACATTAAATACGATATGGCAGTAATGTGCTTGATGTTGTTTGTTTTGTTTTTGTTCTACAATTTCTATGATTAACTTGGTTTTGTATATGCTTTTCAGATGGTAGTCGCCAATGCTGGTGCTTTGGCTCGACAGGTCTGCAGGCTCTGGGACAGAAAGAGTTGGTATTTCTATTGGAGTGTTTGCCAGACGAAAAGACACTGCCACAAGATCTTTTTACCCTTTATCTCAACATTTACCAAGATGCACAAAAAGGTTTTTAGATCTTTTATCTAATTTATTCACAATACATTTGCCTAATTTAATGTTATCAAAACAAAAATGTGGTAGCTTGTGTTGTAACAAAACAATCACCTGTAGTTGTGATTATTTTAATGCTGCAGTGGAGTGCAGTTGTAATAATCTGCATGTAATATACATTATATATGCTTACCACTTTACAATATAAATGTGAAGCAACAATTATTAAAAACCCTTCAATAAACCTCATTATATAGTGCAATGGCAACAAACGACAAAAGAGTGAAGTTTTGTAATATTTAATATTTATTATTATTCAAAGCATTACTACTGTATACTTATTTCTTCCAGGAAAGTTTATAGATTGCCTGGATAACATTACGTTCACAAGCAGTTTTCTGGGCAGCAAGGACCATGCCGGGATGCTTTTTTTCTCTCCCAGCTGTCAGCCTCTAGATGGCCTCAGTCTGCCTCCTCAGCCTTTCCTCTTTGGCTTGCTCATACAGAAGCTAGAAGTTCCCTGGGCTAAAGTTTTTCCTCTGCGACTTCTTCTACGACTGGGTTCTGAATTTGGTGGTAGGTGGCTGCAGTTGTCTATTGTTAAAGAATGCATTAGGGAAAAAAAAGAGCTTTCTACTATGTTATAATGTGGTTCCCTCATTGAAAAACATGCTTGAAGTTGTTTTATATGTCATTAAGCATGTTTGAGTAATCTTGTGATCTCTCAAAAACAGGATACAAAAAAATAACACTACAACTTCACAAACCTGCTGTGATGTGTAGTTTCATTAGCGGAATGCATGTCGATTGTGGTGTCATAGCACTCTAAAGAGGGAGTGACTTAGTGCCACTTTAATATGTTGTTTTTAGTGAAGATGGGGTTTTAAAACAGAAAATGTATGTTATGTTAATGCCCCACAGTAATAGCTCCTTTTTAAGCATTGTGTTCTACTTCTTTTGTTCTGCCTATATATTTTTTAAATAATACTTATATACTTATTATAATATTTCTCTTTTTTCAGTCTATCCTACGCCCCTGTCAAGTGTGCGTTTTAGGGATGCTGTGTTCCGGGAAACGGGCCACACAATAATGAATTTACTGTCCGTAAGTAACAACTTAGTTATGCATTAAACAAGTGCATTGCTGTGTACACACAACAATGTAATAAATGTGAATATAATTCTTGTAACAGTTTTCAAGACACTCAAATTTGCCTGTGGTAAGCTACTATTGTACCCTCTGCTGCCCTCTGATGTAAGCTTTATTGACTGTGCTGCCAGCAATCGCACTGCGTTAATTCCACCCAAATGCTTTGGTTTTGTGGTCTAATGCCCTACAACTAAGCCCATGCTGTTGAATATGTTACTTACTAGCAAGTGAAAAGTCTCTCAGTCTTGAATATTTTGATTACAGGATCTTAGAAACTACCAGTACAGTCTACCTGTGGTGGAGGGCTTGCGGATCCACATGGAAATGGGCCATAGTTACATTGACATCCCCAAAAGCAGCTTCACTGAGGTAAGACATAAGCAGAAAGTAAATACAACTTCATTATATGACATTGTCAGACTATATCTTAGTGCCGCTAATGCAAGTCTGTTTTCCTAGATGCTTAAAGTTGTAAATTCATCTAATGAGCATGTGATCAGTGTTGGAGCAATGTTTAGCCCTGAGGCTGACTCTCACCTAGTCTGTTTTCAAAATGAGGAAGGAAACTATCAGACTCAAGCTAACAGCATGCCTGGAAAGACACGGACAGGTGACTAACTTAACTCTGTTATCTTGGCCTGTTTTTTTATCTTCAAATGACTAAAATGCTTCTTACTTTGTAGTGACAGGGGCCAGTTTTGTGGTTTTTAATGGAGCACTTAAACCTTCTTCAGGTTTTAAAGCAAAGTCCAGCATTGTAGAAGGTAAATCACATTTATCAGCATGCATTGTCTCATTTGGTCTCACCTTATGTTTGCTCATGTGTGTTAGATGGACTGATGGTGCAGATCCCACCAGAGACCATGGAGTCCCTCCGCGTAGCCCTCAGAGAGCAAAGAGACTTTGACATACCTTGTGGCAAAAGTGATGGCACAGAGGTCAGAGAAACTGTCACTGTGCGGTGGATCAACTGGAGTGCAACCGTCAATAAGGGGTAGGGTACTCTAAAATCCACAAGGCATAGTTCCTGAGTAGCAAATACTTACAGGCTGAGTAGTGCCTGTAAGCACTGAATTGCAAGGAGCAGCGTGTCGAAACACCACTAAACACCGCTCTAAGTTGTTTAATGTGCTTATGCCATGGTCCCACAAACTGAATAACATTTTAGTTTTGGAATTTCTGGTGATGAGCTTGCCACCTGTATGAAATCCATAGAAATCTATGGAGATAAGCAGGTGGCAGACCCTCCACCAGAAAAGTTAGTCATGTTTGTACAGACAAGGCCTATCACAGGAAACATGCATGTTCTTTAAGATGTTTTCTCATGCAAAAAATACCAGTAATGGCATTTCAGTTTATTTTTGGCTTAAATTTAGCATGATGTGGCTTTTAAAAGCAGTTTTTGTTTACCTGTTGATATGGTGATGCCTACAGTATAGTAATACAGAACAGTGATTAAAGGCCTACAATGTAACATTTCAGCCTTAAAAATGTATTCTTAAAACACTGAAAAACATGCATTATTGTGCATTATTTAGAGGCACACGCTCATCTTTTTCTTTAATTTTTCTAGGAAAACAAGTGCAGTGGATGGGAACTCACTGGATGGAGTTCACAGTATGAGAGTTCAGCAGGACACAGAGTTTGAATCTGATGGCCGTTCTATTAGATGTACTGAGGTAGGAGGAATTTATCTCCTAAATACAGTTTAAACGTGTATAAAATCTCTTAATTTGAATATGTTCACAGGTTTTCTGCCAGTTGAAGTGTCCTGACACCAGCCTTATGTCTGTGCTGGCCTCATGCAGTGCTTTTCAGAAAGACATTGCTTTAGCCACATGCAGCGCCCTTACCCCACACCTCTCTGTGCTCATGTCCAGTGGTATTAACTCCCTATCACTGCGAGTCTCTACACAGGCTGACATGGTATCTATCAGGACTTCAGCTAGCACAAAAACGATAATTAATAAAATAACAATAATAATGGACTGACATTTGTCTTTCCCTCAGGTTGAGTACCAAGCTGGTTCTAGAGGACGGCTTCTCCCACAGCGTTACATGAATGAGCTGGATAGTGCTTTAATACCGGTCATCCACGGAGGAAGTGCAAGTGTTCCACAGACTGCTATGGATATGGAGTTTGTTTTTTTCATTACATACACCATTTGATGTGCCCACAATGCATGACAAGCCTTAGATGGTTGGTAATGAAACTATAAACTATGATATAAATGATGTGGGATGAATGGTTTGCATAAGGAACTGCTAGTCCTGCAGACACCAAAGCTGCTTATATTCAGGAAGCCAAATGCTAATCAAGGACACTCTCACCAAAAAACATAAACTGTTGGCGGTGTTTGTTTTCTGCCTTCCAGCCTGGGGCCACTCAGTGAATGTTCATGCAACACTTATTTGGATGTATTTATTCTTTATAGTTTTTGCTGATGATTTAAATTAAATCAAGGGACAGTCACAATTGTACCAGGTCTGTATGATGGAGAGCTGTTAAAACTACTATAATTTTTCAAATTAATTTGTCAATGATTATTTACACTTTCATTGTAATTGCATGTATGTGTATGTGACTTTCAAAATATCAAATGACAGTGTTATAATTACCGCATATAATTTGTTAAACTGACATCAGATGTTATTTCATCTTCCCAGAAATTGCTTGAATTATCTCTTTTTATTACCATTGAAATCAAGTGATGACATTATGAAGTTTAATTTAAAATTTGTCAGAAAGCATCTGACTGGACTGGTTTTGTGCTGAATATTTATTCACTGTACCACACTTTAGACCACACTTAAACATAAGCACAATGTGGTCCTCTTTCTGAATGAATGTCTCTGCAGTGATTTTGTCTGCATCATACAAACCTGGTTGATGTGATTAACTACATTTTGTAAATGTACTTGTGACAACTGCTTCTCAAGCTGTTCTATTTGCTATCTTTTTCTGGACATAGTGCAAGAGCAGTTGATTATACATCTTGCATTTTGTCTTTCCTGTGTTTGCTCTCCCAATGTACAGAAAATATACTTTATGCAAATGAGGCTCCACTACTACCCAGTTGTTTTTAATGGATGTATTTTTTTGGAGTCCATGGTAAAAGTTTAATTAAACAGAATAATCACATATTTTTGATAGAAAGTTGGCGGTTAGCAGCAGTTTTTGTGTTGTACAGGAATGAAAAACATATTACCAGTAATCATCTATGCTGCTTAATGTAATTCATCTATTTGAGCAAATGTGCACATGTTATGAAAAGATCAATGGAGCCAGCATTTTTGACTTACTGAGTTAATTAAATGATAATCAATGTTAATTTTCTTTAACTTGCCGGTAGTGGTCAGGGGAGTAGCAAAGGGTGTTGGCTGTTTCAGTATTTTGTTGTAGTGAGCCTCTGGCATTTTTATGTTCTTTTTATTAGCAGTTAATAGTCTTTTTTTCAATTATTCAATTATATAAATCCTCTATTCATCGACACCAGCTTTATTTTAAAGAATCCGAACCCTATGTATCTGATCAGTTTCTGTTTAAACTAAAAGATTAAAATATATTTATAAATTATTTATATTGTCTTTTTACAGTTTTCTTTCTATATATTGTGTCCTGATGCCAACCAGTGTGTGCTCAGGGTGTCGCAACCAAAATCTTTGAACTGCAAGGGAAAGTCCTTTCGAGTAAAGGGGCGTGTTTTGTTGTTTCACAAATACTGATTTCGGTTGAGTTCATTCACTCAAAGGCCACCTCAAGACAGCACACACCTGACAGCCCAAAGATGAGTGGACGAGTAGGAGACCTGAGCCCAAGGCAGAAGGAAACTCTGTCTGAGGTTAGGATGTAAAAATGGGTTAAATTTAGTTCTTTAGATTTTTGTACATCACAAGTCTGTTTCATCTTCATGTCAAATTAACTTTTTAAGCATTTTTAAATCAGTTATAGTATGTGAATATTATTGTCTGTGTTCAGTTTCGGGAGAGAATTCAGGACATCCTCCCCCACCTACCGGAAAAAGATGACCACTACCTCTTGTGCTGGCTCAGAGGTAATGTGAAAGCTTACACACAAATAAACATTTCAACCAGTTACTGTTGGTGATAAAACAGGCACTGTAGTTGGTCTACTTTGAGGAATTTAAAGACAGAAGTGGAAGTCAACTTTGCTGAACAATATGGTGGTTTGTTGGAGATGAACATAAACAAGAACCCCTTATTTTACATATGCAAGTAGTTTCAGGTGACCGGTATCGATGCCTGTCTTACTGTCACGTAAAAGCCAAGGAACAGGTTTGCTTGTGAGTGTGTAGCCTCAAGTGCTTACTACAAATACTTTAGTTAGTACTTGGATTTTGTTAGCACCTTTTTTTCATGGCGAAACAGATTTGTAATGTGTCAGTTCATATTTTAAAATTCCTATTCATTTTAATAAATAAAACGGGATGGATGATAACGGTATTGAGGTGACTTTACATGTACAGTACTGTAAAAAAAAAAAAAAAAAAAAATCATAGGCCAAGCTGAATCCACATCAGGTAGTTCAAATGTGGCCCCTCAAATCTTATCACACAGTAAATATTTGTGTTACCCTTGTGCTCTTGAACCTGTGTCCCCCACTCTCCTCATTTTAACATTATTTTTACAATTGTTCATGTTTTTTCACATGTGGTTCTAATTGAATGCCTTGTTTTTGTCTTCCTTTGGGGTTTTCAAGCCATAGAAAGATGTTTGCTGTCATTTTCAGATATCTATGGCACAATTTCTGTCTTTGAACAAATCGATAGTGCAATCGGGGTCAGTATTTGTTAGCCTTGAACAGGCTTACACAAGACCAAAAGTAAAAAAATAAAACAGTTTTAATAACAAAACAACTTCACTATCATAATTTACTTAATGTAAATGTAAAAATTATGTTTTTTTTTCCAGCTCGTAATTTTAGTATACAGAAATCTGAAGCAATGGTCAGAAAGGTAATGTGATATTTAAATGTATTCTGCTGTTTTTGTTTTTGTATTTAATAATAATGTCTATGTTTCTCTCTGCAGCATTTGGAGTTCAGAAGACAAATGAAAGTAGATACTATTGTTGAAGACTTCAAACCTCCAGAGGTACATGTGGATTCTTGTGGCGATGGCACACCACTTCTCCTGACAGGTTGCCCCAGCAGCATTAAAGGGAGCGTCAAATACTTACGTTAACATTAACCTTAGCAAAGACAAAAGGGCCTAATATTTTCCCATAGTTACGAACATTGCCTGTATGTGAGAGGCTATCAATGACTACTTTTATTTGGCATTGTGTGTTTCCTTATAGTTTGATTCAAACATCTGTAGATAGTTTGTTTGAATGATGGATTCATAATTTTTTCCTCTGTCTTGCTCTTTTCAGGTTATTGAAAAGTACGTGTCTGGAGGCATGTGCGGTTATGACAGAGAAGGTAGTCCCATTTGGTACGATGTAGTTGGCCCCCTAGATCCCAAAGGCCTTCTACTGTCAGCGACAAAACAAGACTTTCTAAAGACTAAAATCCAACATACAGAAATGCTTCGGAGAGAGTGCAAACGCCAGTCTCAAAAAGTATGATAAATAACTGTTTTCTTGGAAAAAATATGAATTTCAATTTAAAATATTTTGCTTGGAACTTAGATTTTGCATTGTCTATTAATTTTAGCTGGGGAAACACATTGAATCCATTACTCTTATCTATGACTGTGAAGGCCTAGGTCTGAAACACATGTGGAAGCCTGCCATTGAGACATATGGAGAGGTTTGTCTTATAGAATATACTACAGTTTGTTCAACCAAAGAACTTTTTAACAGCCATTGTTTTCTGTAGGTTCTCACAATGTTTGAGGACAACTATCCAGAAGGGCTAAAAAGGCTGTTTATTATCAAAGGTAAAATACAATGTGTTGTCCATTTAAAATATTTCATTTTCAGCTATTTAATTTTCTGTTTGAAACTATTTTAATATAGCTCCAGCTATCTTTCCAATGGCCTACAACTTAATAAAACATTTTCTTTGTGAGGAAACCCGGCGTAAAATTGTCATTTTAGGAAGTAAGGCCAATTTCACTCCTTATACTAAATTAAAATTTTAAAAAGTGCTAATTAAAATCTGCTTAAATAGGTAACTGGAAAGAGGTGTTGAGAAAAAACATTGACCCTGAGCAGCTTCCGGTGGTGTACGGAGGAACCTTAACAGATCCTGATGGTGATCCTCGCTGCAGAACAAGAGTGAGAGAAATGTTAAAGATAAATAAATTAGATAAGTTTACATAATATTCATACATTTGGTTTGTTTGCAGATAAATTATGGAGGTACTGTTCCCAGGTCGTATTACATCCAGGACTCCATGAAGGTTCAGTACGAAAATAACGTCACCATCAGCCGTGGTTCAGTGTTTCAGCTCGAATATGAGGTCACTACACCAGACACACTTTTAAGGTAAAACCTTAGATATCTGCTCTGTTAATTCTGTATATAGTTAATTATATATCAAATTAATTGACAGTAACATGCACAGTCGCTATATAATGCACAAACCAAAACGCAGATAGTTGCATGATAATCCCTCGGCAGTGGTGAAGTAACAGCTGGTTAACAATGAGTTGGTAATGAGATATGTACAATATTTGGCAATAAAATGAAAAAAAAATAAAAATGTAAATACCAATAAAGACAGTACAATCCTCAAATTAAACACACTGTTTTTATGTTGTCAACTTGCTCTGTACAGTGTCCTTGGGTGTTTTGAAAGGCACATATATATAGAATTTATTATTATTACATACCCAAAAGTTCATCAAATTACCTTCAAGCTGTGTTTGATATTTCTGTATTTTCACTACAGATGGCAGTTTGCCAGTGATGGAGCAGATATTGGTTTCGGTGTCTATATGCGCACCAAAAAGGGCGGGAGTCAAAAAGTGACAGAAATGATCCAGGTCTTGCCCACTGAAAGGTATAATGCCCACCTGGTCCCAGAGGACAACTCCCTGACCTGCCCTGAGCCTGGAGTCTGTAAGTGACAAATGGATGAAGGTAACAGCTGACTATAAACAGAGTGCATTACTAACACATTGTTTTTGTATATTTGCAGATGTGTTATGTTTTGACAACAGCTATAGCATTCTTCAGTCCAAGAAAGTGAGCTACAAAGTGGAAGTTGTTCCTACGGCTGACTTGCAAACGCTCAGTCCACACAGCAGAGGAGATATGAGACTGCAATAAGCATAACGCAGAGGACACATTTGGCCCTTAGTCAACCTGCATACTAGTTTTGCTTCAGTTAAGAACATGGAAACAAAGCAAGGCAACATCTGCTACATTGTTTGCTTTGCCACATGTGCTTTTTTCCCCTCTTTTTCTCTCTTTCTGTGGAGAAAAACATGGCTTAAAATTAGTCTATGTATTTTAAAATGCATAGACTAACATAAAGTATCTTTTTGAACTGAAATAACCAGTATTCTTGCCAATTTAGCCCATCCAGGTGGAGCAGGTTGTACTAATCCATTCCTTGTTACATTGTTGTAAGTCTCATTTTGCCCACAAGGTGGCAGTCAAGCAAAGGTAGAATGTACTGCTTGATGCTGAGAGTTACATAATTGCTGGTCATTCAATGTTGTGTAGAGTCTCCATGTTCTGTTACTCCAAGGTCAAAGTTCAAGGTAACCTTTCATTCCCAACAAACGTAATACTTGAGTACAACAATGGAACATCATAGGCCTAAACACTGCATAGAAAAGAATCATAATATACGTCTATTTTATTAGTCAATATAATAGCCTATTTAAAGTGTTAAAGCTGCGTGCACCTCGTCTTTTCACCGCTCATTTCTGAAAATTGCTGACTGCAGTGAGAGCTGAGACTTGGCTCGGTGCCAGAGGGATGCAGGGGCAGGAGAAAGGCGGGGTGAGGAGAGGGATGCACGGAGAGCATGTGGCTTACATAATAGTAGCTGCTCCCGGATAGGGCACTGTGACATGATGCTCCCCCTGAGCCCCTCCGTCATGAAGAGGTTAATGCAGAGAAAGGTCTGTAGTTTTCATCCACGGTATTTATCACATTGTCATCCAAAAACATGTGAACACAACGGTGGTGTTTTAGTTTGATCTTCATTATTTTTGAAAAATAAATGGACTTTTAATCGTCCCACAGCTGGGACATTTCAGTAGGCTACAGGGACAGCAGAAGTAAAATAAAATGAGATGCAACATTGTGCAAGTAGCAAAGCTTTGATGACAAAATTAATCATGTAGCCTACAATAAGCAGATGTGGAAAAGTATATTATAAATGGCCTTATGTTACTGTAGACTTAATTGTGTTTTTGCTTTTGTAGATTTTCATATACTAAAAAGTATTGTGTAATTATATATGTAAAATCCCTGTAATAACATCATTAGCTGGCTGCATTTAAATTCATATTGGTTAGTTGTCCCTCTGCAAATAATGCAGATTTTCATTTAAACCACTTAATTCAGCTTTAAACTGTGTATCTGATCATGTTTTGTTTAAACTTGTGTTAATAAGTAACTGCAGTACTTTCAGTAGAATTTCTCATGCATATTTACTTAAGTATAGGCTACACATTTGGCAGAATTAGCCTATTTGCAACTGAGGATGAAATTTAAGTAGCCTACTCTTATATGGACAACAATAAAGGTATCTGATTTCAGTGAATTGTTCTTCAGTGAGCCAGTGGTGATTCACATGCACACAGTATTGCACATGATTATACAGGTGGATGACACATGTACATGGATAGCAGTGTCCATTGTGACAGCAGCAGGAAGGAAAGACCTGCGGAACCTCTCCTTCACACAGCGAGTGTGGATCAATTTGTTTTCCAGATCAGTCATTCACTCATGGTCACTGATGGCCCATTGTAGATCTGAGATTAGCACTGAGTCCAGAGGACAGCCCAGACAGAGCTACCTTTTTGATGGCCTTGTGCTTATTTGTTCATCTCTCTCTCTCTGTGATGCTGATGCTCCAGCAGAACACAGTGATGGCTAATACCACCATGTCACAGAAGGTCTCTCTACTCCAAAAGTGGTCTTCAATGGTAGAGCATGCTCTGGCTCTTCCTGTGCATCTGCGAATCCACTACAGTTCATTGTTCAATAATATAATAGTAAATGCATTTTTTATTGTTATATTTTATTGCTACCAAAAACATGTGGCCCTTTGGTGTCATTGCTTGTCTCCATAGAGAGTATTCATGGGTTTCAGCCATAGATTGTAGGTGATCTCTATTCTATGGAATCATGAAGTGCCACTTCCAGAAAGTTACATAGACAATAACCACCTAAAACATTTGAAAATAGGCCTCCTTCAAATGCAATTTCACATTAAAAAACACAGACATTTTTAAATGTCACCAAAAAATCCAGGGTCTCGTAAGGTAAACTGAAATAACTTAATAAGATTCAATAACTTGAGTAGCGTAATAACATTGTTAGATATTTGCTGACCAGTTGACGTGGAAAAGCAAACCGCAGAGGAGGCTGCTGCTGTCCGGTTGTCGGTTGTCACCATGGTGATAGTTGTGGCGGTCAGGGGGTGTGTGCGTGATGCGGCAGGGGCGGGGCCGCTGCTGGACATGAGTAAATGACGTCAGCTCGCAGGTCGCCAGGCAGTGAAACAAACATGGCGACAGAATGGAGCGGACAGCAGGGTTATGTTCTCACCGTTATCATTTTTCTGTGGAGTGTGATCGGTGGCCGGACAGAGACGGCTGTCAGTGGGAGTGGAGGTGGCAGCGGCGGGGCACAGGTGTTAGGCATGCGTTTGGAAAGAAGCGACAAACCCGCCACCACCAATGACGACGGTGTCATCCAGGTGACTGAGGAGAGCTCGGTCCTGCTCCGGTTTTACGGGGTGCAGCTTCATTCTGGTACCTGGACACAAATTCGTTTCACAGATTTGTCGGACAGCAGAGAGGGGGATGCTGAAGAGGAGGAGGAGGAGGCAGCCGCGGTGAGGGGTGGCAGCGGAATGATGCTGGACATGGACAGGACTTGCTCTGATTTTACTAAAGACATTAGCGTAGGGACCTTTATGAACGTGAGTCGCAAAGGAACATCAGGCCTACTTAATATTAACGTCAAGCCCCTTCGGAAGAGTGAACCGCACAAGTCTTATGCATTGTGCACCCTGAGCAATGATGGGAGCACGTGGGTGATGTTGGGAGGCAGTGATTCCAAGGTGGTTGTAGTGGAAGAGAAGGGCTCCCTGCTGCCCATGTGGTTCCAGGTCATCCTCATAGCTTGCCTGCTGGTCCTTTCTGGGATGTTCAGCGGCTTGAACCTGGGATTGATGGCTCTGGACCCCATGGAGCTTCGCATTGTCCAAAGCTGTGGTACAGATAAAGAGAAAAAATATGCCAGAAAGATTGAGCCCATTCGTAGCAAAGGGAATTATCTTCTCTGCTCCTTGCTGTTAGGAAATGTCTTAGTCAACACCACACTCACTATTCTTCTGGATGATCTCATAGGGTCAGGTTTGGGTGCTGTAGTTGCTTCCACTATTGGCATTGTTATATTTGGAGAAATTGTTCCTCAGGCCTTATGTTCTCGTCATGGACTGGCTGTGGGAGCAAACACCATCATGGTTACCAAATTTTTCATGTTGCTGACCTTTCCGCTGTCCTACCCTGTGAGCAAGCTGCTGGACGTTCTATTGGGCCAGGAGATTGGCACTGTGTACAACAGGGAGAAGCTTGTGGAGATGTTGAAAGTGACAGAGCCCTACAATGACCTGGTCAAAGAGGAACTCAACATGATCCAGGGAGCTCTGGAGCTGAGGACTAAAACTGTGGAGGATGTGATGACCCCTCTTGCAAACTGCTTCATGATTCAGTCCGATGCTGTGCTGGATTTCAACACCATGTCGGAGATCATGGAGAGTGGATATACTCGTATACCGGTCTATGATGATGAGAGGACTAACATTGTGGACATTCTGTACGTGAAAGACCTGGCTTTTGTTGATCCAGATGACTGCACAACCCTGAAGACCATCACAAAGTTCTACAACCATCCAGTGCATTTTGTGTTTCATGACACCAAGCTGGACGCCATGTTGGAGGAGTTCAAAAAAGGTGTGTCTAGCACTTTACATATTTAAAGCAGCTAATTCCTGTGCTTGTTTTCAGTCACACTGAAGGAGAATGCTGCAGAGGGATCAGCTGTTGATGTTTTTCTGTCTCTGCGTGACGTTTCCTGCCTAATGTTTCTTTCTCTAATGATCTGCAGTATTGACGAGTGGAATGTCCTAGCCATTATTAGCTCAGATAACAGTCCAGGCCCTGAACAGTTTAAGTAAAAAATACCTACTTTATTTTGAAACAATATATTCATTATAATGTTTTTTTGTTTTTTTTTTTGTCAGACTGTCAAACAAAAGTAATCTGCTGATTGTCTTTCCAATCAATGAAAATTTGCATCAACAAACAAATAATTGATAGAATATATGATGAAAATATTAAAAGCAGTTTTTATAGTCACCAACAATCTTTAGGTCTACGGTCTACTATGAGCGGCAGTTATACATGAATATGTTTCATACCACTTTGCCGTCAATGTTTAGACCATATGTCATTATGTTTTGCTCCATTTGGTAGCAGACAATTTTGCTGTACAAACTGCTACAGAAAACTGAACGTGATCTTTAACCTTGCTGTACATTGCCTGAGAGGTCAGGTCACTGGGGACAACACTGTATTATGTTATGGCAGGGGTCTTCAACCTGTAGCTCGGGAGCTACCGGTAGCTCTCCACCCCTTTCCAAGTAGTTTGCCAAGTGATTTCTGAATTACATATATTATGCTAAATAACTAAAATTGTATTAATTGCTATTGTAAATGTATCATTTTGATGCCTAACTTTCTGCACCAATAAACTGATAATGGTTTATGTTTTATAGGCATCTAACTCATATACTCGATTTCTTGTGACCACTAAAATTAATAGCTCAGAGGAGGAAAAACGTTGGAGACCCCTGTATTATGGGTTAGTTTGTCCACAGTAGTTTCATAAAACCTGAAATGCACACACTTGAACCATTTAAAGGTTGTACAGAACATGCTTAAGTAATGGTAATGGAGACCCCCCTTTTAAATACTGTGCCATGCCACTTAATGTCTTCTCATCCATCTCCTTATCCTCCAACTTATTCTTTCTTTTGGCCTACTTGCTTTTCTTTCCAAAGCTCTTAGTCCAGTCTGAGCTATATTAAGGCATCAGTGTGTCCTCCTGCAGCTAAATCCAATGACAGCTCTGACAAATCAAACGCTGAGTGGTGCTAACTGTCCAAATGGAAAACAAAGTTCTGCTTACAAAAGAATTTCAAGACTTTTTGTTTAAATCTTCTGACATATTATTTGTGCTTTGAACTGTAGCTGAAATTGTAGTTGTAAGCTAACCGAGATCTCTGTGCTCCCTAGGTAAATCCCACTTGGCCATTGTCCAGAAGGTCAACAATGAAGGGGAGGGCGATCCTTTCTATGAGGTGCTGGGATTGGTCACTTTAGAGGACGTCATTGAAGAGATCATCAAATCAGAGATCTTAGATGAGTCTGATCTTTACAGTGAGTCAGCCTTTCTTAATGCAGAGGTCTATACATTATTGATATATACATTTAAACCTATCATGTCCTGATTTTACCTGCAGCTGACAACAGAAACAGGAAAAAAGTTGACCCCAATAAAAACAAGCGTGACTTTTCTGCTTTCAAGCAAGAAGGTGACTGCAAAGTCAAAATCACACCCCAACTAATGTTGGCTGCTCATCGTTTCCTGGCCACAGGTGAGCTTATCATGGCTACTGCTGTGACTCACACTCCAACCACTTTAGCCACTGTGCTATTTTGTTGACGTATTTTCTGTTTCCTATAATTAGTTGAATCCTATCAGTTATCATGTAAAACATTAACTCTTTGCTCTTAAGAGGGAAACACAATAAAGGTACAAGGAGAATACAAATCAAAAATGCAAATAAATAGTAATAACAATAATAATAATAATAATAATACATTTTATTTATAGGACGCCTTTCTGGGCACTCAAGGTCGCCTCACAGCAAGGACATCAACACAACACATTAAGACAGTTAAAAGCAACAGTTAAAATATACACATTTAAAATCAAGCATATAGCATAAAAATGACAGTGCAGCTGTGGTCAGAGTGAATAGGCTAGTTTGAACAGGTGGGTTTTGAGTTTGGATTTGAAGTGTGAGTGTGTTTGTGTTGCGGAGGTCAGGTGGGAGAGTGAAATAATAAATAATAAAATAAAAACATGCAAAAAAAAAACACATGAATGTTATTATTTTGGAGAAAAATTGCAAACATGTTAATAGCGATGGACATATATAGGCTGCTACTGACTCTTATTTAGTAGAAATGCAGATTATTTTGGGTTTTTCACGGCCAATGCTGATACCAATTGTTTATAATCCAGAAAAAATGATCGCCAGTTACCTCTGCCAATACTTTAGGACCAATGTGTAGGTCAGATTTGGATTATTTTCCCCAAATTTTGTATTTTAAATTTACTCGTCCTTTTTTACCACAGACCTTTAATAGAGCAGTTTAGTGCAGTTATCTCTTAACACTAAAATGTTTAAATAAAGCTTTATGCATATTCTTTAGGCAGCAGGTCGACCCAAACAAAATAAAGGCCAATAGCTGATATGTTGAAAATGCAAATATTGGCCAAATATATCAGCCAACTGATATATCGGTCTATCTCTAAAGCAGGGGGAAGCACTTTCTGCATTTGTATGTTGCTTTGCCCAATCAGCTTAAGGTATTTGACCAATTTGTCAGTGCTCAAAAGGTACTTTCAGTAATCTACTCTAACCAAACTGAAGTTAATTTATGCATTATTTGTGGCTATAGAAAATGCTAATGATTAACATGAACATGATAGGACATATAACTTGCCTTGTATTTTGTGTTGTTTTTTGTAGAGGTGAATCTGTTTGGCCCTTTTCAAATCACAGAGAAAGTTCTCTTGAGGATCTTGAGGCACCCAGATGTCATTGAGGAACTGAAGTTTAATGAGAGTGACAAAAGGTCATCTAAGCACTACCTCTACCAGAAGGGAAAACCTGTGGATTACTTCATACTCATTCTACAGGTATGTAATTACAAGACTAAGCTATGTAATTTAAGTGCATGTTTAGTTTTTGTATTGACAAATTGAATCATAAATTTACACTAAGTATGTATAAATATACATAGATTGAGTGATATATGGAGAAAAAGCTGATGGAAGACGAAATATGATTGGGCAATGTGGTTACAAACATAGGTTTACCTCGGGTCACTGCATCTGTCTGCATGGAGTATTAGCACAGGTTAAACATGCTGACCTTTAAAGACAGACTGATATAAGATAATCAACTACTGTCTTCAGTTGTCACAGTATTTTTTATATTTTGATTATTTATTAAAAAGTTAAAACTTTGGTTCATATTAAAGTGATATACACTTTGCCATATATTTCCAATAAATAACATTACAGTATACATGACCTTTTCCCTAATATATATCCTCTTATATAAGGGAGAGGCACAGGGGTGAGTGGGATTTAAGGGTTAAGGAGGATGGAAAAGAAGCAAAGCAGATGAGAGCATAAGATCTGTTGGGCGTCAACTGTCCACAGCACGACATATGGATTGTAAATTAAATCTACTGATAGTTTTGGTTTCATTTACCCTTCATTTAACTCCATCTTAAACTGATGTGAATGTGTTTTCTATCTTTAATCAGACTAGAAGTCTGTGTTTGTACAGGAGGCCTTCTTGTTGACACCTGAAGTGTGGATATAGTGACTGCAGTCACTCAGTTTGCAATTTGAGCAGCACTGCTCCTGTTGCACTAAAACATATATGTCTGTGTGAGTTTGTTTTAGGGAACACTGAGCTAATGTTCTCATGACCTGCTCTTTGTGCTTGTCTGAGGTGGTAAATGTGAGAATAAGATCAGTGTGTGGTGGCAGTAAAGAGACACTGGCAGAATCTAATATTTATAGGATGTTTCTGTTACTTGCCATAGGAGTCGACTCGTGGATTTTGCAAAAGCGGCATTTAAAGTCACTCAAAACACAATACAATGTACAGTGTTTCAAAGTGTATCTTCCTTTTACATTTCAGGGCCGTGTTGAAGTCGAAGCTGGAAATGAAAACATGAAGTTTGAAACGGGGCCTTTCTCTTACTATGGAGTAATGGCTCTGAGCACATCAGCCATGGGTGAGATAGTTCGTACACATGACACATATTTAAACTAGAGCTCAGATTTCACCAAACAAACAGTCTGACACATCACTTGTAGTAAATAATTTGCTTTAGTCCATACATCTTCAACAATAACTTTACATATCCACACCCTCTTGATGCAGACCTTTAAACTGTTGTGATACATTACTGTTTCCCACTAATAGAAGAGACAATAGTGGCCCCACATAGTCGAAAATTCTCCTCCATAGTCTAAAAACAACTTGCATTATAGTCGGCAAAAGGGACTACCTTCAGATTAGATAGGCATTCTCTGTCATTTATACTTCACAAACTGTGTAAGAATTATTTGTGCCACCATAGTCTCCCCAAAATCTACAGGAAACACTGGATACATTGTATTATTTGCAAATTTGTGATGTTTTATCTATTTCAGTTTTAATTATTTATACCACATCAAATTCCAATCACAGTGTAGAACTTTTTTAAAGGACGGAAAATATATTTTATTAAAAGCGGGTGACATAGACTAGATATATAAAGATTTCATTTTAACTGTCTATTAGTGCCCTAGCACTAATACGCGGCATCAAACATCATGAAAGATTTGTGTGACAATACTGACTCCTAGTGGTTAAGTATCATAAATACTTATTTTACAGAGAAGACTATGGTGTGTCCCCTATGAGCAATTGAGCAATTGGTATAAAAATGATCTCTTTGGCTTGTTGTATTATCACACAACGTAAATAACCAAAATATTTTTATGTATATATTGAAACATTTTAGCATTTGAATTAGTATTAAATGCATTGACTTAAATAAGAATTGTCTGTGCCTCTGTAGTCCCAGTAGTAACATGTCTAGAAACACTGTTACTTTCTGCTGTGTTCAGTTATTATTATTCAGTTTGTGTTTTCTCTGGAATGCGTGAACACATTTTGCTGCTTATTGTGTGCATGTCCAGTGCCAAATGTACCAACATGGGTCATTGTAAATGTTAGTTTAAATGTACATTTATCAAACCCCATGACTGCAGAACTAAAACAATATATTTTAATACATTTTACCGTCATCAATCTTATTAACAAGCAAGATATGATTTATGGGTCTATAAATGTTATATTTGCAGCATTAAAGCACTTTTTGGAAATTAGTTTCTCCATTATCAGTCTCACACTCAGGTTCTGTATTTAATTGGCATGAAGTGATTAGAAACTATTGGCGTGCAATAGACATGTAATGACCAAAATTGGAAATAAATCCTAAATAAACCGTTCTCTCTCTCTGCCCCCTCTCCCACCCTCTTTCTCAGCTGTTACCCCTCCTCCTTCTCCATCAGTGGCATCCCCCCCTCCACGACGCCTCTCTCTAAAGAGGTTTTCTGTATTTTCTCGTTTCCCAGGTAAACACCCGCATGAGCCCTAGTACTCAGGGAGAGGGCTCCGATTGTTTAATTATTCTCACCATTTTTTCCACCATTACCTTCAGAGCCCTTCTCCAGCAAGTAAAAAGTCAAGTCACAATAAATTATAGGTTTAAAAAGTACTAAAGCTGTGCTGATCTTATTCAAAGTGCAGTCAGCATGTGGCGTAGTTGCACACCTGAGAAGATGACAATAGTGTGGTACTTGTTTTGGTCTCATTTTTAGGGAAACTTGCTGGATGGGTAATGGAGTTGTTTCATTTGTGCCTTCTAATCTTATCACCTTTAACCACTGCTCCGTGGTCAGATTGTTCTTAACTCTATCTAAAATCTGACTGCAGAACTTTATTTATGTCTCTTTTCCACTAAATGCCGTTAAAATCGACATTGAACTTCAGTTCTATGATCGTCACAGTGCATTTATTTTTAACACCATAAAATTGTGAAAAGGTTCAGTTTAGGCTTCCTGGACACAGTTTAGACTTTCTAAAATGATTTAGCTCACTGCCCGTTTCCTTTTTTTTTTTGCCTAATGTGTCAGTGCATGTCTTTTCCACATTGTTCACACAATTCAATTGACCACAGTCATCAACCACAGTACATGATCTGCTTTGTAATTGTTGTGTTGAGTGTGAGCAGTACATCTTCCATAATTTTGCTTTCACCACCTGTCTATTTTTTGTGATTCACTGATGTCTCTGCATATGTGGAGTGTGTGTGCTTTTGTTGCTTTAGCTGCATCTTATTGTGTCCTCTGTCCTCTCTACATCTTAGAGTTCCGCTCCCCATCTCACGGAGGCAACCTGAACCGCTCGGCTTCTCTGAGTTGCACAGAGCGTGTTCCTGAAGGAAGTTCTGTGAGTGGCAGCAACAGCCAGCTCCCGGGCACGCCCTTTCAGTACATCCCAGACTTTTCTGTTCGCGCCCTCACCGATCTGCAATATGTCAAGGTAACAATCCCTTTAAGTATGTAGTTGTATACACACTGTGACGAAAGACGTTACACAAGTCACAGTGTAAAACTATACCGTATTGCAGCCGCAATAAAAGGTCTATAGCAAACTAGAAACCATTCTTTCTTTGCTGTTGTGTTGTTCAGATCACTCGTGCTCAGTATCAGAATGGCCTCTTGGCATCGAGACTGGACAGCACACCTCACTCTCCCGATGGCAGCCAAACTCACTTGGACATCACTGCCTCCATGCCCCCTGTAACACCTCCATCGAGTCGCTCTCCACTGCCCCTGGCCACCCCTCCGGCGAGGAGACCCTCCTCTAATATACAGCCCACTCCCCCAGGGGGGCGCATGGTCCCAAACCCTACAGGCTGTAACCGCAGGCCAAGCCAGTGTCTACCACAGCCTGTGCCCTCTGCCAGTAACCACTCACCTCTGTCCCAAACATGTCCCCCTAACCCACACATGGCTGTCACATCACCCCATTCCTCTATGGCCCAGCTAACTGCGGCTGCTCCTGCCTCTGGGAACGGACCAGAGGAGACCACCAGTCTGCTCAGCGAGCAGCAGAACTGTGTGGGGCCACTCAGGCCCGGCCACACCATCAGCCATGCACACACAGAGAGCACCATCTAAACCAGGCTTCATGGAGAGCCTCAGCAACTACCTGTGCACACACCTGATTTTTGAACTTCTGTCATCAACAGAAGCTTATGAACAGACAAAGGTTCACCTTACCTTTCCTGCATGATCCCCTCTTATAATAATAAAAATAGAGTAGAGAAGCATTGATCACAAATATAATCACCACATAAAATGTGCCTACTTAAAGCTCCATCATTTCAGAATACATATTTTATTTATGTCTTCATTTTGATAAGTTATTGACCCATGTGTATTTTAATGAAGATTTTATCATTTGTGGTTTTTTAACCAAAGAAACCAGTTGTGTATATTTCTGTCTAGATTTGATTGTTAATTTATTTTTATTTGTTACTCTTTTCTAGTTATAGCAGAAAAAGATGGATGGACATTTTTGTTGTTGTTGAGCTTTTATTTTGAAAGCATCTCTGTTTTAAGCTTGGGGTGAAAACTATTGTGATTTCATTGAACTGAACCTTTAAGTAGGCACATTATCTTTTAGCATGTTCAGACTTGCACTAAATCTGTCTGGCATACAACGTTTACTCTTGGGACCCAAGTTGTTCTTTTTTTCCAAGGTCATTTGTTCTGTGAGGGAAAATAAGGCAGGTTTGAAGGTCTTGAATCTTTTTTAATACCAGCAAACTGACTGAACCACTGTAATGAAAGGGGCTGTGTTCTCAGCCAAGAATCGAATTGTTTTATTTTTTACTTTGCATTAAGTTATTTTGTAGCTCATGTATTTTCCTGCAGTCCATTGGTTCCATTTACTACAACATTACATTTTAGAAGATTGTTGTAGCTCACAGTTGTGTACGTGTATAACTTGCGTGACCTTAATGTGGGTGCACAACTAGGCCTGTCACAATAACAAATTTTGATACAAATATTGCTACTGAAAATTACACGTTAAATAATACTTTTAAGATTGCTATGCCATTGATTTAAAAAAATAAAAATAATAATTAAAGCGGAAACAGCAAACCCTTGTATACTGGAGTATAAATGTTGTTAAAAAGACGAGACTGGCAAAAAAGAAATGACAGGACATAACACTTTCGGGATTTATTAATGTTCATGTACTACACAAAACGAAAATGCTCCTCAACAGTGTAAAGAAAAATGTAACCAGATGAATATGAGCCCCAAAAATTATTGCGCTGTCATTTATTGAGGAAATTGATAATAATCATGACAGGCCTATGCAAATGTGCTGCATAGACCATTTTCTGGTGAAAATGAATGGAAACTTATTGCTGTATAAGAGATAGAAAAGTGTACTTTATTTAATATTTAATATTTTATTTTTTATTTTTCTTTTGAGGTTTTATGTTTAAAATGTTTTGAATTTCTAATTATGGTTATTTATTTTAAATTATTTATTGTTTGTTTTACCATTTTTACATATGCTTTAAATTTTATAGGTTAAATGCTTCCATTAAGTCTAAGTCTAAAATTATTCATTTCTCATTGTGAACCGAGTGAGGTACAAAACTAGCTTTTAACACTGTTCTCAAGAAATTG